>CM053789.1:724582963-725130463 GCA_028749045.1 Cupressus sempervirens | reverse complement strand
TTCTTCTATGATGGGTTTTCATATGTTGCTTTATGAGTCCTTGATGTATTTTCTATTAATTAAGTTTAATTAAAAGGATTAATTAATGATTTAATTTAATAGAAAATTATTATGATATTTTAATATTTAATTGTATTTAATTAATTGAGAAATTAATTAAATAAAAAGAATTAAATTTGGAAATAAAAGTTTTAAGTATAATTTTAGAATGTGATAATATTTATTTAATTTAATAATAATATATATTTAGAGTTCATTTTTAAATAAATGCTAAATATTATTATTAATTGAATTAATAAATATTTTATCAATTAAAGTTTCTTAAATAAATTAAAAGTGGAAAAGATATTAAATTATTAAAGGTTTCTAGATCGCATGATCTAAGCATGAGTTTAAATATTAAAAAAATTAATTAAAACGATTAATTAATGATTTAATTTAATAGAAGATTATTATGACATTTTAATATTTAATTATTATTTTTATTTAAATTGAGAAATTAATTAAATGAAAGGAATTAAATTTGGAGATAAAAGCTTTAAGTCTAAATTTAGAACTTGATAATATTTAGTTAATTTAATAATAATATATTTAGAGTTCATTTTTAAATAAATGCTAAATATTATTATTATTTGAGTTAATAAATATTTTTACCAATTTAGTTTCTAAAATAATTTAAAAAGTGAAAATATAATTATTTAATAAAAGATTCTAGTTCGCATGACTTATGCATAAGATTAAATAAAAGAAATTTATTAAAAGATAAAATAAGTGAAAATAATAATGTTACTTTAATTTCATAAAGTGCGCATGAGTTTAAAAGTAATATAGATTAAAAATGGAAGTCAAGTGGACTATTAAATAAAGTTATTTAATAAATCAACTTAATGTGCATGAAAGATGAATGCAAAATAAAAGAAAAGATAATAAAGGTTAATATGGAGTTAACTGAGTTATGCAATGAGTCTTCTCGGGTGAACGCACAATTAGTGCCCCGATTTGAGGAGAATTTGCTTATCACAACTTTGGGGGTTCATTTTTGAGGGACACGAATTGGGACACATTTTTGGACGGGAATTTTTGGGAGACAACTTTTAGAAGTGAATTTCAGAGGAGTGGATTCTCGGGGTTTTCATTTTAGCATCAGAATCAGGTAGGGTCTTGTGCTTTGATCACTGGTTAAATTATGCAATTTGAGATTCCTGTTTTCTTCGTGAGTGTTTTAGAGAAAAATCAAGTCTCTGGGTTCCATTGCATGAATCTCTTGTTCTTTGGTTCTGTATCTACGTTAGGGTGTTGTTAAATTATGAATAGTAGAAAAATAAATTTACTTAGGAACCCTCATCTTCTAGCTTAAAGAAGACACGATTGGATTGGGAAGGGTTCGAATTTTTTTATAGCCGGAGTAGTACTGGGATGGGTGACCTCCCGGGAAGTCCCGATGTTGCACCCTTCTTTTAACAAAATTTTAAATTGATAATTTGGATAGTTGGCGATAGTTTCTCTATCAGAGTAATGTGGAGATCAAATTTTTAAAAAATTAAAAAAAAATAAAAATAAAAAAAATAAATAAATAAAAATAATAATAAACTTTAAAAAAAAAAAAAAAAAAAAAAAATTTAAAAAAAAAAATAATAATAATAATGAATTTTTGGGAGGAGGCGGGAATACCCACACCCCCCCCATACCGCTCTGGCAGCTCTGTCGTCCCTGCCGCAGAGTACTGCGGCAGCGGCAGTACAGAGTACTGCCGGCGGCCGCAGTCCTCTGTGGCAGGCTGCAGGCGGCCTTTGTGTATAAGCCGGCGGGCTTAAAAAAATTACGCAATTTTTTTTATATATTCGATTTTTAATTAAATTAATGTTATTAAAAAGGTTTTTTTATTAATATTTAAAACTTTATTAATAAATTTTAATATGTTTTTTTTTAATTTAATAATGTTTTAATAATAATCTTTATTAATATTTAATAATTAAATATTAATGCATTTAATATAGTTTTTTTATGTAAGTATTAATTTATTAATTAATTTTTGGATAAATATTAATAAATTAGTAATTAATGTAGATATTAAAATAAGTAATTAAGAACAGTGATTATTGATTAAATTAATTGAAATTAGTTTAATTAAATTTAATTAATAATGAAAATTGTTAATAGAACTGTAGATTTATATAGGATTGATTTTTAGTTAAATTGAAATTTCTTATTTAAAATAATAGGTCATCATTTCAATAATTAAATAAATAAGTTTCTTCTAATTATATTGATTAATTGACTTAGAATCAAAAGTAAAGTAATTGTACAATTTTATTCGAATATCTATATGGGTTATATTTATATGTTAATTATGAGACAAATGGGTTAACGAGTAGGTCAAACTGTGAACTTATTTTCGTGAAAACATACATTAAACTAGAAACAAAAATATTACACTTAACCTGATTACATACGTTCAAATCAATCTAGCAGTGAGAATATGAACTATATTGTTTTGTTATATTGTCTATGTTTTGAGGTTTTGGGGTTTGTTCTAGTATTGACCAGTTTAGGTTGTTACCAGAGGCTCGGTGATTGTGAATGTGATGTTATGATTTGTTCTCGATCTTTTCAAACCAACCAAGGTAATGTGATAGTATGCTCTATGATGGATGTATTTACTGTTTGTTATTGCTTTCCAATTTCCTTGTGTGAAGCTGAGGTGTATGTATTTGAGATACCTGACTTAACCATTTTCGAGTCTCGATCAGTTATATTGATAACCATTTTTGGAGTCTTGATCAGTTATACTTGGATTGCTTTTCGGTCGCTTGAGAGGACTGAAGTGTTTGTTATGTTCTTGATGATGTCATGTTTTGACTTGACCATTTTGGAGTCTTCGATCAGTATTGTAATTTACTATTGGGATACTTTCTGGTTGCTCATTGGAGAACCATTGGATTTCGTGATTTATCATTGATGCCTTCAATTGCTGATAGAGAACTGTCGTGGTCATATGATTATTATTTGGTGCTTATCTGTTGCTCATGAAGAACTGATGTAATTTTGTGGCTTATCTTTTATGATGTTTTTCAGTTGCTTGTATAGGACTGAGGTGATTTTATTATGATTCTTGATTTGTGATTTCATGAGCCTAGGGTAGGTTATCTATGTGTAGAGTCGAGAAGTGGCTTGCAATGGGGATCGGGGCCCTAAGAGGCTGCCTGGAGTAACCCATTGTAAGTTTGTTTAATAAGTGAAAACATTTACACTAAATAAGGGAAAATGAACCTAATAAGATAATTGTATGTTCTCTCCCATGCCTTGAGTGCTAGTACAGACTAGGATGGGATAGAAAGAACGCTTGGTTACGACCTTGCACTCCATAGTATGCCTCGTCAGTACGAGAGGATACTAGTGGCCGCAGGGATCAGTAGGGACCCGAGATTCCTAAGGGATTGCTCGGGTAACTTCTACGTGACTTTTGCGATGACACTTTCCCGCTTGCATATTAGGTTTCCTACGTGTCTTGTGGTACCTCTGGGATTTAGATGTCGATCTTTTTAGGAACCCTTGAGTTAGCATACTTATAGGATTTCCTAGACTTAGAGAGTATTTATGATTATAGGTTTTGTTATCCTATTTGGGACTTGAGACTATCTCCTCAGCGCGGTGGGAGTGGACCATTTAGGTTCCATGCGGTCGGGTGGTAGTGCTTTTACTCTTACCATTGAGATCCGTTCCGTGGTCACCGTGGCTGGAGTTTTCGTGATTGGGATTTACCTTCACTATGTCCTTTGATTATTATGATGGATGGTTAGATTTTATGTTAGATGTTTTATCATTATGGATGTATGGACATATCAAGTATGGTGAATAGTTTTGTATATATCTTTACTGTACTTTGTATCATGGATTCATGGAGGTTGATGTATTTCTATTATTACATATGTATATTCTTTTAAGCCTTTCATACCTTGTGACTTGTATAGTGGATGATTGAGCATTCTGAATTAATTTGCCGAGAGGCATTCGGAACAAATGTATATTATGGACATGGGACTTTCTGATTATTCTTTCATATGTATGTGATAGTTGTTAGACTTAGAATTAATTAAATTTAAACGTGACTCAACGTCTTGGGATCTTTAAGAAATGTAACTTACAATGTATGTTGTCAATGATTACATGTTATTGCTTCCGCTACTATGTGTTTGATGTGTACGTTATACTTCTTGTTAAAAAAAAAAAAAAAAAAAAAAAAAAAAAAAAATTTGTTTAGCAAACTTAGTAAAACTTTAGGTTAATTCTTTTGGATCCCTTGACGAGGCGTTACAACATGAAGGCCTTGGTCGTTTACCAATCAAAAAATAAATTTAAAAAATCATGGGTGTAAAGGCATTATTAATGTCCATAGGCATTCTACAATGGTAGAATGGGTGGAGTGGGATGGTGTGAACCTGTTAATGTTAACTTTTATTCTTCTAGATTAAATTTGACAACCATCTACATGTCAAAATTTTAAATCTTATTATAAATAGAAAATATTTTTAATAAAAATCTAATAAATACCACATAAAATATTTGTTTAAATTATAATATTTGGAGATATAAATCATTATTTTTTTAGAAATTAAAATAAAAAGCTTAAGTTAGTAAAAAACTAAATAAATTGAAATAAAGGAAATATAAATAATGTTAGATGTAGTAAATTAAATTATAATTATTTTGTAGTGGATATCTATTGGCATTTCATTTTTTAGATAGATTTATTTAAGATGTATATACTAGTTTATAACCTAAATGAGGCTTTGGACTAGGGAATAGAAGTCCACCAAAATATAGATGATATAGGATTTTTGTTAGATGTTGCAATTGCCAATGCCAAATGCAATTAGGAGGAATGAAGCCATACTCCAAAATGATATACACCAAATGAAATGGATGAAAAGACTTTATGAACTTTCAAGAAAATGCAATTGTTGGGTGTAAAAACAAATTTTAGAGCCTTTAGTAGCATCCTTCTGCTTGTGCTAAAATAATAGGTTTGGAAAAGGGTATGAGTATCTAACAAATAACAATAGCTAGAAATTTTTAATGATGTAGAAGCACCCCAATCCTCAATTTCAATCTTAAATGTAATGTTCATCATTATTCAATCCTAACCAAACTCTAAGCTTACTCCCAATTAAAACTTGAGCTTAATCTTAATCGCCCTCTAGTTCTAGCTACAATTTTAATTCTAAATCCTAACCCTAATCTACACCTTGAAACTAAACCTAACCTTATTTAGTTGATAACCCTAAACATGATAAAGTGTGTGTACACACACACACACATTGAATAGTGAAGGATCCTAAGAGACTTATGAGAAGGAATTCAATTGTTAATTTTTACCCTCTACTTAACCATTGCAACTCTTTCAAATGCAAATGCTAGTATATAACCCATTTTTTTTACATCAATAGATCTTATTTCCACATTAATATCTATTCATATCAATAAAGAAGGACACACACATATATATATGTTCTTCTTTATTGATATGAATAGATATTAAAGAAGATATTATTGATATCTATTCATATCAATAAAGAAGAACATTAACATATAGCCGCAAAACTCTTGGACATGTTATTTCACCATCCCTTAAATCTCACTCTTGTTTCTAAGTTATACTATTAAAAAACATTTGAAGGGTATGCTAAAAATAAATAAATAACAATAATACTAAATGCGTATCGTCCTTACATAATAATAATAATATTGTTTTAAATCATTGACATGTTCTTCTAACGTTACGATATCCCCTAAAAAATCGTTTTTCCTAACTACACTATTATTTTCAATATTTAAAAATAAAGCTTTTGGGAACGTTTTAAGCCACTTTAGCCATTTAATAATTTTAATTTGTATTTAAAAATAAACTACTAAGCTTATGAGTGAGCAAGAATTAAATTATAGTCCCTATCATGTTGTAAATATTTAATAAAGCTTTTGGGTACGTTTTAACCTACTTTAGCCATTGAATAATTTTAATTTGCATTTAAAAAATAAAGTACTAAGTTTATGAGTGAGCAAGTATAAGATTATAGTCCTTATCATGTTGTAACTACGGTGACAACCTAATTCCTAGTGGGTGTGCAATCATGTAGCTTATGGTTTAAGAAACATATAAATAACCTTTATTTGCGTGCCCTAAGAACAAGGGAAATGATTAAAAACTTTCTATAGGAAAAATGATTTTGCTTCTTAAATTTATAAAGAAGTTAGCTTTTATTAATATTTGTCTATGAAATTTAAAAATGTATTTTTTTTAAATGGATAATTTTAATAGATGACTTTGACTAATTTGACAATTTAATTTATTTTAAAATCAATTCAGCTTTTTAGAAAATCTCATTCTTTTTTAATTAGTGTGTGTTAGAGTTACTTCCAAAAAATGAATGAATTTGTTTATCTTGATTATTGTGTTTTCTTCTTTGGTTTCAAGGCATATATTTATTTATGTTGTTTCATTTCTATTTCGTAGTAAATTAGGGACATATTTTTTTATCAATTCTATAATCTAGGATACTTTGAATTTCTTCCCTTTATTAAATATGTATTGTAGTTATCTATGTAGGGTTATTTATTCGAGTTATCTATGTAGAGTTGCTTTATTGTTCTACAAATTATGATGAGCCTAACTCACAAATCCTCTGTGATTTTGCTCAATGTTTTTACATGGTTCTTATTTTCAATCTCGATGTATAAATCCCTAATTGCTTGCATCTTTGATTTCAAATTCAACAATAACAAGTTAGAGTTTGGACTCAACTTTCAACTCTTTCTTAGTTATGATTTGTTGTTATATACATCATGATTAATCGATTTGATCATCTATTTATACTTTATTTATCACACGTAAGAAAATCTTATCATTTTATCCTTATGTTATTACCTCCTATCACATAATAAAATTATTATTTCTATGCATGAGATCATTGACCACTTCTCTAGTCTTTTACTTTTTTTGGTCTCTTAGCCTTGATCTCTAGTGATATATTGTTAAATGCTTTGGACAACTAAGATGACAAGGTGAATCATTTGTCAAATGTTATTTTTCACTTTCACAAATCTAGAACCAAAATAAATTAATACATTGTTCTCTTAATCAAGTTTAGATACTTATATGAAAGATCACACACATGAAGCATATAGAATGAACACTGGAGTTTTACATGGAAAACCCAAAATGGGAAAAATAACTAAGAATGAATAAAACATCAGTTAAGTTGATATCAGTTAAGGTAATTTTAACAATGGGTGGTTCACAACCAAATGTTTATTATGAGTGGGATCAATGCACTCAAAAAGAAGAGAGAAAAGAAAAACCAACATTGTACAACAATTATCACAAGAAACCTTTGGCTCATTACATCTAGTTTCTAACAACACCACTCTAATCACAACTCCACTTCACACTTTGGCCAAACCTTCCCATTATATCTAGAAAATCTTCTCTTTTTCAACCCCACACAAATGCATCACAAACAACCTCTTACTTATATTGAATTAAAATAACCAAGTCAACTAATATAGTTTGAAATAGGTCTAGATTAACAAATGCATCACAAACAATTGTTACTTATATTGAATTAAAATAACGAAGTCAACTAACATAGTTTGAAATAGGTCCAAACTAAACATTCTTGTGATGGGAAAGAATGAAAAGTGGACTACACCACACTCAACCAGATAACACATTACCCAAATGTCATAATGTTTGGAGCCCAATAAGAAATAACATGCTAGCAATTATACTTTAAGACCAAATTAACACAATCCAAAATAGAAAAATAATGAAACCATACTACCACAAACCATATATGAAACAACAACAAAATTTAAACCACTTTCAAACACGAACATTCCAAAGTACATCATTGTAACTCATTTCTAGAGCACCAACCTCCTAACGAGTAAAACCTCAAAATCATAACAAAAAAATAGAAATATTGATCAAAATACTATCAACCAAATCAGTATGTTGTCATTAATGACAACCATACTCACACTTCAATTTCATCAAAAAAATTCCATCAAAGGTTGTCATACAGAATACTACAACAAAATTGTCAACACGACAACCTCATTAACTTTGAAGCATTGGAACTTTGCAACATTACTAACCAGCTCCCCTTTGAGATATGATTGAAAATATCATTGTTGAAGAGAGATTATTGAAAGAGGGAGATTGTCGAAGAAGACTATGTGTTTCAATCATTTTTTTGTCACTGATGTCAAACTTGCTATTTGTTGGTAAGACAATTTCTTATAAGATTCAAGTATTTTCACTTAGTTGATTGATGAAGAGGGTTTGATCAATAAGATGTAACAAAAGTACCTAGAGGAAAGGTTGAGTTACGATTATGTAATGAAGTACAACAATCAGTTAATACAATGATGACATGATGTATTGAAAATCTACTTAAGGTTACAAATGATGGCTACACTTAGAAAGTTTAGAAGAACAAGTTACACAAAGTTTGTCTACCAAGCTTGGTCGAGTGGATAGTAGGTGCCAAGCAAAGATAGTGCAAGTTGAGAAAAAAGTCAGTTGGAGCCAAGTAAAAGAAAATTCTAGTGGATGCTGAGCAAGACAGTTGATGCTGAGTAAATGTTAGTTGATGCCGAGTGATTTCATAGTGGATGTCAAGCAACACAATATGTGTCGAGCATTAGAAGGTTAATAATGCCAAGCTGCTACATTATTTAATATGTCAAAGATTCATTGAATCTGAGCCAACAAGTTTTTTTTCTTGAATTTTGTGAACTAGGTGGAAGATAAGGATGATGAGCTGGTGGCATAGAATTTGAGGTAAAACATTTTTAGGCTAATTCAAAGTGGATTCTAGGAGAAGTTTCTAGAAGAGATATGAGATATGGGGTAGATACATTGTATCCTACCTAATCCATCTGAACCCTAAATTGGACGATGGAGAATGAGCAACAAAATATCTAAATTTCCTATTTATAGGAATGTTTGGTCATGAAGCAAAGTTGTCATGTGCGAGAACCTAAGGAAGTGAAGGAGTTAAGGGTTTTTCTTCATCAAGTGACCTAAGAAGAGTCTGCAATGGCATGTTAAGCAAGAAGGCTTAAGGAGATGAATGCTTGAAGATTGACCAAGCTATCAGAGTTGCAAACTATGAAGGCCAAGCATAATGGAGGACTGAACAAAGATCTGTAATCTGCAAGAGAAGTTGTAAGTTGTATCAGATCAAAGCTCTATTGTTACTCTCTAACAATTGTATCAATCTAGGGTAAATCCTTTGGATTAACGTTGACCTAACAGTCATTTTTAAATCCTTTAACTAGGTGGCATTCCAAGTGAATGGTCTAAAGTCCTCTAACAAGGATCACTCCTAATAGGGTGATTGAAATCCTTTAACAGGGTCGCATTTAACAATGTGTATTGTAACCTTTAATAGGGTTGGCCTTTCACAGGGCATCACTTCAGAAGAGTGAAAAAAAGTAGCATGTTACTAGTGGTTTTTTCCAATTTGGACTTCTACATGAATCATTGTGTCATGAATCTGTTGTGTTTCATGGTTTACATTTTTGTAAGTTGATTTGACAATAACCTACAAGTTTTTAAGTGATTGCATAATCTTATTGATGCATACATAGATATGAATGTTTTATGGGTTCGCTAAGATGTGAAAAGTTTTATTTATACATTTGGACCTTGGATAACTAATTCACCCCCCTCAGTTATTCTAAAGTATTCCAACAATTGGTATCAGAGTCATTTGCTTAAGAGGGCTAGTTTGAAGGTACTAGAAGCACAAAGATTAAGATATCTAAAAGAGAAGTACCCAAGCTCAAAAGAGATAACTTTTATGCATGGCAGATTTTGATGAAGCTACACCTTGGAGGACTTGGAGATCATGCACAATCTACCATTTTTGTGGAACATGTTGATCCAGTTGGAGCCCTAACTATTGAAGATATGAAGAAGAAGAAGAAAGAACACAATTAGGTGATGTTGGAGATTGCCTCTGCCCTATGCTATGCTGAATTTGATGATATCATAGGTTTTGACAGTGCAAAGAAAATGTGGGATGCCCTAGCCACCAAAAATGGAGGAGACAAAAATGTTCAAAGAGCCAAATCTGAGAGTCTTAGAGGTAAGTTTGATGATATGAGAATGGAAGAAGGTGAGAATATTGCTCAATATGTTGCTAGGATAAAAGAATTTGTTAGTTCAATAAAAGGAGCTATTGGTTGGATAGATGATGATACTATGCTAAGAAAAGTCTTGAGAACACTACTGCCTATTTATGCTATTAGAGTTTCTGCAATTCAAGAACTGAGATGTATTCCAGGAAATGATCTAACCCTTGAAGGTTTGGTAGGTAGACTCACTGCTTTTGAGCTATCTAACTTTGATAATTACAAACTTGAGAGTCGTGAATTTTCTTTCAAAGCTAAGTTGTTATTGAAAGATTCTGATGAGGTGAAGCAGAAGAAGAGAAAGATAAAATATGTGTCTAGTGACAGTGATATAGATGAGGAAGATGTTGAACAACTAGAAGCACTACTGGCAAAAAGATTCCATAGAGGCAAAGACAAGTGCAAAGGTAAGTTATCCATCATTTGTTTCAATTGAAATTAGGCTGGTCATATTGTTCCAAGATGTACATAGAAGAAAAACCACAGAGGTGGTGACAAGTACAATATCAGAAGAGAAGATGACAGCAAAGATTACAAAGATAAAGGCAAGAAGTCATGCTACATTGTTGAAGAAGTAACAAGGGATGATTATGATGAACATGATGATGCAGTGGTGTATGTTGCAATAAAGGACGAATCTGATGAAGATGAGGCAATTGCACTTGTGACTTGTGTGAACAAAAATGATAGATGGATCATTGACAGTGGATGCTCACACCACATGGCCGAAGACAAAAGTAAGTTCATTACCTTAAACTATTATGATGGAAATAGTGTAAGATTTGGTAATGATGCACCATGTTTGATAAAAGGAAAAGGTTCTATCAAACTCACAGATAAGATTTCATGTGACAATGCTTACTATATTGAAGGACTAAATTATAACTTGTTGAGTGTGTCACAATTGAACAATTTGGGATGCAAGATTAAATTTAAAAATAAGATTTCTAAGATATATGACACAAATGGAAAACTAATTGGAAAAGGTGATCAAACTAGAAGTAATCTATTCTATCTTGATATAGAGAATGTTACTTGTCTTGTTGTAAAATTTGATTATGTATGGCTTTGGCACAAAAGGTTATGTCATGTTAATTTTGATAACTTGGTTAGTATTAGTAACATGAAGAAAGTTAGAGGTTTTCCTAAGTTGAAGAAGCCTAATAATATAGTGTGCAAACAATGTTAGCTAGGCAAAATGACAAAGTCAAGTATTAAGAGTAAAATTTATACCTCTAAAGGAATACTAGAGATTGTTCATACTGACTTGTGTGGACCAATTGAAGTGAAAAGCTACAAGGGAGATAAGTACATAATGTTATTTTTTGATGATTACTCTAGGATGATGACAATTATGTTTTTAAAACAAAAATATGATGCTTTTCAAATGTTTAAGTGGTACTTGGCAAGTGTTGAAAAGGAAATAGGTAAAAGTCTAAAATGTTTAAGATCTGATAGAGGAGGATAATTCACATCAAATGAGTTTGAGATGTTTTGTAATGACAGAGGAATTAAAAGACAAACATTTGCCCCCAGAACCCCTCCACAAAATGGGATTGTTGAAAGGAGAAATAGATCTATAATGGATTGTGCTAGAGCACTCATGATGGAGAAGAATGTTGCTCTGAAATAATGGAGAGAAGTTGTAAGTACAGTTGTCTATACCTTGAACCATTTGCAAATCAATTAAGGTACTCATTCAACACCTTTTGAACTATGGTATGAATATTCATCCAATGTAAAATACTTTGAGGTGTTTGGAAGTAAATGTTACATTCTTAAAGATGTTAGGAATGGCAAGCTTGATACAAAAAGTGAAGAAGGTATATTCCTATGATACTCCATAAGAGGTAAAGCCTATAAGTGTTTGAATACTAATGCTAATAAAATTATGGAAAGTGCAAATGTGAATTTTGATGAATATACAAAAGTACATGAGGTTGAACCTATGAAAAAGCCAGAAGAATATAAATCATTTGTATATTTTTATGAAGGAGTGCCTACTAAAGAAGACGTTACAAATCAAGTTACAAATCAATAGCAAGTTATAGTGACTGTCGAGTCACACCCTATGAATGTCGAGTTGCATTCAGGAACCGAGCTGGATTCAGATGTCGAGTTATAGAATAAAATGGATGCACATTTTGATTTTGAGATTAGTACACATGAAGGAGATGCTAAGATACCTAATAGAGATAGACACAGTTATTCTAAAGATGAAAGATAAAATAAAGAAACAAGAGTTGAGCCAAGATTGTCTAAGTATGTCAAAAGACATCATCCTGCTACTCCAGTCATTGGAGATAAAGATAGGCCAATGACAAGAAATAGATTGAGAAGTGAATCATGTTTGTTGAGCATGAAGGAACCCAAAATAGTGAAAGATGCATTAGAAGATGTGGATTGGTATAAAGCCATAGAAGAAGAGATTGAACAAATACAAAAGAAAAAAACATGGAGTAGTTCCTAAACCAGAAGACAAGAATGTGATTGACACCAAGTGGGTATTCAGAATAAGCTAGATGAAAATGGTAAAGTCACAAGAAAGAAAACAAGATTAGTTTGCAAGGGATATGCACAAGAAGAAGGAATTGACTATGGGGAGATATTTTACCCTATTCCTAGAATGGAAAGAGTTAGAACTCTATGCTTATGCTACATACAAAGGTTTCAAAGTTTATCAGATGGGTGTTAAATATACATTTCTAAATGGCATATTAGAGGTAGAAGTTTACATAGAAAAACTAGAAGGTTTTGTTGATGTTAACAATAAGAACATGGTATGTAGAATACACAAAGCTCTATATGGTTTGAAACAAGTACCAAGATCCTGGTATGAGAGACTTCATAATTATCTTGTGAAGATTGGACTTGAAAGGACTGATGATAACAGCAAGCTATACATAAAGATAGAGAAAGACAAAAGTATTTTGTTATCTAAAATATTTGTTGATGATATCATATTTGGAGGTCAAGATGCTTTATGTAAGGATTTTGCAAATCAGATGAAGCAAGAATTTGAAATGTCTATGTTTGGAGAGATCAAATTTTTTGTGGGTTTGCAAGTCTATCAGATAAAGTATGGTATATACATTACTTAGTCAAAGTATGTTATATACATTACTTAGTCAAAGTATGTCAAGGAAGTATTGAAAACTTTTGGATTAGAGGGTTCCAAACCAGTAAGTACACCTATGGTGATAGGACACAAGTTCTCAAAGAATGATGATTCTGATGAGGTCAACCAAACCATGTATAGGTGTATGATTGGAAAATTACAATATGTAATACATAGTAGACCTGATATTGCATTATCTGTAAGGATAGTTGCAAGATTCTCTACTAATCCTAGGGAGAAGCATTTAATGGTTGTAAAGAGAATAATGAGATATCTGAAAGGAATAGAAGAGTTTGGTCTATACTACAAGAAAAATAAAAAGTTTGAATTGAGAGCCTACACTGATGTTGATTGGGCTAGAAATATTGATGATAGAAAGAGCACTAGGGGAGAAGCATTTTTCTGAGGCAAGACACTAGTTACATGGACTAGCAAGAAACAAAGTTGTACTTCACAATCTATTGTTGAAGCTAAATTTGTTGTTGTTGTTGTTGTAAACTGCACAAACATTGTATGGATCAAACAACTACTCAAAAGAATGAAGGAAGAGATCAAAAAACCAGTGATAATACAAGTCCTATCAATATATCAAAGAATCTAATGATGCACACAAAGACTAAGCACATTGCAATCAAGTATCATTACTTAAGAGAGTTAGTTCAAGATAAAGAGGTGAAGACGGAATATGTCAACACAAAGGAGAAAATTGTTGATATCTTCACAAAACCATTACCTAAGAATGCTCATGAGTATCTAAGAGGTAAAATTAGGGGTGATACCCCTATCAAAGGCTATTTAAGTAACAAAAGAAGTGCCTTGCATCAAACAAGTTGATGTTCATATGTTACAAATTGATGCAAAGGATCTTACTTTAGGAGCTACCTAAAGTAATCATAGAGCTGAAACTTCAAATCAGTCACAAGCAAGGTGATAGAGGGAAAAATAAATAAATAAATTTAACTACAAAAGCCTATATATGCATGTCTTAAGATGACAAGTTTTTGGTATATGTCTTTGGCATTGTTGTCAAAGAGGGAGATATTCTACTGATCAAGAGTCATAACAGATAGGGAGATATTGATCAAGAAATTGCTAGAAAAGAGAGATTTACTGATCAAAAGGGAGATAGATCAAAGCTAGAATGTATAATCACAGAGGAAGATATTCCTTATAAATGCTGAGGGAGATACTCCTGATCAAAGAGATGAAGAGTTTTATTGATCAACAATATTAGAAGAAAACACATGTATGATGAAAAAGAAAGAGAAGAATGCAAGAAAGAGGGAGAAATCCTAATGTACCTAGAAAGAGGGAGATACAAGAAGGAACTTAGAGGGAGTTATAAGAAAGAGTATTGTAACCTAATCAAAAGATGAAAATTACTAATAGAGGGAGAGATTTCAATATAAGGAATTAATTTATTTTTGGTATTGTCTTACTATTTTAACCTAGTTAGTTTGGTTGAACAAGATGTTCATCATTTGATTGACTTAGTTGATCAGTTTGGTTTACCATCAATGCCAAAGAGGGAGATTGTTGAGATATGATTAAAAAGATCATTGTTGAAGAGAGATTGTTGAAAGAGGGAGATTATTGAAGAAGACTATGTGTTTCAATAATTATTTTGTCACTGGTGTCAAACCTGCTATTTTCTAGTAAGACAATTGCTTGTAAGATTCAAGTACTATCACTTAGTTGATTGACGAAGAGGATTTGATCAATAAGATGTAACAAAAGAACCCAGAGGAAAGGTTGAATTATGATTATGTAATGAAGTACAAGAATCAGTTAAGACAGTGGTGACATGATGTATTGATAATCTACTTAAGGTTACAAATGTTGGCTACACTTAGAAAGTTTAGAAGAACAAGTTACACAAAGTTTTTATGCCAAGCTTGACCAAGTGGATAGTAGGTGCCGAGTAAAGATAGTGCAAGTCAAGAAGAAAGTTAGTCGGAGTTGAGCAAAAGAAAATTCTAGTGGATATCAAGCAAGACAGTTGATGTTGAGTAAAGTTTAGTTGATACCGAGCACCAGTAAACTTTAGTAGATGTCAAGTGATTTCATAGTAGATGTCGAGCAACACAATATGTGCTGAGCATCAGAAGGTTCATAATGCTGAGTTGCTACATTATTTAAGAGATTGAAGATTCCCTGAATCTGAGCTGACAAATTTGTTTTCTTGAATTTTTTGAACCAGGTGAAAGATAAGGATGATGAGCTGGTGGCACAGAATTTGAGGTAAAATGTTTTTAGGCAAATTCAAAGTGGACTCTAGGAGAATTTTCTAGAAGAGATATGAGATATGGGGTAGATACATTGTATCCTACCTAATCCATCTAAACCCTAAATTAGACGATGGAGAATGAGTGGCAAAATATCTAAATTTCCTATTTATAGGAATGTTTGGTCATGAATTAAAGTTTTAGTGTGTGAGAACCTAAGGAAGAGGAGTTAAGGGTTTTGCTTCATCAAGTGACCTAAGAAGAGTTTGCAATGGCATGTTAAGAAAGAAGGCTTAAGGAGATGAATGCTTGAAGGGTGAATAAGCTATCAGAGCTGCAAAGTATGAAGGCCAAGCATAATGGAGGATTGAACAAAGATCTATAATCTGCAAGAGAAGTTCTAAATTGTATCAAATCAAAGCTCTATTGTTACTCTCTAACAATTGTATTAGTCTAGGGTAGATCCTTTGGATTAAGGTTGACCTAATAGTCATTTTTAAATCCTTTAATTAGGTGGCATTCCAAGTGAATAGCCTAAAGTTCTTTAACAAGTCTCACTCCTAACAGGGTGATTGAAATCCTTTAATAGGGTCACATTTAACAATGTGTATTATAACCTTTAACAGGGTTGGCCTTTCACAGGGCATCACTTCAAAAGAGTGAAAAAGAGTAGCATGTTACTGGTGGTTTTTCCCAAATTGGGTTTCCATGTAAGTCATTTCATCAAGTGTGTTGATGAATCTGTTATGTTTCATGCTTTACATTTCTGTAAGTTGATTTGACAATAACCTACAATTTTTTAAGTGATTTCATAATCTTATGGATGCATGCATGGATATGAATGTTTTATGGGTTCACTAAGTTGTGAAAAGTTTTATTTATACATCTTGACCTTGGACAACTGATTCATCCCCCCCCCCCCCCCTCTTTGTTATTCTAAAGTATTCCAACACTCCCCCTATCAACAATATTTTCCTTCATCATTAATGGCAACATCATCAATAATAAACACAAAAATATAGTCAAGTAGTATCATTAAGTACTTTTTCTCCCCCTTTGACCTCAAGGACAAATATGGGAAACACACTATTCCTCTCAAGGAAATACCATACATTAGTCTAGACCAAGAATGTGTAGTGTGCTCCGTAGACTAATGCAATGTCATAAATGCTTAGTTCAAACTAAGAAGGGGTAATTACCCAAACCTCTCCCAAAAATACTCAAAAGTATCTTTGCAAATATTTTTAAAATATATTTTATCATAGGTGCACACACAATTTCTACTCCGTACTCTAACACTTTTTCCTCTAAGAAGAGATACCAAGTCAGAATATGTCTTAGTGTTGTACCAAATTTATTATGCATATTATTACAAATGATTGAGATTTGTTCATAAAATAATACACAAATATCCTTCAAGACCTATTTCATCCAAATTGCCTTTAAGAAAAATGATGCAACAATAACATCTTCAACCTCTACATAGGGCAACCATACAAAATCTTGTTTCTCACTAAACCAAGCAACCAATCAGGACCCAAAAAAAAGTTCCATAGTAATTTTCCCATCATCAAAACTACAAACCCAATCTACTTTAGTGCAATTTTTTTGAGTAAAGTATGATCCTCTAGTGTTAGGATTAACGAGACATAAATAACAATTACATGCAAATATAACCAATATCAGAAAATAATAAATCACATAGAAGAGAACATGAGACACAGAGATTTAACATGGTTCACCCAATCCCTAGGCTACATCCACCAAACAATAAATCCAATATTCTTATTATCCAATGATTACAAATTGATTACAATCTATAAATCCTTACAGCTCAATAATGTCACAAGAAGCTACAATCTCATCATACTTTATGAAATCCCTAACCCTAAGCCATTTTATAAAAGATTTGTTCCACTTATAAATTAGGGCTAGAATAAGATTACCAATAGAAAAAATATAACATTTGATGCCTTTTACAATAGTAAATTCACTTTTGGCTTCAGGAGCACTACCTCTCGACCTCGCCTTGTATCGCAATAGGGAGTGTGTCAAGTCATTGACCCTAGGACCCAGCAAGGGGCGCTACCCCCTTGACCCATATAGCATGGGGGTGCTTCCCCAAAACCCTTGTAGTAAAATCTGGAAGGAACCTATGTCGAATAAAGTGGGGAAAAATTAACTACTAGGTATGATTAGGCTCTACATCACAACATCTAAGATACCACAATCTAGACTTCTATGTTCATTTCAAATAATTAAAAGTCATTTTAACTGTAATAACATGTGGCATACTTAGTTTTAATGGGAATCTAGTTGTTAGACAAGCAATATACATGACATTTGATCTAGTAGAAGTCAAATTAAGTAGGTATTTGAACATTCATCTATATTTTCTCATATTTACTTTGGAGGATTTGCCAACTTTGGTCAGCCTACATTTGGTAGTCATCAAAGTACACAATAGTTTTTAATTTTCAAATCCAAAATTATTCAATAGTTTTCCTATAGAATTTGGTTAAGAGATTAAAAAATCCTCATTGTTCTATTTTACTTGTAATTCAATAAAGAAATTCAAGTCACCCATCAGAGATACCTCAAATTCATCTTGCATTTTATTAGAAGAGCGTAACTACTAAGAATTTTTTTAATTCAAAATTGAAATAAAGTTTGCAGTGAGTAGATCCTTTCTTAAAGGTATGATCAACCAAATTGATGCAAGAGCATCCTAGATGTAAGGCCAATCTTGCATCACCCAAAACTATTTCCATTTCTATTTTTGTTAGATGATGGGGGGGTTGGTGGGGGATGAATCAGTTATATCCAATTATCCTATAGTACCTTCAAACATTTTAGTACCAATAAAACTTCACAAACATCAAAAGAAATCACTTGGTGATCTCATTCAACTTCACAATTATCTCTTATAATCAAATTATTAACTCATTGTCTCTTTTATTACCGAATATCAGAAATATAACTTTATTGTTACCTAGTTGTTATTGAGTTGCAGTAATAAGTAAATGTCATGAAAAAAATAACTTGCAACATAAGAACATTCCACATTTGACACCAAGAGTTTTATCGTGGAGACCCTATAAACGGAAAAACCACCTAGGACCAACGACCCAAAAATTTCAATCTTCTTAAGTGACATATTCTAGGAGCCAACTTTGCTAAAAGTTTGCATACACGTTTTTAATGTGACATGGTTAGAGGATTTACACCAAAAGACCATCTAGACCTTATCACTCCTTGACCCTGTCTAAAGAGTGGTTTTCACTAAAGGACTTACAAACATCACTGATCAATGTTACCATATAGTATTTCATAGACTTGTTAGATTCATTTGATTAAGAGATTTTTTTCCTAAAATTATTTGAAAGTAACATTTCAAATGCTTTTTTAGGTTTAGCACTACCATGCTTGCTCAGATCTATGTTCTATTCGATCTCTTTCTGATCTCTTACTGGCTAATTCTCAGCTTCTCACTTTCACTTTTCATTTAAATTTTCTTTGATATTTATTCTACTCTTCTTGGTTCACCTTTCTTATCTTCTTCTTTTCACTCAACAGTTTGCATCCATTCATCATTCAACCAACAACCAAATTTTTTTCTCAAACATCTCCTTAAATAGTAGTATCTCTGCTTCCAAATTCTTCCAGATTTTTCCACTTAAACACAATCATTTATCTCAAATTCATAAGACATGCAACATAGCTAAACACTCAAAAAAATAGTACTTTTATTGAATTTTGTGTTCAACCTTATCCTTCTTCAATCTCCTTTATCAAATATTTATTTATATTTTTCCATTTGTAGATCTTGTAACAAACTTTGACTTGCACCTTTGAACTTATCAAACATTCTTTATTTTCATCAAAAGTCATCCTCACGTTCTATCTTTGTAAAAATTTTATTTCAAATGTTTTGTTGGTGTTTGAAAATGTTGGAGGGTTTTCAATTACCCTGATGAGAATATGATGCATCTAGGGGCAGCTAACTCCCATTTTCAACACATCACTTCAAACACCGGGCCAACTATAAGGCTTGACCCTTCTTCTACTTCAAGCTCTGCAAGACCTAGGTGGGTAGACCTTAGATTCAGTTGATATCGTACCAATGCAAAACATATCTGTGAATCTATTTACTACAGATGAAACCCCTTATATCTCCTAATTACTCATGAAATGACATAGATATATAGTAGCTAAATGCAAATCTATGACATTCATAAGCTGAGTGAGGCCATTCTATTATAGCTCTTCAACATAAAATGTAAAGATGATTTGAATTTGATTTGATTTTATGTGGGTGGGGAAAGCAGATGAAAACCATGTATAGACAACAACTTAATGACTCTGTAGCTGATCAGTGCCTAATCCATTAGGAAAATTCATAAATCTCTCTTATGCATTTTGGATATTTGATACTTATTCATATATTCAGATCTCTAATCTATCCATTCACCTTGTAAATAGACATCAATGTTCAATTTAAATCTCATTCTTACCTGATATCCTCCTCAATAAATTTGCAACCCTGTTGATTTCTCTGAAGCATTTACATAATTCTTTGAATTACAAGCAACAATGAAACAACATACAACCTTGAGGGACTGCAACTATGACCTAGGCTCTTTGTTCAAAAATCATAAAACATTACAACTCATTGAGAATGGAGACAAGATTTAAACTGAAACTAAACAATGTTGTTCTTTGTATTTATTTCCTTGAAATAATACATGAAAATGCATGAAATTGACTCATAAACAACCTAATAAACCAGACTATACAATAAGAAAATGCTATCATACAAGAGAGAAAATGGCAGGAATGAGAAGCTGATGGGATGGGAAGGGGGTATCACAGCCAAAGCAAAGCTTCATGGTCTGGAACCAACACATCCCAGGCCTTCCATTCAGAATTCATCAATTCTAGGGCCAGTTCTACTAAATGCCTTCATTCTAGAGAAACTTTCCAAATTTTCCAACCCTTACAATGAATAGATGAAAGAAAGATATAGCAAGAAGCGAATTCCCGGATCTGTTATGCAACTAACATTTGTCCACTTGAAATTCAATCTTTTGCAACTGAACAACTTATTTCTCCCTTCTCCCATTCTAATCTAATTTGGTTTCATCATTTTTTTGTTACTGATTTGCAAATATCTTTCTTGAAATGATGAAAACTTGTTAAGTCATCAAAATATCTAAAAACCTCATGAAATGCCAATAAAATTGAGTTTTAATTGAGTGAATTTGATTAATTTTGACCCCAACTACATTTTTACCATGTTTTACTGATCCTGCAATTGCATTTTCAATTTTAGCTTATACCACTAAGAAGGCCCCAAATTTTACATTTCTGGCTATAACTTGAACCCATGAATTCCTATGCAGAAAAAAACTCCATAATTGGAAAGTTCGTCTTCTCACGATTTCGGTGATATATAATATTGCCATATTGACCTCTCAAAAATTTAAAATATCAATTTAAAAAATAGTGCCCTTGCTTTTAGGCTTAGATATGCAACTTCAATTTTGCAAAAATTTAAAATATTCTAATGTTTGAACTTTAGAATATTATCTTTTTGAATTTAAAATTCCTGAACGTACACCTTTTTTGAAAATATATTAAAAATTCCATTTTCAAATTTTTATATTTTTTCCCTCATATTGCACCTCGGGTCAAACCATGTTTGACTGGGTGCCACATGGCACTTCGTGATTGGTCGACCCCTGGCGCCACATCATCGTAGGTTGGGACCAGCTGCCACATGGCACTTCCCCATTTTTCCACTTGGCTTAACTCCCTCGCAACTCTGAATTGCAGGCAAGCGCCAACCGTCAGATCTTGCGACGTGGTGAAATCTGATGGCTCCATCTGAGGACCTGCCACATCACTTCCCTCCTAAAACCTGCACCATGTGTTGTAACCTAATTTATTTGATGGATGCCACATGTCTCCTTGCAATTGACTGCTGGGTCCACCTCACTTCTTTGTTGCAGGTATTCCATGTCATTTTTGAGTGGGGCCCACTGACACGTGTCAGCAAGGCACATTCCGGCATTGCTTATCCTCTAAGTACTTTGCTTTTGTGGGGAAGCCCCAACCACAGGATGTGCCTCTAAGATTGAGGTCATTGAGACTTGCAGTTAGATCCTCTGCAGTTAGATTGAGGTCATTGAGACTTGTAGTTAGATCCTCTGCATTGTTGGATGAAACGGGTGTTTTATTAGGAGTTGAAATATTATCTTCGAACTCAGAATCCAAACTATCTAACACCCCTTCCCTGCTCGAAGTTCAGAACTGTATGGGGGCAAATAGTTTTGATGCTTTTTAAAATATGTGAAAATGGAGTGCAGTCCAGTTTCCCCTTTACATGTCGCAGGCTACTTCTGATGTTCGTTATGTTTGTGTGTGGAGCTGCTTGACGCCTCCCCTATTTTGACGTGTATTTCATTGTACATGTGGGTTTGCATTTTTTTAACCTCTCAGACTCCCTATTCATGCTTGAGACTACTGGCATTCCATTTCTCATGTGTTAGCTTGCAAACTCCACTTCCAATGTGTGGGTGTTTTAATGCATGGATCCATGTCTTCTTATGCATGTTGTCTTCTAAAAGTGGCTCCTCCTTTGATCCTACTCTCCAAAACGCGGGATCTCTTTTTGTTACAGGCTTCCTTGCCTTTTAATGTTGATCGTTCCTTGCTTTTGTTTGCTATTTCCTTTCTCTGAAATACGTTGGATACTCTGTTGTATGTGTGGGTTGCATCTTTTAATGCGCAGGGTCTATACTTGGTCTACTCTTCACATTCATACTTGGTATTGTTTCATTCTTAGACTTTGCCAAAAGCTCCAGGTTGTCCCATACACTTGCAGATATAACATCAATATCATCAACTTCAGAGTATAGATAGGCACGAGCAAGAACTGATAACCCGAGAACTGTAAAATGAACGCAATTGATAGTGTTCACAAAATGAAATGAATCATCCTAACAACTCCATAGCTTCCTTTCTTAAGGTTATAGATGCCTCACATGCTGCAAGAGATGCTATTCTGTCCCAGGTATTCGCAACCAGTGCTGGAACAACTCCCCGTTGGCTCACTCTCTTCACAGTCATAACCATATTCATATGTGAACTTGAGCTTCTTGATATAGATGAACATGTAAGCCTCCCAAGTTCTTCAAGTTCAACAATCCTACCGAGATGCTAAAGAGCTATATATCTTTGCTCTGGTTCAGAATGCTCAAGCATTGTGCAAAATAAATCAGCTAAAGATGATGTAGAACTTGCAAAATCTAGACGATCTCTTTGAAACAATTTTGACAACCACCTTCCTATCTGCAAACCTCCATGTGACTTTGGGTGCATGACAGCATACAAATGAAAGTGCACAACATATATGACCCAATACACCATCCAAAGAAAAATAATTTGGCAAAGACAAAAGATATTCAAGAAGCACAGTTGCTACTTGCCAACAGTGGTTCTGCTACAAAGTCAAAATTGCTTGACCTAGACCTTGAAGAGAATTTTGCCATAGAAGAGAATTTTGTTCACTTTCAAATACAATTTCAAAGGATTCATTTCTCTTAATAGCTTTGTTTGAATGAATTGATTGGTAATTTAACAATAAGGATCCAGAGTGTAATAAGCAAGTTGCTCTTGTCTGTGACAATTTGTGTGTCATTTGTGAGTGAAATTTCCAGCAATTTATATTCGATGCCTTATTAATTTGACAAAATTAGCCAAGCCCTGAAGTGGGTCTGGCTAAAAAATATTTGTTTTCGAACAATTGACATGTCAAATTGATCTATAGAACATCTGATACCGATTTGATCAAGAATCAATCAGCTTGCATCTTTTTTTCAACTTTTTAAAACTTATTTCACCTCTTTCTGCAACTGTAATTTTTTGTGTTAGGAGGTCCTTTGACTGGCCTTAAAAACTTATCCAAACAGATAACCGGGCTTTGGGAACTGACACACTGATTCTTTGCTCCACACTCTTGCACCTTGTTGAATCTCATCTCATGAAAAATTTGAGATCAAAAGATATTTGTTGTCAAAGTTGACTTTTCAAAACTTCCTGCAAGAAAACATGTCAAAAAACACTAAATTGGGTTTAGAATCAGCTTCAAAAACTGGGTAAATTGACACTTGGGAAGACGAAAATTGGGGCATCAGTTCACTGTCATGAGGAGAGTATGGATCTACAATTTGGGCTCATGATGGATAACAGGACGCAATTGGAAAGCAGTCAAAGTGGGCTACTTGGATTTTGAAAATTAAAAGCACTGACAGAAAACATTTTTTGCAAATGGAATTGACCTAGACAAGTGTGCAAATGGATTCATCATGACTTGAAAACTGACACACTTGGAGTATTTTTAGGGTACAACATAGTGGTACAATCCATTCGATCTAGGCAATCATAGATCTCAAGTTATGACATCATGAATAGGGGTACCAAACAATCTGCAAATGCTGACACCAGTAAAAGATAGAAATTTTGTAGGGAATCATGTTTGAAAACTAATCAAATGAATTTTTCATGAGGTGAAAATTGAAACATAACAATTCTTTGACATCTAAAATGCAACATAAAAGGAATTTCATCATTTGGGTCAACTGATCAAAAGTTATAGTACGTCAAACAGGGCTTCCCAGAATTATGTGCAATGTGCATCAGCATGAAAACAGTAAACTACCAACTTTGAGGGATTCAAAACCTAGTCAAACAAACTCGAAATGACTCAAAATCTAAAACATAGGTTCTCAAGTATGGACACTAAACACTCTCAAAGAAAAAAATCAAAAAACATTTCTGGGTGCAAGATATTCACTTGCAAACAAGGCCTCCTGTCGCTGTTTGACAAAGGTGAAAATGTAGATTTGAAATTTGCTCAAAATGAGACTTCACAGAATGACTCAGAATCATAATTTAACTTCATGAAACATGTGGATAGGCTAAATTGAAGGTGTTAGAAACATTAAACACCTCATGGGGCTCAAAAGTACAGTTGGGTACAATCTCATTAAAAGCATTTATGGGGCTTGATTCACTCAATGGTACTAAAAATCGGGAAGGCAATTTTGAGTCCCAACATGTTATTCAGTGAACATAACATTTTTCTTGGGTAAAAAATCACTCGATTAATACTTAACTTACTCGGTTAACACTGAACTTTAACTTGCTTTACCAAATGCTCGATGACAACTATAGTCACTTGGTGAACATTTTCTTCCTTCTTTCACCTTTTCACTTGGTATAGCTTTTATAGATCATTACATTACAATATTACATCATTGTAAAATAATCAAACAACATTACATTTTCATTGTCCAACTCATTCAAGTACCTATCGAATACCATACAACTCAATATTCTTTCATCAACATACTTTCTTCAAATCCTCTTCATCAATCAAATGATATGGAACTCTATGGAACTCTATTGTAAAATAATCAAACCAACATTACATTTTTGTTTTCCAACTCATTCAAGTACCCATTGAATACCATACAACTCAATACTCTTTCATCAACATACTTTCTTTAAATCCTCTTCATCAATCAAATGATATTGAACTCTATTGAATTATCATAATATCTAATCAACTAAAACTTGACAATAATGAAAACATAAAAAATAATATGAATCTTTTACATATATTTATAGCATTCTTAGTTACATCATAAATTGGGGCTAACAATCTCCCCCTTTGGCATTGATGGCAACACTTAACATATAAGTTTGCATTACAAAACAATACAACTATTCAACTCTCTGACTTCATTCGAGTTCCCTATAATATATTTCATCATCTAGTGTACTTGGTTTATATCATTAGTAGTAGCAATCTTCTTCAACATCCCCCCACCTTATAATATGATCTTCTTTTGTTTAGCATCATTATCATTTACTTTCTTTGCATTTTCTCTCCACACTTAGTCTTTCTCTCCCTCTTTACTTGTCTTCATAGATTCTCATATTCACACCCCCTTTTGACTTAATCTTCCTTATTAATTATCACTCTCCCCTTTGGGAATACTTGTCCCTTAATTCATGTCCATCCTTACAAATTTTTTCCCTCGGGTATACTTATCCCCCTTTGACAACAATGCCAAAGGTGACTATAAGTTCCAATGTGAAACTTACAAAACCTTGTAGTTATCCTTGTACCTTGCATGTATTATTTACATCAATTTTATCACAACCATTTTAAAACTTCAGAATTGTTCCTAAAGTTTGAACTCTTGCATCAACTCCACAAAGATATTTCTGGTCATCCATGAATTGAAGCAACATGCATATTTTCTTAGTGAATTTTGGATAGGGGCAGGACCCCAACTTACCTCTTAGATACTCAAAATAATCCTTAGGAAATGGCTTGGTCAATATGTATTCAAATTTTTCTTTACACCTCACATATTCAATCTTAACTTGTTTCTCTTGTACTTGCTCCCTCAAGTAGTGATACTTGATTGATATATTCTTTGTTTTTTCACGCATCACCAAATTCTTTGATATATGTATTGCACTATTGTTATCATAATAAATATTAACATGATCGATTATCTCTTATAGAATACAATAGTTTCTTAATCTAAACAATATTTGAACAATTGATTGCAGTAACACCATACTCAACTTCAGCAATAGATTGTGAAATGCAACTTTTTTTCTTGCTTAACTATGTTATCAATCTTTCCCCTAAAAATAAAGCACCACCACTTGTATTTTTCTATCATCTACATTATTAGACCAATTAGCGTCAGTATAAAATTAAAGTGTATCCTCTTGTTTATACCATAGTCCAAAATCTTCAATTCTTTTAAGGTATTTGAATATCATTTTCATAGAAGTCATGTCTATTTGCTTTGGATTAGATGAAAACCTTGCAATAATTCCAACAATATGTACAATATTTGGTCTACAACACACAACATACTTCAATTTACCAATTGTTGATCTATATTGTGTTCATTTACCTCTTCAATAGTATCTTGTTTTGATAATTTCACTATAGTCACCATAGGTGCACCGACTGGTCTAGACTCATCCATCTCAAATGGTTTCAAGATTTCCTTAACATACTTAGACTGAGCCACATATATACCATTCTTTGTTTCATGAACTTGTAATCCAATGAAAATTTTAATCTCACCAAACATAGACATCTCAAATTCCTTACTCATTTGATCAACAAATGTCTTGCATAACATGTCAATTCCTCCAAATATAATGTCATCCACAAATATCTTAGCAATCAACACCATATTTTCATATTCATATTTCAAATATAGATTATTGTTCTCACTTGTTATATAAGATCCAATCTTAATCAAATAAGAGTGTAACCTTTCAAACTATGCTCTCGGTGCTTGTTTCAATTCATACAATGCCTTGTTCAATTTTCAAACCATGTTCCTCTAATCAGGTTCAATGAATCCTTTTGGTTGTTCTATATAGACTTCTTCATCAAGTATTCCATTTAGAAATGTAGATTTGATATCCATTTTATAACTTTTGAACTTCTTGTAGGTATCATAGGCCAAAAATGTTCTTACTTCGTCCAGTCTTTCCATTGGTGCAAAATTCTCACCGTAGTCTATTCCTTCTTTGGCATAACATTTGCAAATCAATCTTTCCTTGTTTCTCATCACTTTTTCCATTTTCAATCAACTTATTTCTAAAAATCCATTTTGTTCCGAACACATTCTTGTCTATAAGTCTTGGTACTAGAGTCCATGTGTTGTTATTCTCTATCTTATCAATTTCTTCATTCATAGCATTTATCCAATCTTCATTTCCAAGTGTAGCCTTAACTATTTTTGGTTAAAAATCAGTTGCCAAATAGGTATTGTCTCTTAATTTACTTCTTGTCAATACTCCAATGCTTCTATCTCTAATAATTTGTTCAGGTGAATGATTATTTCTCACATACTTTGCTAATATAGGTTTGATTCTTTGATTCTCATCATTTTCTTCACTCGGTTGATGTTCAACTTCCTGCTCAAGTTATAATGTCTGGTGCTTAGGTAAAGCAGTCTGTGATTCAAGTAGTACTGCCTGATGCTCAGTATCTCTTTGTTGTAACTTGGGTACTATGTCTAGTGCCTCTTCATACACATACACAAACTTGTAATCTATAAGTTCTTTCTTTCTACATCATTCTTGTTTGCAAACTCATCAATTCTCACATTTGCACTTTCAATCATTTTTTTAGTAACTGTGTTCAAACATTTATAATAATTTCTCTTAAATGAATAGGAAAGGAAAATAGCTACATCTGTTTTTGAATCAAATTTACCATTCCTTGCATCCTTGCATTATGTGTATGACCATACTAGAGTTCATAGGGTGTCTTATTTGTTCCTTTCTTCAACTAAACTCGGTTGAGAGTATAAACAATAATGCTAATAGACACTAGTACATTTGAGGCCATTTTTCAACCAAAATAGTCAAAATTTTGACCCAATTTTTTACCAAAGTTTGACCAAATTTGACCAACCCATTGGTCAAAGTTTTTCTCATCAAAATTTTTACCAACCTACTAGTTGGTCAAAATTTTGACCAATACGTTGGTCGAAAACTATCAAACATGTTGGCCCAAGTTCTGCCAAGCATTGGTCAAAATTTTGACCAATGCTTGGTAGTTCTCGACCAAACATTCGTCAAAATTTTGACCAACACTTGGTAGTTCTCGACCAAAAATTGGTTGAAATTTTGACAATACTTGGTAGTTCTCAACCAAACATTGGTCGAGAACTATCAAACATGTTGGCCCAAATTCTGCCAAGCATTGGTCAAAATTTTGACCAATGTTTGGTTGAGAACATCCAAGCATTGGTCAAAATTTTGAACAATGCTTGATCAAAAAAAATTTTAGGCTCACACTTGTTGAGTTCCACTTTAGCAATGGCCCTTCCCATGAAATTATTGTCTAAAACCTTTCTAATGAGATAATGTGTTATGAGCTCTTCATCAGTGGGATGGAATGTGAATCTAGGAGGTAGTTGTACATCACCCATATCATGACTATAACTAAAGTTAAGAGCCTCTATTATTGAATTCTCTTCCCTATCACCCATATTCATTTCCTTTGCTATGGGAAATAAGAAAGAGAATTCAATAATAGAGGCTCTTGACTTTAGTTACAGTCATGATATGGGTGATGCACAACTGCCTCCTAGATTCACATTCCATCCCACTAATGAAGAGCTCATAACAAATTATCTTATTAGAAAGGTTTTAGATAGTAATTTCACAGGAAGGGCCATTGCTGAAGTGGACCTCCACAAGTGTGAGCCTAAGGGAGGGTTCAATTCCCTCCTTTATTATTCACTATGCGTATAATCCCACACACCCATTTGATCTCGAATGATGATGTACTGAATGTTGAGTGTCTATGTTGGGTGCTCCAAAACCATCCACTTTGTTGGTGTTTGAAACTATTGAGCAAAAAAATGCTCAATATCACAGTGAAATTACTCACACAATCTAAGGATTAGCCAATTCCTAGTAGCGATTACATGAATAAACCACTTTGACCCAACTTCAACAAAACCAAAAATGGTTTTCTACTCTTTAGGCTCTGCTATACCAAGGCGGGTATACCTACAAATGATTCTAATGCAAACTGTGGTATGAAATTATCTTTGTTTCATTCTAATTCTCATCTTTTACCCTCAGGCATATACACGGTTTATCAATTTTCTCTAAATGCTTCTCAAATCTATATGCATCCCTTATAAGCAAATCTGGTTATAAATCTCCTATTAGTTTACAAGTATTCTTGGAATTAGTGGCTATCTAAGACTCAGAAAACTATATGTAAACGAGTGGTAACCAGCATTTATAACTTTAAACAAAATGGAATGAAATAATTTTGATTTTTTAAAAATGATTTGATATGTAGCAGTAGAATTCACTCTTGCCCATTTCTGACTCATGTGACCAATGCCTTATCCATTTAGTAGAAAATTGACTATTGGCGGGAGATCTAATTCAAATAACTTGCAAATGAATAAATCAATTATAATCACCCATTTCCCTTCTTATGAAATATCTCTTTTATAAGCTCACAAACCCTACTGATTCACTGAAACATTTCCATAATTCCTTGAATTACAAGCAATAATAAAACTAGAATACAACCCATCTAGATTGCATTCAGCCAATTAAACCTTATTTAAGTGACTTCAAAGTAAACAAACTCATAAAATGGAGACAAAAATTGGTGACACAAATATAGTGTTAATACCCCTTTGTATTATCCTTTTGAATGACTAATACAATAACCAATAGAATTCAAAGAAAAGCCAAGAACATCTTGTTGATTCTATCATTTCAATATCACCAGAGAGTACAAGTGGAAGCAAACTCAAAACAACTACATACTATTGGACCGATTGTCTGTAGTTTTCTTGAGAAACACAAAAATTATACAAGTTTTTGGACCATCACATTGCCTTCAAAACTCATTTATATAGACATGAGTTGCAACAAGAAACAAAACATCATAACAAGAGACAAAAATGAGCATAACAGAATGCCAAGCGCATCAAAAACTCTTTGGGTAGGCCCATTTTTGTTATTGCTACAAATCATCAACTTTTGATTTGTCCCCTACTATTCTGAATCTTCAGAATATGTGGCTACCAAACTAGCCAACAAAGGGTTATCCTATGGTGCCTCCAAATCAATTTTTTCCCGTGGATTTTCATTGCTTTCACCTTGAACAGGCAATATTACTTTTTCACCTTCTTCTTCTATTGGATCTGGTGTTGATGTGTCAATGATCTACACCTCACCTTTCAGTTCTTCATCATCATCTGTACCGCCTTCTTTTAAGTGCTCATCAAGAGAAATATCTACCATCCAGGTGTTAAATTGTGCATCATCAGACCAGCTGAATCACATGATATCATCTTGCTTCTTTGATATAGTTAGCCTCATTTTCAAAACCAAAAAACTCATGTCTCAAAGAATCAAAAAATAACTAAACTTTAACCAATTCCTCTATCATGATGGCCCACAAGCATGCCCCTTTTCATTTAAAACTTTATTTATCCTTATGCAAAACAGGTCATCTAATTCTTTTCTCCATTCATCCTTATTATGAAATTTATTCTTTCTATCCAAGGCAAAAGGAAATAAATCAAATTTCTGATTCTTATACTTTCTTAAATAAGAAACAATTTTTAGTTGCAAAGCAATTCTCCTATTATCAAAATCTGACAAGTCATTAGCAACATCATACACTTTTTCAATATGGTCATAGGAAGACCTTATAACTGAATAACATAAAAGGATGATTTCTTTCTCCCTTTTTCTCCACTTATTAAAAATAGGCTTGAGGGTTTCATCACGGGTTTTCAGTTCCTCCCATAGACTTGTCACTCTTGCCAACTGATCATAAAACAAGGGCCATTCAATTTTATCTACTAAATACATTAGAGCCTTTCTAAGCTTATCCTCATATTGCATATTTAGCTCTATATGAAAGGCCCATACTTGCGTTTCTCTTCTTCAAAATCCTTAGTTGTGTAATATTCTGTCCTTTGAGGTGTGTCTGGTATTTCTACAAGGGGCGTGGATTTAAAAGGTTCCACTAGAGGATGGGGGTATGTTATTCTTGGCTTGGTGGACTTCCCCATTAGCTTGTCTTCAAGTTCAATTCTCCTTTTTACCTCTTTATTATAGGCCTCAAGAATTGTCTCATATTTATTGTGCAACTCAAACATAGCTTGTTCTTCCTTCCTAGTAGTGGCCAAAAGAAATTTGGATGAATCCACATTCCAATGTGCTGCCTGCACATGCGAGGTATCAGCAACCCTTCTTACAATTATGTTTGCCATCAATCCAGACTCATCTGAATTTGATGGTGTGGCTCTAGATCCTCTTGTTAATTACCAACTGACCAATGCAGCTTGATCCTCAACAAGTGCAAGGCCCCTAAAATCCTTTTTATTGTGGTCTTGCAAATTCAATTTATTTGAAACAGAACTGAAAACTAAAGCATCAACAATATCCCAATTTGGTAACAATAAAATGTTAGAGGCCTTTACCATTTGCCTCCCCTCCTCAGGGCTTATATTATGAAATTCTTTCAACATTTCCCCTTTTATTTATTTCTAGATGGAAGTTTCATCCATTTCTGGATGCTCTTTTTTCAGGCTTTTGCATCTCTCTTCAAAAATATCCATGTTTGCCCTCCATGCAAATTGTTGGAAAGCTCTAGATCTCAAGAAGTTTTCATCAACCAAAAATTGATGAATTGCCTGTTCTAACATAGGGTCCAATTCCCTGCCTCTATAGTCTACTATTGTTAGATCCAAACTTGGTAGGGGAGGTTCTGGAGGGTTGCCTTCATCTAATTCCACTTGAGTAATAAAGATACCTCCCTGTGATCCCATCTGTTCAATCTACTCACCAGTGAGTTGTTCTTCTCCAATCCTCAAAGGGGATTGAGTGGGTGGATATTCCTCAACTTGAGGCCTCCCTTCTTTCATTACCTTCTACCTCTTGGGACTAGGTTCATCAGGTCTCTCCTCTTGGGTTGCACTAGTGAATTCCATTATTTGCTTGCCCTTATCTATAAAAGCCCTTTTATTTTGAATGATAGTATAACCAGGCTTCTTTTGTACAATTATCTGACCAACTCCTAAATTAGGAGTGAAAGCCAACCTCCTCATGACCTCTTTGGCCTTATCGGGATAAGAATCAATAAAAAATTGTTTCTTCTCATTCATAGCTTCCATTATTTCAGGGAAGTTATTCATGAGATTATTTATTCTATCAGCCTCTAAATTAACATTATCTAAAGGACTATATTTCTGATCAAAACAATGAATGAATTCTAGGACCCAAGAATAAACTCTCCTTTTTTTCTTTTTAGTTTCATGCTCCTGCAATGAGAATTCATTCCTTATAATGTCCTCTAGATAATATGAATCATGTTTGACCTGTCCCAACTTAATTCTATGCCTCAAAGTTTGATTAAAAAATCCCTTAGAATCACAAAAATAGGGATGGGAGACAGCCATCATATACTAATCCAAAATCTTATGCAAAAAGAGCCAACCCCCTTTGGTAATCACAAACTGATGGGCCACTATACAGGTAGGGAAAATTGACCCTAGTTTCCTTTTCAACAGAAACATTTCTTCTACTCCTCCTAATTGCCACAAAACTTCATCCATTCCTACCTTGAAAGGTACTTGGTAATGCAAGACATGAGGACTCCCTTTAAAACCATAGATTCTGAAAACTATAAAAAATAGGGTAAGGAATGATATCTCTCCAATTATGTCAAACTTTCAAGGGTTTGTCCATAGGTCTGAGGAGGTCCATTAATACCTTAGGGATTCTGGGATTATCTCTTAATATGAGGCATCTCAATTTAGAAGCAAAATACCTATCAAATCTGACAAAACTGGCACTATTTGCATACCAAGTCATATCCACACTCCACAACTGGACTGACAGTGCTTCCCCATTCTCTTCTCTATTCAATTCCATCTCATTACCAAAATATGTCACCCCCTTGAACAAGAACATATGCATCAATAGAGAATAGTGGCCAAAGTTTTCTCCTCTTTGCCCTTCACTATTCCAACTAAACTAGTATGAATTTCCTCAACCAAAAAGGAGGCAAAATCAAAGATAACATCTACACCAAAAGAAGCAATCTGAACCATCATATACATAAGGCCAATGGGCATGAAATCCTGCTCATCCTCACCAAAAACACGGCACAGGGTTCTATATATTTCTACAGCCTGAGAAGTGAAAAGATTCTTCTTAAAAGGTTCCCTAGAGGCTGCGATAATTACAGGCAAAGTTCCTATTGTACAATTGTGTGCCCTCAGTGCACCTCCCCTAATCACATCCTTCTTTGTTTTGTATTCATTTTCTAGTTCTAGTCGATTTATTGGCACATGGTAATCTAACAATGATTCTAGGTGAAAAACCTCTCTAATTTCTTTAGGACTAATCGAGATCAGAGGCACACCATCATTTCTTCTTACCACCCTAATAGCTTGGTCATAATTCTTGGCAATGGCTTCAAGCAAATCATAATCCATGAAAACACTTGGGAATACTAGCTTTCCCAAATCAAAATTCCAGACGTTAGCATGTGGAGCGAACAAATTCCTCTTTGAAAACCACTTTTTAAATAAGACAAGACCAGTTTACCTAGTTGTTCCATCCCTAACCTAGTTCCCCTTGTCATATAGGCCATCATCAATCTTAAGCCTAGGGTTTAAGGAAATTAACCTTTTGACTTGTGTAGTCTCAAAGGGTGATTTTGGGAGTAATTCTAGCAAATCATCATGGACATTTCTATCCATATAATTAATTTTCCCAGAAAATGCTTTCTTAGGAGGCATCTTGATCATAATAATAGGAATTGGAATGCTACAGAGGTTGTATGTGAATACTTAGTTGACTTGCCAAACTTGTTCTTCTCTGAACCTCTGCAATTTCTCTCGAACAAATGAGGAATCACTTCATGTCTTTATCAGGCTTAACACAATACAATCAATAGGCTCTTGTGCTCAAAAAATGTGAAATCTTTGTTTGAGTGAGACTAGAAGTGATGAAATCTCCTATATTATACTCTATTTTCTCACACGCAAAGCTTTCATTCATCATAAATGCACAAAATAGAGAAATAGAGTGGCACCATACTTCCTTTTAAATTTGCGCCCTCGATCTTCAAAAACTCCTACGATCATGGAATGAAAATTGGGCTGACTCACATTTCCTCTTAACACATTGGCGGTCAACCCAATAAAATAACTCCATTTGTAGCTTTCCTCTAATGTTGGCATTTCAAACTAGGCCCACAGATGACTAAGGACACATGTCATCAACTCGCTACTTCACTATACATAACTTTCACACATCTTTCCATAGCGAGTTAGTGAGTATCGTTGATTTATGCTTGATCTGACGATTTAGAATCATTTACATGTTCTATGCATGGGGAGTGGGTCTAAGATACTGTTGTTGTTGAGATGGCTTAACATGTTGGCACACATATATATTATTTAATTTCTAATGACATCATTCTTCCTTGACTCTATTGTGTTTGTCATTTTCAGGCATGTCGCTACCTTGCTACTGGTGAAAAATACAAACTTCCTGATAGCGACATAGCGAGCTCCAACGGAGTCCAAACTTTTAGCCTATAAATGCTAAGTAGGATGCCACCGTGTCATTTAATTTGCACAATTCATTTCTGATGAATCACTTGTTCAGGGCCCATCTCTTTTAAAATTTCCACTACATCACAACCCTCTAACTAGTCACTACCTTGCTACCGGTGAAAACACCAACTTCCCGGCTAGCAAGATACGACTTTCGACAGAGTCAAAACTCTAGTGACGGAGAACAAAAACACATTGATTGAAAATTTGTTAATTAATACTAGTGTTAGAGAAGGTGGTCACGCATATTTATGAACTTGCATGGGAATTTCCACCATCACATTAGTTTTTAAAAAAATTGTTGCTTCCTTTAAAATTCGGGCACTCGCTATGTAACTACTGGCAGGTCGCATAGATTTTTTGATGGCGACTTAATGAGTCACCGGAGAAACTTCAATTCCAGTGACACCATTTGTGAATTCCTCCTCATGCATCCTTTCTAACACTAAAAATCCTGGGAGATAGCACATGACCATAATGCCTTCATATTAGTACAATTTTATCGGTGTCAGACTTCACTTTCAGCACTAGGACATAGTTCTCTGATGGTCACTACATTGCTATAGGAAACAACCTCACAACTTTTTATAGTGAGTACGCGACATCCATTGATTCTAACCAGATCCAATGGTGGGATAAGATTTTTCAAAAGGACTCAACAATGACCTCAACATAGGCAGGAAAGAATATTTAGCTGTTGTTAAGACTTTCACACCAAAATAAGATTTAAAAGGCAAGACCTAGGGTTTTACGTAGATTTTAAAAGATATCAAAATATAAGACCAAAACCTAAAACCCTAGGACCTAACAAAAGAACTCACATCTAATTTTTTCACCATGATTCTAAGAAAAATTAATATGTAAAAAATCAGACCAATACATTTCATGCCTTCATCTATACACAATGTCTTTCTAGTTTCTTTCTACTCGCATGCCCATTTCATTTCATATGATCATCTAAAAATTGTGTCACCCTAAGCTCTCAACTATTTCCTCTTGATTGATCATCTCATAACTGTTGAATGAGAGCTTTGGGATAAGCTATAGGTATCCATCAAAGCATAAAGGATTTTGTTAGATGATGTAGATGAAGTAGTAGCATTTGCCTTGGGAGACATGCTTGCAAAATGGAAGCATAGATAATTCATGTGAATTTTTTGATAGGATGCCTGAATGTAATGTGGTCATCAAAAGCCATGGTTGATGGATATGCACAAAATAGATATATTGAGAGAATATATTTGTTTAAGTTGCAACTGCCCTGGTAGACATGCATGCAAAATGTGGAATCCTAGATGAATAGTTCAATTGAATCCTCCTCCTAGAGGAAGGCTACAACAAATACATAGTTCAATTGAAATGTTTATAGACACCATCAAGATAAATCGCAACTATGAATAAATCATCATATTAGAGAATCATAACTATGGATAAATTATCATTTAGAACTATTTTCACTAGTAGCTAAGATATCAATTTGCATCATACATGGAAGAAGTTGAAGAGCAGTCAATACACATCAACATCATGAGAAGAAGTGATTTGGTTAATGAATCAATTACTAAATCAATATGGAGTTATACAAAATAGCAAATGAGGAATCTGTAATGGGTATTCCAGTTCCCAAGTGCTAATAAGTATGATAGCTACTATGAAGACCAAAAACCAAGTGATAATTGATCAATGATCATATGTATATCCAATGATGGTCCATGATTACTATGTAACAAGATGATACACAGATTAGGAGAAGTTGTATCAATAAACATAAATAATCAAGAGGACATCAATCAACATATGACTAAGCAATAATAAGCATACAACACTCATAACCGATACCGATATGGAGGAACAACAATATGTTATGATAATGATTAAGTGAAAAAATGACAAACTTTGAGATTTATTGAACCAATGAACCATATTATTATACTTGTTGGGTGATGCGACGCGCTCCCCTACCCATAGGTGGTTAATTATGTGGTGTTCCATGTTCACTAATAGTCATGGCTTTTGGTGCAACGGCAAATGGGCCCTACAATTGGTATCAGAGCCTATTTTTGGCCTAGTCATGGGTTCAAATCTCCCTGGTGCCTTCCCAACCCGCGTAAGCACTTGGTATGCGCGTTGAGGGGGAGATTGTTGGGTGATGCGATGTGCTCCCCTGCCCATAGGTGGTTAATTATGTGGTGTTCCATGTTCACTAATAGTCATGGCTTTTGGTGCAACGGCAAATGGGCCCTACAATACTAGCTCATGCACATTGACTAGTGAGATTATTACTATTGGCATCCAATAAGGAGAATATTATAATCAATAACTAAAGGCTGATTAATTATTGAATGAAAGGATGAAAATCTAACAAGGAAAAGGTGTCTAGAAATGATCATGAAGGGATACAATCTTCGTTATTAAAAAATGTTATACTAACTGATCTTATTGTTAGAAGACTTGTAACAACAAGGTGCGATTAGCAAAGGAAATGAAGGGACACGAGACATGTCCCATACAATAGCACTCCTCACTCAAGGATGGGGATATAAGAAAGTTTTTCCATTGATCATTAAAAAATACAATACAAATTATTCAAAACACAAAACAATTTAACACAAATGTCTTATATTCATTTAAAGAGGTTCTTCAAAATCGATTTCTTCTTTCAATCATTTTATCTTTATTATTCCTAGCTAAAAGAAATGAATATTTCTAAGTTTTGAATCTACATGAACAGTGCACAAATTTTATTCAATAGAGGTATGAAGAATACTCATGATAGATAGTCGTTGTCAGTACACTCCAGAATATTGTCAGCTGGCTTGTTCTCATATGTTTTGATTGTCTCCAAGTAACGAGCACACTCTTCCACACTGTAATCTCCAAACAATAATCCTAATTAAAGACAAAAAAAATCTCCCATTTAAAAGAAAATTAAAAAGTTTTTCATGCATGTTTGACCCTATGTTCTAAGTGTTCCTTGGTGGGGTAGTACAAAGGATCTGTGGTGTCTTCCTAGGCAAGTCTGCAAGAGGTTGGAACACAGTAAATTAGAAGAAAATCCTAGTAACAAATGTATAATGTATAGTAATATTAAAACCTGGAAGGATTGCTACCGAAGAGGCAAAACTGATGCTAAAGATAACAATCTAATTTTGGAAGGTGAAGTAAAAGCGATTGCAATAGATGATCTAGTACTCAATTATGAATTATTTTCCAAGACTTCAAAAATTGTGGCAAAACATTCATGTGAGCCAGTATTTTAAGAAAGAAGCCCCATTTTATACATTTGTGAAGTTGTAAAGTAAAAGTGTTAGTCAGCATTTTGACTTTTACTAGCTTTGAGGATGAGTCTCTTTAAGGAAAAGGGCATGTTGTGTGCCTAGACACAAAATAACATTATACTTGTGTTGGTATGATTTTTCACATGAAAAAATTTCCTTTGTTTAGGTATAAAAAGTAGGTTGGAATTCATTAGTGGTGACTAGGGTTTCTGATTTTATCATCCATTTGTTAGCCTTTGAATTTTTTTGTTAGAACCCTATGTCTCAGTCCTTTTAAAAACTTTGGGCACGAAATCTTTTGAAAAGGGAACTTGGGAAAATATTTTGGTTTCCTTTTATTCTACACCCCTTGGGTAGCCTTTTCTCTCACGTTCCCCACCGTCCGATTTGGAAAGATCCACAGTTATCGCTATCTCGCTATAAAAAGATGTGCACTTTTTATGCATAGCGAAGTAGCTAGCACCAAAAATTCTAAAAGAACAAGACCGTAAAATAGAGGGACAGTGTTCGAGGATTTGTGTTGCGACCAAAAATTTAGTCACATGCACCATGTTAGTACCGTCAGGCAGGAAAAGGGACCTAGTAAAAGATAACCAGAAAATGGCGTCGGAACAAAAGTTTTCTGATGCCTCACTACCTCGCTATCGGAAAAAATAAGCATTCCACCATTAGTGAAGTAGGAGTAGTCGTGCAATCAAAGAGTCCGGTGACCTTCAAGTTTTTTGATAACTATACTTTGTCCAAGTGGCATGATGAGTAATAACTGCTATTGTCAGAAGCAGTTAATAAAGGCGATGGTGATTTGATTGGTTATTATTCTTCTGGCATCAAGTTTTGTTGAAATCACCGAAGCTTGCTACCTCACTATCAAAAAAATTTGGCATCTCGCCATTAGCGACATAGTGAGACACCGTGAAATGAACACATGGTGGGACCTCAAGCAACATGGAAAGGTGACTAAGATTTAAGAAAGGTTTGGCTTGTTGCCAGTAGTGTAGATTTTCCTACATCACCAATGCCTCGGACCCACACCCCATTCATAAAGCATATAAGGGATTCTGATCGTTAGATCAAACTAGAATCAATAGTCCTCACTATCTCACTATGGAAAGTTGCAAGTTGTTTACTCTATGCGACATAGCGAGTATGGGACCCACCACTCTTTAGGGTACTTTATGTAGTTTCTCTACCTTTGATTTGGTCTTAGATCAACGGCCATTGCTATCTCACAATAAAGAATAGCTCGGAGGATATGTATAGCGAGGTAGTGAATAAGGGTCCACCACTATTCTTCAAAGCAATGTAGTAATATGTCATCCACAAGATCAACATCGAATCAATGCCTATCACTGCTTCGCTATGGCAAGGTGCTCATTCTTTATGTATAGCGAAGTAGCGACCTATCAACATGTGTCCTCAATCACCAGTGGGTCCAGACAGAAATTCCATCAAAGATAAAGCTATGTACATGGTCAATTTTTATTGGATTGACTAGCCAACTTGTCAAGTGGAATGCCAAGTTGTCTTTTTTTGCATCCCTTTATCATAGGATTTTCAAAGATCGACGGCACAGATTTAAACGCAAAATGTGGTGCCACTATGTGTATTAATTAGATTTGACAGGTACTTCACCTCCAAACTAAGGTACCCCATATTGAGTGACAATCCCAGGATCCCTAAGGCACTAATGCATCTTGTTAGGCCTATGGATAAACCCCATAATTTGAAGGTTTCACATAATTGGGGAGATGTCATCCCATATTCAGTTTCAACTGTTATCAAAATTTATGGATTCAAAGGGACACCCCATGTACTACCTTACCAGGTGCCCCTAAAGGTAGGAGTAGCTAAATTCTTGTGGCAGTTGGGAGGAGTAGAAGAAGCTTTTTTGCACAAAAGAGGGATGAGATCAATTTTTCCCACTTGCATAGTAGCCCACCAGTTTGTGATAACTAAGGAAGGATGGGTTTCTCTTTACAAATTTTTGGACCAGTATAAGATGGCTATATCTCACCCTCATTTTTGTGATGCAGAGGGTTTCTTTAATCTAGCTCTTAGGCATAGGATCAACCTTCGTCCAATTGAGCGTGAGTTTTATTTCCCTGAAGATGTAATAAGGAATGAGTACTCTCTGCAGGAGAAAGAGACAAAGAAAGAAAAATGGAGAGTCTATTCAAAAGTTTTGAATTTTATTAATTGTTTTGATGAAGATTACAGTCCTCTCAGTAATGTTGTAACTACTGTAGATAAAGTAAATAAGCTTATGAATACATTCCCTGAAATAATGGAGGTAATGAATGAGAAAAGGCAATATTTCATTAATTCTTTTCTAGATAAATCCAAAGAAATAATGAGGAGATTGGGCCTCACTCCTAATATAGGGACAAGTCCATTAATTGTTCAAAGGAAGCCAGGATATACTATCATTCATAATCAAAGGCCCATGGTGGATAAAGGAAAATAGATAGTTGCATCTACTAGTGTTATTTTTGAGGAAAGGCCTTTTGAACCTTCTCCTAAGAGGAGAAGGATAATAAGGGAATTGGAATCTCAAGATGAGGGTTACTCACCTTCCCAAACCCCTATGAGAATTGAGGAGGAACAACTCACTGATGAGAAGATTGAATAAATTGGATCACAAGGGGGAGTTTTTGTTACCCAAGCAAAGATTGATGAAGGGAACCCCCAGGAGCCTCCTATGCCAAGTTTTGAGTTGACTATAATAGATTTCAGGGGAAGGGAATTAGATCCTATTTTAGAACAAGCCAGTTAGCAATTTTTTTCTAATGATAGTTTTGTAAAGTCTAGGGCTTTCCATCAGTTTGCTTGGAGGGAAAACATGCACAATTTTGAGGAAAGATGTAAGAATATGAAAATAGAGCATCTAGAAATGGATGAAGCCTCCATTCAAAATTGAATAAAGGAACAAATGATTCAAGAGTTCCAGAATATAACCCCTAAAGAAGGGAGATAGATGGTAAAGGCTGTAAATATTTTATTATTGCCCAATTAGGACATTGTTGATGCCTTGATTTTCAATTCTGTGTCAAATAATTTGGGATTCAAGATCCAAATAAAAAAGAATTCTTGGGAACTGCATTTAGTAATGACCAAGCTACTCTTATCATGTGGTCATTGAGAAGAGGATCTAGGGCTGCTCCATCATAGCCTGATGATTCAGGACTAATAGGGAGTATCATTGTGAGGAGAGTTGTTGATACCTCACATGTCCAGGCAGCTCACATGAATGTAAATTACTCTCAATTTGTCTTGGCTACTGTAGAGAAGGAGGAAAAGGAAATGATTGAGTTGTAGAATAAGTATGAGGTAGTTGTGGATGCCTACAATAAAGAGGTAAAGAGGAGAATTGAGCTTGAGAATAAGCTAATGGGGAGGTCCACAAGACCAAGAATAACATACCCTCGCCCACCAGTTCAACGTTTTAAATCCACTCCCTTCATAGAAGTACCAGATACACCCCAAAGGCTAGAATATTATACTACTGAGGACTTTGAAGAAGAAAAGAATAAACGGTGGGCCTTGCATGTGGAATTGAATGTGAAATATGAAGAAAGATTAAGAAAGGCTCTTACATATTTGGGGGATAAAATTGAATGGCCACTAGTTTATGATTAGTTGGCTAGGGTGATCAGTATTTGGGATAAAATGAAAGCAAGTGATGAGGCTTTGAAGCCTATTGTAAATAAGTGGGTAAGAAGGAGGAAAGAGGTGACATTTTACCATTATTCTATTATAAAAGTTTCTTGTGATCAAATCGAGAAAACTTTTGATATTGTTTCTGAACTTACTGACTTTGACAATAAGAGAATTCATTTGCAAAGAATAATGGTTGGCTACTTAGATAAGTATAAGACCCAAAAGTTTAGTGTGTTTCCTTGTGCCCTAGATTAGAAAAATAATTTGAAAAGCAAAGATGAATGGACTAAGGAGCTTGATGATTTATTTTTTTTAAGAATGAATCAAGTCATCAATGAAATAGGGCATGCATGGTGGGGCACAACAACTGAAGAAATAGTGAAAGCCCAAATATTATTTGATTCTTTGAAATAGAATTTTTTTACCATTGATAATGAGGCTAAGTATGTGCTCAAGAGGAAAAATGATATTTTGCTATTCAATTGGCCAGATGACACACTGTTTGACAAGTGGATGGTAGAAATAGCTCCTGGTGAACAGTTGGAGGAAATAGAAACTAACAGTGATGAGGTGTAGGGTGATGAGATCCAAATCATTGACATTGTCACTACACAAGGCCAATAGGGAGAAGAAGACAAGAATGATTAGTCACTTTTAGTTGCAGACCCGGGCCCATAGGACACTGATACAACCAAAAAAGAGGGAAAAGTAGAAGTTATTCCCACCATGCAAGATAAAGATGGTGAAAGCCCATAGGTGGAGATTAACTTGCAATCATCAGAACAAACTTCATCATTAGTTAGCTTGGTAGTTGCATACAAAGAGGGATCAGAATAGTTACCAAATCAACAATAATGGAGAATGTAACAGAAGTGGACCCACTAAAAGGAATGTTTGATCTAGGCATCTTCTGTTATCCATATTTTTGTCATTTTGTGATAGGTGTATGTAATTATCTCCTGAAAAGGAAACCTGTCAATTTTTCTTAGCCTGTAGCTTGTTGCATCTCACATTATATAAGTCAGATTCCAGGGCTAGAGAAGGGCCTGATTTTCTAATGCTTAAATTTGGGATCTATTCTTTATATTTTTCCATTTTGGTAATGGCTATTATAGAGAATGGATAGAGGAGAGGAGTCAATTAGCCTGTAGCCTTCCTAAAGTTCCTTGGATTCTTGATGGGCTAGAGATGTGGAATTTGTTAACCTATAAACTTCCTAAAGTTCCTTGGATTCTTGATGGGCCAAAGATGTGAAATTTGTTAACGTATAAAATTTCTAAAGTTCCTTGGATTCTGGTGAGGACATCAATATGATAGGAAAATAAACATACATCTTGTTGTAACATAATACACTTACTTTTTAGATTGAGAAGGGCCCTTAGCTTGTCTAACCCTCTTGAACATAATGAAAAAGGGTCCTTAGTTTGAGCATCACTTGGTTTCAAGAATACTATAATATTCTCTACTTAACAAGGCCAACCACGTGAAGGTGGAAGCTCATCTGGCCTCACCCCCCTCCCCTTAACATCAATCTAAAGTACCCATTATCATCTAATTACATACTTCATTCATTCATTCTTCCATTTATGAACTATAACATTCAATCAATACAATCACATAACATTCATTAATATGATATAAAATTCATTAATACACAATACTAATCAAGACTTAATTAACACATAACAATATTCATTAACATAAAATAAAAATATGTATTAATACACATATTCATACATAATTACTTAAAACAAATTTCTTTCATTATCCAACAAAGTTTATCAAAGAAGATTTTTAAAACATCATTTCTTTTTTTGTTTTTCTGAGCTCTCTTAAGAAAAGCACTCATAGGAGCATCCATATCTGCATCATTCTCCTCTTCTTCTGGCACGTGTAATGTCAAATTATGATGGCTCCTTCTCTTTGGAGGAGCAGGAGGCTATTGCACTAAAGGAAGCTTTGTTGCAAGAACAAGTGAATGGGATAAATTGGCATACTCTTTTTCTTTTCCTAATTGTTATAAGTCTGTAATTAAGTACGAATACAACATAACATGCATTTTTCTTACTTGACAATGCCGCATCATGTACATTAACATTTTGATCTGCCACTGCGTCAACATGTTGAACACTTGGAACATGGTCCACTCCTTCAACATGATGTTAAACATGCTCTGAAATATTCAAAAAAAGGATACACGTTAAATTGCAATTGAAGATGTTAAATTATATTTATAATTGCATAATTAATTTCCAATAGAAAATTAATACCTCCACCGCTATAATGCACATCATGGCCTTCATCATGAGCAGGTTCTGTGGTAGGATATGAAGGCTGCAGTAAAATGTTATGCACATTGTTATGTAGTCAATTTACATTTAAAACTAATACCAAAAAAGAATCTTCTCAACTATTCAATTTCATTTACTTTTCATCTGACCAATTTACCTATGAGATAACATTTGGTGCACTAGATTCTTGGGCAAGGCTTATAGATTCTTCACGTAGGCGTGCAGCCACAACTTTATAGCCTTCTTTCAAGGCAATTTTTCTATCTTCATTTGTGACCTCCACATTGAATTCTGTGCCCTATATTTTTTGCTTGATAACGTCATTTTTCCATGTATAGTTTCATTAAACAAAACTGTTTGCAACATTATATTTTTAAAAAAATGAAATTTCATTGCTCTACTTACAAGTCGAGACTGGAGATTCATATAGCCACTAGAGTCAAGTTTGTGTTGGCCAACCTTTTCTACTCTCGCTTTTGTAGCCACAGATGTGTCCTGCAATCTATGAACAATTTCAAACATCTTAGATTATATATTTACAAATATCAATAATTAGTGCATGATTACAATGTAATCAATACTATAATGACATACCTCTTTTTGCCTTGTGCTACTTCATTATCTCTATCTTCACATAGCCTTTTCTCCTCTGCATCTTCTATTATTTCATTCCACTCCATCGGTGGAATCATAGGAGGATGGTTGTATTTTGGTTTATCCTTAAGAGCCCTTCTATATTGATACCTCATAGTCTTTATATGCTTTGCTGCTCTTTTCAGAAGTAGGTCAGTGTCAAAAATGTTTTTCCCAAATTTCTCCTCAAAAGATGCAATCAACTAATTTTTTAATTCCATATCTTGTACATTCCACCTTTTTAAAAACAAATAGATTGTTATATCAATAACTTTAATATATTACAATAAATGGAAGAAAAAATATATATGTAGCAATGATATGAAACTACGTACCTTTTACGTATGGTGGATCCAAATAGTCTCAATGTCATATGAAAAAGATGTTTAAAGAAAGCATTATTAGCTACAAAAACATAAAGGATTTATCAGTCCAAAATGAGTAATGTAAAAGTAAACTAAATTTACACTTTAAATAATAACAATTTTAAAGCACCTGGAAGCTTTCATTCTTTTAACGGAAACATAGTTTTCTTATTCAGCAATAATGTCCCTTCATATGAATCAGTACTAATCACACAAACTACTCCAGGAAATGGATCAGCTTCAGTAGTACTTCTCTCTATTGGTCTATCAACTAAAATATCATGACAATTAAATGACAATTCTAGTACTGCTCTATGTTGGTCTACCTCCTTGCCTATCTCCATGTCTGTCTATGTGTGGGTATATGTGTATGTATGTATGTATGTATGCATGCATGGTGTGTGTATGCATGTGTTTGTGTATATGCAGGCTTTTGTAGACATCATTTAAGCATTGATATGCTACTTTGTTGTTCATCGACTTGTAGAAATACATTACAAATAGCACATTACAAAATATAGCAAAACAAGGTTTTACCAATTCTAGTGGTCATAGACAAGGATGTTTGCATGGTCCTTGTTGCCGATAATGCACCAGGCAATATTGGACTGCCAACTAAAGGAGGAGTCCGCACTTCATCATGAGCTAAAGAATAGAATATTGTTAGCAAATACATTTGCAATGGATAAAGATCAAATGGGATACTAGTGAGAATTGTCCACAAAAAAAAGGTAAGTGTTATAATGTTGATCAAAACAAACAAAGTGTTACTTACACGAAGGTTGTGCACAACAACCCTCACCATGTTCACCATGTGATGCTGCAACTGGCACATATGTCTATACAAGAACCCATAAAATTAGAGATCATGATCCATAAGATACTATAAAATATTAATATCTATTGAACTTCTATTACTGCTTTAGTCAAATTACTGCTTATCTTCAAAGATTAGATTCTACGGTCCAATTCTATTCTTAGTGCCTCTTTCTCCTCACTTCTGTCACCCTCGATGATAATGTTAACAAGTTCATCAATGTATCTTTTCTTAATTTTTTGGGTGATGAATACAGGGTCAATACTAAGGGCAATATCATGTAGATATGATGCCCATATTTCAAATCACATTTGATCAGTGATCATTCTAGCTTTTTCCTATCATTTGTGACATCAAATATCGATATAATTTCATCAAAATAACTACAAAGCCATAAAGAAAAGAACATAATAATACGACATTTTTTTCTATATTAACATTAAAATTTACAATAATTAATGTTTACCTCTATTAAAGGTATCTGAGATGGTGCATCCATATCGCCCTGTGAAAAAAATTAGTAAGTCTTAGAAATCAGAAGCAAAATTGAAGTAATAGACTTACCAAAAAAAATATTAATAATAAAGTACATTGTATATGTAAATCATTCGTCTTAAGTTAAAAATTTAGTGTAACTAATGTTTATATCTAAAAAAATATTTGACATGTTCTACTTAATGTTTATATGTGCACATATGGTTTGGAAAGAAAAATTTGGTCATACAAGACCCCATCATAGTTGACATTGATCCTACCTAGACATTTCATTGATCATCATGATCTTCATCCATGTCATCATCATCATCATCATCATCATCATCACCATCATCATACTTGTCACTTTGATCGTAATCATCACCACCACCATCTTCATCACCATCATCATCATCTTGATCACTATCATCATCATGATCATCATCACCATGATCATCATCATCAGCATGACCATCATCACCATGATCATCACCATCTTCATCACCATGATCATGATCGTCATTAGCATCATCATCATCATTATCACCATTATCATTAGCATCATCAAAATCATCACCATCTTCTTCTTCTTCATTACTGGGTAATTGTCATTCCTAATAATCATTTACTTCCTCTTGTGCTTCTTCAATATCTTCTTCTTCGATCACATTATACTTTACCGACCTTCCTCTTGGGTCATGTCTAACAACAAATGACCAACCTGGTTTTTGAGGAACACCAAAGTAAAACACTTTCTCACATTGGCTTGGAAGAACATAGGTCTCATCTTTGACTGGCTCAAATGACCTTGTATTAATCATAGTAAATCTACTATTGTGTTCAATAACAGTCCTATCGGGATCATTTTGATTCAATTGTAACTTGAACCACTTGATGACAAATAGAACTATTTTGAATGAATTAAAGTCGCACTCAAGTATATCATCCAAAATGTCATAGTATCAGTTTTTAGATTGTTGAGGATGTATATCAGTTCTAGATGAAATATTTGTGACCACGAAGACAACACTTATCCCAGAATCACAAGTTTTCTTCGTTTCATCTAAATTTTTTGTGCAAAATTTATAGCCATGGTAGTACATAGCTTTGTGGTGTTTGACCTGCAATTATTCAAACATGTCAAGAATCTTCTCATTGATCTATGAGTTGATATTAAACGTACGTCTCATGATTAGTAATCTTATGCATACCTTTGTATCTCTTAAGCCATATATTAGATCAAGTACCATAGTCGTAACATTGAGATCTCCATTACGATGAGATTTTTTAACCAACAATGCAACACCATCCCATGTTAATGAGCAACCATTTTCTTGAGACTGTTCAATCCAAACTATCATGCAATCAATATTTTTTGCAATATACAAGTGTAGTGCATCCCACTCATGACCAATTATAAAGAAGACAATTACACCAGTTAGAAACAACTTATATATATTGATGATGGATAAGAATTATTAAATTACAAAAAAAAACTTATAATTACCTCTCACCCTCCTCAATCTACCTTTCCCCGTTAGGTACTCCCATTTGAATTTGTCATTACAGTTGGGATCCCAAATGCGATCTACATGGATATCTGCTGCAAACTTTGGAAGATACTAACTAATATACACCATGGTCTGATATATCATATATCCCTCTATCATAGAACCCTCAGGACGTGTTCTTTGTCAAACCAAGCCCTTCATAAATTTCAAGTGCCTCTCAACCATCCACATTGATCTAGCTTGTACAGGTCCACACAATTCAATCTCCTCAACTTGATGTATGAGGTAGTGTTCTTGAGCATTGAAAAATGTTGGAGGTAAACACTTTTGCATTTCACACATAAGCTGTGGATTTTTTCTCTTCTAATATTTTATATCTTTTTTATCAATTTCTTTAGATGATAACTACCTAAAAGAGATTCAACAGGCAAAAACACATAAAGGAGATTTCAAATAAAATTATGCAATAGATTTCAGATAAAAAGCTGCAAATCTAAGAAAAAACACTTCTAACCTCATGTATTTTCCAAGATCATATATAACTTGTTTAGAACTGTTGTCAAACTATTGTGGAAGGGATAGAGGTAGGACGAACTGCAATCATTAAAAAATGATCATATCAATATATTATTAAATAATGCAATTGGTACTACATTCAATCTTACAAATATATTGTAAATAGAGAACATGACTTACCTTGACGAAGGTATGTCAATCACGTGCTTTCAACCCAGGACCAAAATCACCTTTCTTTGATAGAAGAGTGCTTATATTTGCAGCAAATCTTGTTGGAAATTTATATTTTTTTATGACTTATTTTAATGCATCACTTTGTTACTCCATTAATAACCAAAGAAGGGAACTTGTATTTATGCAGTCTCCATTGCTATTTGATTCAATGAAAAATTTTAGTGCATGATTGGATTCATGAATGTTAGTACAAATTTTGGCAATTTGTTCTCTATCATGCCTTCCATCCAACATTTTTCATAGTGTCTCTATTACATTCTTTTCAATATGCATAGCATCAAACAAATGTGCAATTGGGAGATCCTTGTAGTATGGTAACCTACTAAATTGAGTAGGATAACTTTTCATTCCTCTAGGAAGTTGGTCATTGATGCCTTGATGACCTTCACGAGCATCAATTACAGTATTAGTAAATATAAGACAATATCAGAATAAAAAATTTAAACTTCGGGCGACAAATTGGAAATTACCTCAATGATTTAGTCGATCGTATTGCAACTTCCATAAATGAGGTGTCATTCTTCGTGGCCTTGATGATGTCTCTTATTTCCCATTGAAAAGATATTTTTTGACAATTCGATACTTGTGATTATTGTGGAGAATGTGTCTAAACTCATCAAACACCTACTTTCCTAAACTTCTCAAATGATGACATTTTATCTTCAGACCACAAACTCGACATGCAAATTTTTCCTTTGTCTGAAGACCTAAAAGATCGTGTATAATTGGATCATGTACAATTATCATACGCAACTTAAGCAGTCAATAGTAATGTGTAAGCACTATAACAGACCAAAAATATGTGATCTTAAGAATATAACATACCGCAAAAATGAGTTAGCCCAGGGGCATTATGTATTGTCCATATAAGCATTGCATGGAATTTAAATTTTCAATGTCCTATCAATCTAGAGATGTCATACATAGTGATGCCATTCCATAACTTCAACAACTCATCAATTAGGGGCTCAATATACACGTTTATATCTTTAACTTGGTATTTGCCTAGCAATTAAATGAATATAAACATTACGTAATTATTATAACCATTTTCATGCACTATTTATAAATTAATTTAGATAACTATAGAATTAAAAAAATACTTGGCACAATCATTGACAACATTATGTGCTCCCTCTTTATGGACATCCAAGGAGGAATGTTATTGTTAATAACAAAAATAGGCCACACTAAGTAAATAGATCTCATATCTCCATATGGATTGACACCATCCGCCGCCAATAAAAGCTTCAAATTACTAGGTTCTTCTTTAAAGTTTGACCATGTTTCTTCTATCTCTTTAAATGCAGAACCATCGACAGGCATTCATATAATGTCATCCTAACTTCTATTGTGTGTGTGGTAATCCATAAATTGTGCCAAGCTAGCGCACCTGAATAACTGTTAAAGATGTGGAATAATGGAAATTTACTGAAGAACCTTATGAGGCACTTTTTTTGTTATTTGATCTGACCAATATCTACTAACATGACAATCAAGGCATTCTGTTGCAAATTCATGTTGTTTATGATATAGAATGTGATCATTAGGACATGCATGTATTGTCTGATACTTCATTTCAATCTGATCCATAATGTTAGATAATTCTTGGTATAAATGAGGCAAAATTTTTGATGGTGGTAACAAAAACTCACTAATCAACCTACAACAACAAATATGCATTGTTAATATAATGAATAGTAATTGTCTGCTAACACTGAAGATGAAAAAAATGACATACCTTAGCATACGTGACATTGCTACATTGGATATACCATTCATAACCTTTAAGCTCACTAACAAAACTATAGTCGAGAGTAGAGTTATTGGGAGCCTTCGTATAAGGGCTCGTGTGCCTTCTCAAGTAAAGATATATCAAGACCATCTTCATCATCATTATCAGATTCACTAGTACCATCATTGTGAGCCTCTTCATCACCTACCCCAATACCATCTTCTTCAATCGTGTCCTTTGGCACATTATCATCTCCTTCCATGGGAGTGTTATCCTCAGCTTGGATATTCACACCTCTATGTTCCTCTAGTAGGAAATCCACATTTAGCAATGGATGAAAATCATGGCCCCCTTCAACATGACCATATTGCCTACAATGACTCTGGGCTGTTGTGATTAGAATTCTTCGATTCTTTAAGCCCTTACACTTTTTGCAAAGACAATAACATTTATTAGGTTTTCTTCATAATTGGGCCCACAATGCAGCCATTGTCTCATTGTTTTGTTATGGGTTCATATTGTCAGGCGTGGTCTTTCTTCACACGAAAATATACCTGCAAATAAATTGGACATGTTGTAATTAATCTTTATATCTGCACATATGAAAATTGTCAATTAATGTTTTCAAATGTAACTAAAATGATCCTATAATTTCTAGAAGGCCTAGATATTTACAAAATGTGGATTTATAGACAATGTATCTTAGTTATTTGAAAAATGCCTCAAAGAGATGTCACAAGGTGAAAATTACTTAGGTGCTAACAGCAGCATGCCATGACTAACCCTGATAGCAATGACTAATGTGATTAATGCATCAACTAATGAAGATGAATAAAATATTGAAACGTATTAATGCAATCTTCAATCAAGAAAATGTGAGCTCAAAAGATGGGTAAATCTCAAAAACTCGTGAGCCTAAGATCATTACAATTTCAGCCATGAAATAATTGCAATTGAAATTTGTTGAAAAATAGGCCTAAGTGGGTTGGCCTAAGGGTCAAAAGAAGAAATCAGATTTCACTTAATTAGAAATCAATTAGCTTATGCAAGTTTGGCCTCATGGTGGTTGTACAATTTTAAAAAACTTAATCCTTAGACCATTTGGGCCTAGCATCAAGGGACATGAATTTAGGACTCAAACGTCTATAAAGGTTGGATGTTGAAATTCTTTGGAACATCCAAAACAATTCCATAAACATATAAGAAGAGCAGATTGGTGAGTTCCACCTTGGAGGATGATTTTGGAAAAGAAATTAGAGATCAAGATATCTAAACTCAAATGGATTTAGTGTTTAACTTAGAGTTTATAAAGGAATATTATATTTGGAGGGTTCAAATGCTTGTATATCTGATTTTAGAAATGCAGCATTTTGTTACAAGCAACAAGGTAAGTGTTGATAAATATTTTGTGGGAATCATAGCTCTGGAGGTGTTAATAGGTGTTGGGACAGTCATAGGTCTGGAGGTTCCATATGAAGGAGGATTATATTTTATGACAAGGAAGGTCATGTTAGGGCTATATGAAGGTGTTGGATCCATTGGAAGGATTAGGAAACGTTTGGAAAGGTGAGTTTGGTAAAACCCTTGGTTTAGGCACCTAGGAAGCAGGGTTTGTTGGTTGGGTGTGTAAAACTTGATGGAATCTCCTATGAATTTGAAAATCCTTTGTTTTGGATGACAAGACAACTCTGTTTGAGGTCAGATGGTTTGTGAAATGAGATATGTTAGTGGTTGCTTTGTAACATAAGGGTTAAAAGAGGGTTAATTGTGGGGCAGCAGTGTTGGTTTGGGCATTTGGTCCAAGAGAGTAGCATGAGCATTTGAAGTATGTTGTGTATAATCCAAAATGATATTTGGATATGGTCTTAGTTTTTTGAGAGTTTTGGGAAAAGTGAGAAAAAAGTGTGAAAAACCGATTAGGTAGGGCTAATTGGGAAATAGGCCTAGTGAAGGGCTTGTAGTGGGTTTTTGGTATCAGATAATAAGATGAGCATTTGGTAACCTTGGAAATAGGTTAGTTGAAGTTGTTTGAGATGTGTGAAGGTGATAGAAACACCTAGTTGAAGTGAAGTCAAGATTGGAGCCTATTGAGGCATTGTGGGCATTTGATGGTTGTTGAACAAGATTGCTTGGTGAATCCATTTGAGGGACATGGGATGATTTCTAAGATGTAGAGCCTATGGTGACACAAGAGAATGTTATGTGCACTCTGATAAGGTTTTTATTTGATTAGATCAAGGAGAGTGATCTTATGAAGAAGCTTGATTGTGTTATGAGAACACTAGGAAAGTCCCTCTTATTGTGAATAACTGAAAGTCCACCTAGGTCTCTGCATCAATGTTGAGAGCTAAAGGTGGAATGATTTCAAGGCAGGAAAGCAAGGTCCAATAATTCCCCTTTAGAATTGCAGCCAAAGTCCTAAGCATTCCAATCCAAATGATTGTGTATCAATAAGATTTAACACAAAATAATCTTAAGAACATTAAGTTAAGCTGAAACATATAAGAAAATGAATGAGAGAAATTTTGTTACCTGTTACCTAAAAATAAAACCAGTTGAGGAGGCAAGGTGATGCAGGGGCATCATATGCTCATCATAGGTACCTGAGGGTCCACGTCATCACAGAGGACATGGAGAATCTCATGGTATCAATTGGTCCATTTTGCAACCAATCATGGCCTTTGAAAGCATAAAGAGTCATAATATTATATAATGTCTTGAAAGGCTTTCATATTGAAAAGTTGTAATTGGGCATGGAATATGATCTAGAGGTTGTCTAAGGTAGAGGAGTCATGTGATAGGGTCTAGTATGATGTCATAATAATCTCAAGTCCTTAAATAAGTTAAAACATTCAATAAGTCCCTTAAAAACATAGTTTATTGCTTTAGAAAATTCAAATCTTGAATGTAACGGCTAGATGGGCATTTTGGAGGGAAACTCCATAGTTTAAATTTTATGAAGGAATAGGAAGTGAAAGGAGTTGGATTTGGTAAGGTACAAAGAACCCTTCAATCAAGCCCCACCATAGTGAATACCCTAAAAATCACATGGCAACAGCAGCACCAATGACAAGAGAACCACCACAAAAATACTCACTGCAGCTTATAAGAAGTGAAAGACTAGTCAATCAAAGTTAATATTGGTAAAGGATGTGAATATTTGGAACTCCACCAATCAAATCACCCAACTCCAAATGTCCTATATTGGGAACTCATGGCACAATGCTAGCAATTTTCTTTCAAGCTAAACGACTTGCTCTTGCATCCTACTCAAATATTGTTGTGATGCAAGCTCTATGGACTGGAAATGAATGATTTGTGATTTCTCCTTGTGAATTCTTCACTTTAAAGACAACCTTAGTAGAACTGAACAAGAAGAATCAGTGTGCTTGAATCCTCAGTTGAGTCATCTTCTCCATGAGTAGTGAAGTAATTTCCCAGTGAGATAAATGAACTTCTACACTAAACCTAGCAAACTTATAACTTCAACAGTTCTCTTTTATTTCAATGCCAAAATCTCATCAATTGAAATGATAATTAATAAATCAAACTTAGCATACAATCATTATTTGAAGCAAAATGATAGCCCACAAATAATATTTATCAATCATTAGATAACTTGCAATACTTTCACCCACCATACCACATTTCATATCGTTTGACAATATATAATGTTACTTAACTTCTAACTTATCAACAGTTTGAAAATGAAGTACATTGGTGAACATTGAAATGAATCTACACCAAAGATGAATTTGGGTTTCCATCCAATCCACTAAGAAATCCTGAAGGTTTATGCCCTCAGGTTTCAAATAGGCAAGCCAAATGCTCGCAAACTTTTCCAAATGAAGATATCAAACCAAGTATAATCAAGCATGAACCTCTCATTCTTTAGTAGCATATCTCGATGACTTTTAATTTTCCCTCTATCTATCTCTTAATATTCTTTCTCTGTCTCTTTATTATTTGTCTCTTGAAAATTAAAATGACTATAATTTTTTTTCACTAAACTCAATCGAAGTCCTTTTATTACTTTATTAAATAATTGATTTAAGTTGTCATCAAATTTGATATAATTTGATAACTCAAAGCTTAATTATCTAATTGATTTCTAATGTCCCAAGAAGGGGACATAATAGCGGTACTACACAAATTAACTTGTAAGGGATCTTTTACTGTTCATAGTTTCACACCTCTATTATGGGGTTATTTTTTTTCCTTATAATCTCAAATTCGCTTACATGTGAGGTGCATGCCCAAGAATTTGAAAGGGAGCTTTTGTTTGAAATTGATTTTCTTAGACAGGCACAACCTTTAATAGGGAAATGCCAAGTTAGAATCAAAATGGAAGTGCCTCTTTTACATGTGTATCTTAATGAGATAATAAAATTAGAGTCTAAATTGCATGGACTCTAGTATGTGCTTCAAAAAGAGCATGGCTTTAAAATTTCACATTTTCAAATTTGTTGTTCCAAATTAGATTTTCATATTAACACTTTTGCAATATACGTTACGTTTCAATGTTACAGTTTACAAATTTCTGAGTCTTGTTTACTATATTTTCTTGCTACTTGCTTTTGTTTCTTATTGGTAAGGTATTTATGTTATTTAGTGATTTTCATCCTTTCTAATCCTCTCTTTTTAGGATAATAATTATTCTTGTTGGTATTTTTGGTCAATCCCAATTCAATGCTTATGCTATGTGAATAAATGTTTACAGTTTGTATAAGCTAACGTGCTATAATAACCCTATTTCATAAGTTAAGAGGAATAAAGCCAAAGGCCACTAAATTTTACAAGAAGTCATAGAAAATAAATTTCAAGAAGGAAATTAAGAGGAGAAATCAAATATTGGCAATATCAATGAATATTCAGGCAACATCAATTTGTTTGCCAACCTAAACATAAAATGATTACAAAGAGAAGTGATTGGTGTTTTACAAAAGAAGCAATTAAAGAAAGTTTAAATTAAAGATTTAAACTATATTGTTAGTCGACTACCTGTGGCATCTCATTACCCAAGTTTTTAGATACATCAGCAGTAAGGTGATAATGATTATGTGAAGATCGAGTGAGTCTTTAAACAATATGTTGGTCCAAACATAATAGTGATTTCACTTTATTAAGGAAGAGCATTATTGAGGCAGCAACATATGATTAATTGTTAAGGTAGCAGTCAACTAAAAGTAGCAACCTTTATTAATGGAAGTTAAAAAAATTGGTAGGCAGAATTTGTGTTTATAGTGGCAGTGTTTCCAAAGGGGCTTGGATTATGACTAGCAATTAGTATAGATGGTTTAGTAACTATCCTCAATCTAAAAATATCAAAATTTTGATTTGTTTGGACGTTTGTTTGTACTTAAATTAGATTTTTTAATTTTTTAGTATTCTAAAATTTTAAGTTTCAATTGTGTACTTTGCAAAATAATGGAAACATAATAAACTAATGCTAATAATTATAGAACAGAAAATACATGCAAAAAGTAAGTTTTTTAAAATTTTATTTAGATTAGTTATTTGGATTTAGTACATACCATGACATATTAGCACAGATCTGATTTATTAAGTATTTGCTAAGTTTAACTTTGAAAGTTACAGATTTGATATCCTCTCTTGAACAACAACGGACAACTATTTTCTTCTATTGCCCAGTATTGTCGGGCAACTCAAATCCCACTAAAATTAAAATATTAACACAAGACAAACTAAACTAATAACAAAACATAACTGCTCTTATTAGTTAAGTTTTTTGTCCGTGCAGAAGATTCAAAAATACCATAGGCATGCAACTTAATCAATTAATTTTTTTGTGTGGTTAAGAAGCAACTTTGCACTGAGACATAAATCTTTTTCTAGTATGACCTTAAAAGCTAAAAATTAGAATTGTGACAGTCCTAAGCACATGAAAATGATTACACTAAGTTATTAGATGGTAAAATGATGATTTCTTCAGTTAATGCTTCATGCTCAAAGACTACAGAGATCTCAATGCCCTTTTTATGCACAAAATATGGCTTTCTCTAGTCTATAATTATTATCAAAAAACAATTTTTTTTTTCCATATTTCACAATGATGTATGTAGCCATGTGATCAAGAAATGTACAGATCTGATATGAAGGCTTTAAAAGGATTAGAATAGTTTTTAAGATATAAAAACCACCAAAATAGATGTTTCCTTCTTTGTTGTTTGCAATGTAGCTAAGGAGTAAATTATGTCCACAAAAGATGTTCTACAAAACTGCCAAAAATTAGAATTGATGCTTATAGGAATGAAGTCCAAACCTGATATATAAAAGAGATCAATTTTAACTTTTGACATCGGGAAACTATCATAGAAGAGAACATTGTTCCAAGTCACGCAAAGTCCATTAAGGATTGTTCGGAGGGAGGCATATTCCCAAGCATGAAATATCATAGAATTCGTTGAGGAGAGGGCATCACCGGCTAGGCAATACCATATGAGGAAAGTGAAGAATGGGTCCCTTGCACTTGCTACCAAGTTCAAAATATAGGAAAGAACAAGGGGGGGAAATGCCCATCAAAGAAAGAGCAAGGAAAAATGCCCATCAAACCGATGGAAGAGAATTGGACGTAACGATTCCTTGGATTGAAAAGAAGCAGCCATGTACAAGTTATACAACTGCATTGAATACAATCATGGAACAAATGATAATGAAGAGATGAAAGAATAAGAAATCTCTTTTGGCAGATGTAAAGGCAACGAATCTAAAGAGAAAACAATTGAAACTCTACCTTATGCATTCGGCCTTTCTGTTTCCAAATCTAAACTTCCAAAATACCGATCACCTCCTTATCAAAATATCAAGTTTCCAACTCCAACCGTGAGCAAGCTAGGGTAGAACCAGGGCATCCAATTTTTTGTTTGGTGATGGCTCATCAAGTATCCAACTCCAACAAAACATCCCATGCGCATGAAAAACAACAAACATGAAATGTTTTTTTTTTTTTTACATCTAAGCCCCCCATTTCAACCAACACGGGGCTTAGTTTTAAAAATTTTTTAAAAAATCCTTCTACATTCTGACCAAACTAAACTTTTTTAGTTGATGGTCAAAATTTTTGGTAGAAAAATGATGTCAAATGTAGTAATGAGATTCTCTCTAAAACATTTGTGCAACATATTTTTCAATCAACAATGTCCTTGTATAATCCTCAATTGATCTATTTCTTCTCTAGTCAATTCCATTTAGTTGTGGTGTCCTTGGTGTAGATAATTGTCTCTTAATACCATGCTTGGCACAAAAGTTAGTGAATTCAATAGACATAAACTCACCACCTCTATCAAATCTTAAACATTTCAATGATTTACCAGTTTCTTTCTCAACTCTAGCCTTATACCATTTGAACATATCAAAAGAACATGCTTTAAATTTCATGAACATGATAGTGATCATTCTAGAATAGTCACAACAAACAAGATGAAATATATGTCACTATAATAACTTTCCATACCAATAGGTCCACATAAGTCAACATGTATTAGTTACAAAACATCATTCGAAGTGTGTCTTTCTTGAAAAAATTGAATTTTTCATCTTACCGAGCTGACATTCTTGATACATAGAATTCTTAGATTTTTTCAGATTCAGTAAGCCTCTCACTCTTTTCTTTCTACTAACTTTCTCCATATTTTCAAAATTTACATGACACAACTATACATACTCAATTTTAGCAAATAAGTATGTATCAACAATAGGATCAAGATAAAATAGATTACCTTTTGTTTGCATCCCAATTCCAATTAGATTTCCTTCATCATCAAATATGTTGACTTTTCTATTATGAAATTCTAGCTAGTGACATGAATTATTGAACTGAGAAACACTCAAAAGATTATACTTTAGCCCTTGTACCCAATAAGCATCATCACATCTGATTTGTTCATTCAACATTAGTGATCCTCTACCTTTCATTGGACATGGAATGTTATCATTACCTAACTTTACAATTCCACCATCTTCAATTTCCTCAAATTCTTCAAACTTACACATGTCACCAGTTATGTGATGTGAGCATCCATTGTCTATGTAATCCATGAATCATTCTTGCTAACATGTGAAATAATGGTAGTTTCACTCTCATACCTTTTTCCATTGGGATCTTCCTTGATAGAAACATATACCATCTTAGCTACTTCCTTATATTCATCAGTACTGGTCTTGGTGGTCCCCTCTTCAATAATGTAGCATTTTTTCTTTCCTTTTTCTTTATAGTCTTTTTTCTTCATGTTATTTTAGTCTTTCTTGTCATTTATGTCATTCTTACTTCTATTAGGACATTTAGTAGCAAAATGACCAACTTCATTGGATTCAAGAAACAAATCAAGGGTAGTTCACCTTTTTAATTTACCTAAAGTTACCTCTTGCTAACTTTATTACACACAATGCTTCAATTTTATCTAGATCATCTTCAGACTTAGACTCACTCTCACCTTTACTTTTCTTCTCTTTCTTTGAATTTCCAATGGTTAGTGAAGAATTAAAATCATTTTCAAGTGTAATGATATTGTTATCATAATTATTAAAATCAAATGTAGTCAACTAGCCAACCAAACTATCAAGCATCAAAACATTTCCAAGAATAGCTCTTACTTCTTGAATTGCAAACACCTTTTTGGCATAGATAGGCAAAAGAGTTCTAAGAACTTTATTGACAATTTTATTGTCACTAATAATACCTCCAGCAACTCTAATTGCACTCACAACCTCCTTGATTATGTTCACATATTGTGCAACATTCTCACCTTCTTTCATTCTCATGTCATCATATTTGCCTCTAAGACTTTCAGCTTTATCTCTCAGCACATTTGGATCTACACTGTGAACAAGTGTCAATTTTTCCCACATCAGTTTAGCATTGGTGCATTTCTTTATATCATCAAAAACAACATCATTGAGGGAAGATGCAATCTCAATCATCAAGGTTTTATGATTTCTCTCCTCAATCATTTGTTCCAAATTTATTGGAATGATGGGTGTAGTGTATTCATTGTCCAACCAGTTGTGTAACATTATCTCCAATTCTAGATAGATGTAGCCTCATTCTATCTTTCCATGAGGATATATTATCCTTATTTATCTTAGATACCTCTCTCCTATACATCTTCTAAACTTTATCTCAAGTTTCTTTAAACTTCTTTCTCCAAGCATTGTGCGCTGATGCCAATTGTTAGATAACTGAGGGGGTGAATCAGTTATATAAAGTTATCATATTGTCCCTTCAAACATTTTAATGCCAATAAAACTTCACAATTAACTCTTATAATCAAATTTTTAACTCAATGCCTCTATTATTACTAAATATCAGAAATATAACTTTACTGTTACCTAGTTTTTACTAAGTTATAGTAATAAGGAAATACCATGAAAAAAATAATTTACAACATTCACACATTTGACACCAATATTTTTAATGTGGAAAACCTATAAAGGAAAAAATCACTTGGGACTAGAAACCCAAAAATTTGACTCTTCTGAAGTGAGCTCTTCTAGGAGCCAGCCTTGTTAAAGGTTCACATACAAATTGTTAGTATGACATGGTTAGAGGATTTACACCAAAAGATCATCTAAACCTTATCACTCATTTATCCTATTTAAAGAGTGGCCTTCTCTAAAGGACTTACAAACATCACTAATCGATGTTATCATATAGGATTTCACAAGCTTGTTAGGTCTACTTAGTTAGGATATTTTTTTGCTACAATTTTTAGAAAGTAACATTTCAAATGATCTGTTAGGTTTAGCACTACCTTTCTTGTTCAAATATCTATTCTTCTCTATCTCTTTTTTATCTCTTTCTTTTGATCTCTTATTGGTTGATTCACAACTTAACACTTTCACTTTTCACTTAAACTCTTCTTTAATCTTCCTTCTACTCTTCTTGATTCTCCTTGCTTCATTTAGCTTCTTCTTTTCATTCAAAAAATCACATCCATTTACCATTCAACCAAAAACCTTTCTTAAACATCTCCTTAAATAGTAGTCTCTCTTCTTCTAGATTATTCCAGATTTTGTCACCTAAACACAATTGTCAATCTCAAATTCATAAAACATGCAATGTATCTAGATACTTGACAAATAGAAATTTTATTGAATTTTGTGCTCATCATTATTCCTTCTTCAATCTCCATCATCAAATATTCATTTGTATTTTTCCATTCATTGATTTTGTAACAAAGTTTGACTCGTGCCTATGAATTTCTCAAATATTCTTTATTATCATCAAAAGTCAGCCTCAAATTTTATCTTTATAAACTTGTTTTAGATGTTACTCTACAAACATCACTCAATTAATAACAGTTACATGCAAATATAATCAATATCAGAAAATAATAGATCGCATAGAAGAGAACACAAGACACAAAGATGTAATTTGGTTCACCCATTCCCTGGGCTACATCCACCAAAAAAAAGTCCAATATTATTATTATCCAGTGATTACAATACACAATCCCTTACAACTCAATATCACCATAAGAAGCTATAATATCACGATTACACTATGAAATCCCTAACCCTAAGTCTTTTATACAATGTTTTCTACTTACAAAATTAGGGCTAGAATAAGTCGTCCAATGGGAAAAATAGTAGTCAACACCTTTTACAATATAAGGGCATTTTTGGTTTTAGGGGTGCTGCCCCTAAAAACCCCTACAAGGGTGTTGTCCCTCGACCCCACCCTATACTACGACAGGGAGTGCACCTAGGGTGCTGCCCCTTGACCCCGTCTTGTGGGTGATGCCCCAAAACCCCCATAGAAATAATATGGGGAGAAAACCACACTGAATAAACCTTTGAGTATAATTAGGCTCCACATCACAACATGGTTAGCACTAAACTTTAACTTTCTTTGCCAAATTGTCAGTGACAATTGTAGGCACTTGGTGAACATTGTGTTCCTTCTTTCACCTTGTCACTCAGTGTAGCTTGTATAGCTCATTACATTACAAGATTGCATGATTGTAAAATAATCAAACCAACTTTACATTATCATTTTCCAACTCATTCATGTGCCCATTGAATACCATACAACTCAACATTTTGTCAGCAACATACTTTCTTCAAATCCTCTTCATCAATCAAGTGATATGGCACTCTATGGAATTAGCATAATGTCTAATCAACTAAGACTTGACATAAATGGAAACATGACAATTGATATGACTCTTTTACAAACATTTATAACATTGTTAGTTACATCATCAGTTGGGGCTAACAATATTTTTATGTTTTCAAGGGCAATCTCAGCTCAGAATTGTTGTTTGTGGAAGCTTTCTATTTTTAGTAAGTTGGTCATGTGAGCTTAGAATGTTCTAATTTCATAGGTGTAGGTTCATTTAAGATATGTCAACTTGTCAAACAAATTCCATTTCCATGTCATATGTATTAGTGAAGTTATTGTGGATTTTTGGTATCAAAACTTCTAGCTCAACAATGAAGGCCTAAATGGCTCTAAAACAAAGTCAAACCTTGGCCAATAGGTGCTTGTCCAATCTATCACTACACAATAATCCTTCCATTTTTGAAAAGGGGTTATGATCACCAGTGGGTCAATGGTTTGTAAGTTGTGGTCTCCAAAAGTTGGTCCATCTAAATATGTAATTTGTAAATTGTCTTGAGATGATTCTATATATTAAAGTGTAATAAAATAATATAATTTGAGGTTGCTCCACCTCAAGAGTTAGGGCTATGTGCCTAGAACCTTTTTGGGTGATGGAAAATTCCTATATAAGGAAGGCTTGTAGATTGTCTAGGTTGGTTCTAAGTGGTAATTTACAACTTTGTCTTGTAGATTTTTGTAAGGAAGGCACCCATATAGGTTTGTATATTGTATTTTTTAATTTTATAATTCCACACTTGTAGAGATAATAACAAGCCCATAATTTGTTCTCGCAAATTATTTTGATTTCTATATTTTATGTTGTGTTTTTGTGGTATTAAGGGGAGCACCCTTCATCAAATGGTATCAGAGAAGGTTTTCCTATGTGTGTCAACAAATCATTGACTATGAGGCAGTTTACACCAGGAGTGTGGTTTGGGCTAAGCATTTAGACAAATCACCAATTGTGAGGCAATTTTCACTAGGGTTTTAGTGATAAGAATGAAAATGCCTCCACAAAGGGAATGTGGTAGAAGAGTCAGAGGTGTGACACCTAAGGGTTTTAGAGCCCTCAAGAGCCAACTTCAAGCATTCAAGAACATATGCAAAGAGGGATGAATCTTACAATAAGAGATGAAAGTGAGGATGAAAGAGAAGGAGAAGTTGATCAAGAAGAAGATGATGAAGTTTTGAACCCATAGGAATAAAGGCTTAAGGATATTTCCAAGATTAGGAAAAGACCTATGTTTGAGGTTCCCATATTTTTGGGAATTCTTAACCTAGAGGAGTTGATTGATTGGATAAATGAATTAGAAACATATTTTGAATATGAAGATACTAAGGATCCTTATACTGTCAAGTTTGCAAAAGCCAAACTAAAGGGTTGTGCAAATATTTAGTGGTAGGAGATTCAATTAGAGTGAAATAGAAGAGGGAAGGATAAAATCACAACATGTGATCAGATAATAGCTAAATTGAAGATAAACCATTCCCATTTGATGAGATTGATCTATTGAAGAAAATTTAAGGGTTAAAGCAAGTAGGAAGATCTATTCAAGATTATAGAAAGGAGTTCTAATAAGTTCTCATCAGAATAAGACATTGAGAAGCTAACAAGGAGAATTTTGTTCATTATCTTAATAGGTTGAGGCCAAGAATTTAGGATGAATTGAGTCTATTCCAAATGAACAATATTGAAGAGACATACCATTTCTACCTAAGAGTGGAGGAAAATATGACCATGAATTTTGAGAACAAGAAAAGAAAAAGAGGTCATGGTGGAATATTTGGTAAATGGTCTTATGGAGGCCGAAATGAAGATCATAAGAAGAAGGATGAGGCCAGATGTAATAGTCAAAACCAGAAGGGAAACAATTTTAATCATTTCCTTGATCAAAATAATAGACATCAAAGAGGAAGAGGAAGAGGGAAAGGATCTGGAAGAAAAGGTTTTAGTGGAACATGTTTTTAGTGTGGAGAAGAAGGACATAGGGAATTTGAATGTCCCCAATGCTAAGAAAGAACATATAGGAGAATTGAAGGTTAGGCCAAAGTTTCAAATGTGGATGAAGTTGTTGAATCATCACATTCTAAAGATGGTGAAATAGGAGAAGTCCTAATTAATTAGAGATTCATGTTGAGTGGTGAGAATGAACCTAATTAAAGGAGGAGCTTGTTTTGTACCAAGTGCAAGTGTAAAGATAAGTGGCGTGATATGATTATTGATGGTGAAATAATTGACAATTTGGTGTCAAAAGAGATGGTCACTAAGCTAAAGCTCAAAAGGCAGAAACACCTACATCCATATTGTATTGCTTGGGCACTGGATGACCAAAAGGTCATGGTGAATGAACAATTCCAAGTGAAGTTCAAGATTGGAAGATACCATGATGAACTTCTATGTGATATCATACATATGCACATATGTCATATGTTGTTGGTTAGTCTATGGACGTTTGACAGGCATGTTGTGCATGATGGTCGTACAAATACCTATTCCCTGATAGAGGATGGAGTGAGACATAAGCACCTAAATCCATTCAAAGAAAAACAAGAAAAGGTATGAGTATCAACTTAAAATAGATGCACTTTCCTTTTAAGACTTTTGAGCTCCCTCCCCTTCATGATTCCCTCTTTGGACCACAGATATACTCATGCTCACTCTTCTTTTCCTCCTTTTTCTCTTCTCTCTTCCATTTTTCCACCTTATCTCTCTAGTATCTACCCTAGCTCTCTGTGGCACCTAGGACTTGTCCTCCTAGACTAGGTTGACCTAGTCCTCCTAGGTCGACATAGTCCTAGACTAGGTTGACCTAGGTTGACCTAGTCCCTAGCAGTTTTGGATCTTAGGGCCCCAAAGTCCTCAGGGATTTAATTAGTTTATGACCGTTATCCAGTCAACCTATATTATTTTCCTACCCAATAACTCATATATAAGGTGACTTGGAGTCTTCATTTTGATATCATACACACTCAATATCATTCATTCATCCAAGATCTTCTCTCTAGTGAGTATTTTCAGCCATTTTCTTTCAAGGAGTTCAAGTATCCATGCACTCAAGCAAGGATATTTTTATCTAGCATTGGAAAATCCTTTGTGAGCATTTCCTCTTCAAGATCTAGTGTATTGTTGACCATCAAAGGAGGAGTTCCACATTGAAGCATTTATCCTCCTTATTGATGCATATCCATATCCATGACACCATGATGGAGTTATGATAGATCCATTGCAAAGTGTGGAGATGTCTTACATCCCTAATTCAAGATCTATATTACATACACATGGGAAAGGTGAATCCTAACATTTGTCATTTTCTTTACAATCTTGTACATTTACATTTCTCATTTATGGTTAATTCCTTAACCTAGGGATTGACCAAGGCAAGCCCTCATCAAACACCAACCCCCAAACCTTTCTTTTTGTGTTGATTTTTAGGTTAGGAGCGAAAAGAATTGTAGATCTAGAACATACAGTTCACAAGATTTCTAGAGTCATCAGTTTTAGAGTTACAGACTATGTCAACTTGGTTGTAACATGTCCTTCCATGTAGACCTAGTCCTTTAGTCTCATATTTTGAGGAGATTTATGGGTTTTTTTCCTTTTGTAATTTCATTCCAAGACTCGCAGATGAAAGTTCAAAAAAGATTCAGATCCAAACCCTAGTTAATTAGATCTATAACACAACAACACTCTAGTAGAAACCTTCAACAAGATCTAAACTCATGCTTGAAAGCCACCAAGTGATCTCTTTTTTTCCCAAGATAGAACTACTAGCTCTTCTCAACTTCACTCATCTTAGCTACTGCATTCTGAATTGAATAGCAACTCTAGACTCCACAAGGCCCCACTTACTTATACCCAACTAAGCCACAATTCAGCCTATCAAGTTACAAATTAAATAAATCCTTATATTAAATACATATTTAAGCCACAAGTCAGCCTACAAAAGATATTAAATACCAAATACTTTAGAAGGATTACAACACTCATTAAATACAACTAGGATGAATAACCAAGACCCAAATAGGTCCACACAAACCCCCATGATCTCTCCACATCATGATCTTGTGCCACACACATTAAATTCTCCAAGATGATTAATTAAATCTATAAGAACTTTGTTCGGCAAGCCCAAACTATCGAGCATCAGTAATCACTAGCCAAGCACTATCGATCTCCTACAAGCATTGTCGAGCAACATAGTATAAGTCAAGCAACAATATATAAGTTGAGCAACAATATATATTGAGAAATAATATATGTTGATCTCCTTTAGTGACTAAGCACCTCATCCAACACTACACTCAATAAAGACTAAGAACCACCCCTTTCATGATTGAGTCCTCAACTCCAAAGCCAAAATCCCTCCAACATGTAGGATTGCTAACCACCCTAGGATGCTCTTACATCAAACACCCTAGGTGCAAAAAGATGTTCTCAGTAGTTGGAAGAACATCTTCTAGGATTGAACACATAAATCCCAAACTAGTTTTTCACATACATGTCCTCTAAGTCTTCAACTTGCATAATCTTTTCCTTGTTTTTTTTATGCTTCATTGCATCCTTCTATGGTGTTCCCACATGTTTTTTTTCCACTCTGATCTCTAACCCTCTCAGAATACTTCAACTCAACTTGGCTACCAATATGCAAGTTCTTTCTACCAAGTTCTTCATTCTACAAATGAATCAAGGAATTCTTCCTACCACCTTTTTCAATGCTAATCACATTCTTGACACAATCATGTGTAGCCCTACAATCATACTACCAAGGTCTACCAAGAAATATGTGACAACTACTCATGTCTACAATATCATACAACACTTGATCCTTATACTACCCAATCTATAGATCAACAAGACATCACTCCTTCACTTCCAAAGCATATTCATCTTGTAATCGACCAATCCTATAAGGACAAGGATGTCTCATTCTCTTCAAACCAAGCTTCTAAGCCATCTCCTCGGCAACAAGGTTATTAGTACTACCACGATCCACAATCACATTGTATATTTTACCACCAAACTTACAACGAGTCTTGAAAAAGTTACTCCTTTGACAAGGTTCTAGTACCCTCTTACCAACAGTATTCATCAAGCTAACAAGCTCTCTCCCTACTCAGGTTCATTGGCTTATCCTTCAGCTTTATTCACAACAATAATTCTTTTATCCCTTGCCTTTTGGGAACATTCATAAGCTCGATGTCCTTCTTCACCACAACAAAAAAAATTACCTTTAAAGGAAACCTTACCCATCCTATTCATCAGCTCAATAGGTTTTGGTTCATCTTTTGCACTCAATTTATCCTTTGTCGAGTGATCTTGTTTCTCTTTCTCATGAGAACTACCTTGATTTCTTCTCTTCAACTTAGCTTTGGCCCTCAGAGCATAATAATAAGCATCCTCAAAAGAAGTAATATTCATCATACCAATCTCATCCTAAATATTGAATCTCAAGCCATTAATGAGCCACCTTCTTCTTAGAAAGTTCTCTATGTCCAGACTAACTAGTCAAATTGTAAAATTCCTTGGTATAATCCCTCACAAACATATCTTTTTGTTTTAGATTGATGGTGACTAAGTTGAATTATTTTCATTTCACCTTTTTCCTATCTATCTCTTTGCAATTTTTTCTACCAAAGAGCAGCTCATGTCCTTTCAAATTAGTTTGTGTCAACCTCACTCTAAGTGGATCACCAATATCCACTAACTCAAAGTAGTCTTCCATCTCACCAATCCAATCAATCAGGTCTGTAGCATTCAAAGTACCTGATAAATTAGAAACATCCATCTTATGCTTCATCTTCAATCAAGTGTCAAATCTATCTAGCCGACCAACTCTATCTTCCATAGATCTCTCCACATGATCAGTTATGTCCTTACCACTTAATCCAGCAACCTCAAAGTCTTCACAAACTTCCTCATTAACATCTTCAGTACCTACATGTCAAGGTACACCAGCGATAGCCCTCATAATCTCATTCTTCATCAACTCCATCTTAGATTTGAAATCTATTTCAACCTTCTCTAAGATCCTTTCTTCCACAACATCATAGAGATCTTCAATCTCCTTAGGATCCAATCATCTCAAAGGAATCTTCCAAGATCTTCACAAACCCTCTACAAAATTCCACAAGATCAACCAGATCCAACCTTTTCTCTCATAATCTTCACCCTAGGTCTTGGTGTAAACTGCCTCAACTTCGGCGATTTGTCTACACACTCAAGAAAACTTAAGCTCTGATACCATCTGATGTAGTGAAAAGTAGGAGAATCCCTGAGATGTCCTAGCCCCTATAAAATAACCACACATTAGAAACACAAATTCAAGATACAAGATCTTATACCAAACTTGATTCTTTATTCATAAAATAATTGATTACATGTAATGTGACAAGTTGTAATGTCTTCCCAGTTGTGGTCAAATACAAAGAAAGTAATAGTTCTACAAGATCCCTAAAGATCCAAATCCAAACCCTTTCTAGCTAGATTTGTAACACAATAGAACTTTTGTAGAAACCTCTAGTGAACCAACCTTGTGCTTGCAAGCCACCAAGAAATATCTTTGTTTCTCAAGCCACAGTTACTAGCTCTTCTCAATTTCGTTCCTCTCAGCTACTCCATTTTGAACTGAATAATGGCTCTAGACTCCAAAAGAATTATACCCAACTAAGCCATAAGTCAACCTATAACAAATAATAAATACCAAATTCTTTAGAAGGCTTACAACACGTGTTAAATACACCTAGGACAAATAGCCAAGACCCAAATAGGTCCACACAAACTTCCACAATCGCTCTACATCATGATTTCACACCACATGCATTAAATGCTCCAAGATGATTTATTAAATCTACAAGAACTTCATTCAGCAAGCACAAACTATCAAGTGTTAGCAACCACCAGCCAAGCACTACCGATCTCCTACAAGCTTTATCGAGCAACATAGTATGAGCTGAGAAATAATGTATGTCGAGCAAGAGTATATGTTGAGCTCCTTTAGCAACTAAGCACCTCAGCCAACACTACACTTAGTAACAATTTAGAACCACCCCTTTCATGACTAAGTCATCAACTTCAAAGCCAAAATCCCCCCAACATGCATGATTGCTAACTATCCTAGGATGCTCCTACATCACTTTTGGGCTAACTAATGCACAAGGCACTTTCATGGGGCTCATGAATGAGGTACTAAAGCAATTTCTTGGTAAGTTTTCCATTATTTACCTAGATGATATTCTTATTTTGAGTAAGATATTGGAGGATCATATCATGAAAATTAATTTGTAAGGTGTTTGAGAAGTTGAGGGGAAAATTTTGCTAATTAACTTGAAGAAGTGTATTTTTGTGAAGGAGTTAGTATATCTAGGATTTTTAGTTTCTATAGAAGGTCTAAAAATAAACCACAAGAAAGTGAAGGCTATCCTTGAATGGCTTTCTCCAAGAATTTCTATGGAGATAATATATTTTCATGGTTTGGCTAGCTTTCACAAAAAAATTATCACGAGTTTTAGCAATATTTGTGGACCCTTGACTAAAAAAATGAGAGGGATAGTAAAGAGTTTAAGTAGATTGTAGGAGAAGATAAGAGTTTTAATTTCTTGAAACATAAAGTTACAAAAAAACATGTTTTAGCACTTTCATATTTTAACAAGGTGTTTCAAGTAGACTATGATGCTAGTGGTACTACAATAGGAGTTGTTTTGAGCCAAGAAGGTAGACTTGTTGCCTATTTCAATGAAAAGTTAAATGATGCCAAAATAAAATAGTATGTTTATGATCAAGAATTTTCTTCTATAGTTCAAGCATTGAATAAGTGGGAGCATTATCTTCTTCATAAAGAGTTTGTTTTGTATACTCATCACCAAGATTTGCAATATTTGAATAGTCAAGGAAAATTAAACTAGAGATATTTGAAGTGGGTTGAGTTTTTTGTAGAGTTATATATTTATTTTGAAACAAAAGAACAAGAATTCTAATAGGGTTGTAGATGCTCTTGGTAGGAGACAACTTTTGCAAATAAAAAATGAAGATTGAGGTGGTTGGGTTCAAGGAACTCACAAGTTTGTATCCAGAGGGTCCTGATTTTGGTGAAGCTCATAAAGGTGTGTGTATAGAACCCGTTGCACTTGATAGGAAAAAGTGGTTGGGTTTCATAATCCAGGATGGTATTCTAATTAGAGGAAGTTAGTTGTATCTTCCAAGAAGATCTATGAGGGAGAATCTCATCAAGGAGAATCATGGTGGAGGATTGGCTTCATATTTTGGTAGAGATAAAACCATTGCTTTGGTTAATGATAATTACTTTTGGAAATAGTTGCATAAAGATGTCAAGAATTTTGTATAGGTTTGTAGACTATGTCAGATGGAAAAAGAGTAAAGCATAACACAAGGTTATATCAACCATTACTTGTACCAGAGAATTCATGCATTAGTTTACGAATGAATCATTGTGGGAATGATTTAATCTTTGTAGTGGTTGATAGATTTTCAAATATGGCACATTTCATTCCTAACAAGAAGTCTAGTGATGTTGTTCATGTGGTGGAGTCATTTTTCAAAGAAGGGGTGAGACTACATAGTCTGCATAAGAGCATAATTTTAGATTGAGATACCAAGTTTTTTGGGTATTTCTAGTGCACATTGTGGAAGAAGTTGAAGACAGATTTGAAGTTCATCTCATCACATCATCTACAGACTGATGGATAAACATAGGTGGTGAATAGGAGTTTGGAGAACTTAATGAGATGTTTGGTTGGAGATAAGCCAAAAGGGTGGAATTTGATTTTAGCATAGTCAAAATGTGCATACAATAATTTTATCAATGGAAGCACATGTGAATCACCATTCTAGATTGTATATGGGGCAGTCCCAAAAATTCTTATGTATTGAGGAATTTGGATAGAGGAGAGATAAGTAGTGTTGAACCTAAGGATTTACATGACATTTGAAGAACATCCATGAGGAGGTGAGGAAGCACATCAAAAGTATGAATACACAATACAAGGCTAAGGAAAATAAGAAAAGGAGGCATACGGAGTTTCAAGTTAAGGATGAAGTCATGGTTCATTTGAGGAATGAGAAATTTCTAGTAGGTGCATATAACAAGCTGAAAATGAAGAAGTTTGGACCATGCAAGATATTGAAAAGGTACGATTCAAGAAATGCCTATGAAGTAGAATTGTCTACTAAATTGAATATTTCACCAGTATTTAACATGTCAAATTTGACAGAGTATCATGATAGAGGTTTTGAAAATGAGATCACAAAAGCACAGTGGAGCATTATGAAAACTGCTTTAACTACAAATAAGATTGAGGAGGTACTAGATAGTCGTGTTGGCAGAAGTAAAAGGAACACAACATATGAAGAATATCTAGTCAAATGAAAAGGAAGACCAGTAGAAGATTCATCATGGCTGACAAAGGAGGAGGTTGATCATCTTAGTTTTCCTCTAAACACTTGAGATGTGACAGGGTTGCTTCTCAAATTACCCTGTGTTTCTGATGCAAGAACATCTTGGATGTGCTCGAGTAATCTTGCACACCCAAAAAATATTTCTATTGGTGTGTTTTCAGTCAAGGCTATTTCAATGCAATTTTTTGGAAGATTTCAATTTTTAGTTTGTTGGTCATTTGAGCTTAGAATGTTCTAATTTCATTGGTGGAGGTTCATCTTACATATACCAACCTTCCAAACAAGTTTCATTTCCATATCATATGTATTAGTGAATTTATTGCAAATTTTCAGTATGGAATTTTGGTCTCAAACTAGGCTTAATGATGAAGGCCTAAATGGATCTGAAATGAGGTCAAACATCAGCTAATGGACACTTGCATGACTAGTTGTTGTAAAGAAGGATTTTTCATTTTTGAAAAGGGATTATAATAGTCACTTACGCTAATGGTTTGTAAGTTGTGGTCTCGATATATTGGGCCATCCAAAAATGTAATTTGTAAATTGTCTTGAGTTGATTATATGTAATAAAGTGTAATAAAATAATATATTTTGAGGGGGGTCGGCCTTAAGTGTTAGGGCTAAGTGAACCTCCATGGGCGATAGAAAATGTTGATATAAGGAAGGTCCGTAGGTTGTCTAGAGCAGTTCTGGGTGGTAGTTTGCGGATCTAACTTGTAGATTTGTATAGGGAAAGTGCCCATATGGATTTACATATTGTTTTTCAAAATTCTATAATTCCACTCTCATAAATATAATAAGAATCGCATATCTTGTTCTTGAAAATTGTTGGTGTTTCTATATTTTATGTTGTATATTTGTGGTAATAAGGGGAGTACCCTTCAACAAAAATACGTATCCAATCTTCCATGCCAAGTTCTAGGAGATTTCTTCAATCCATACAAAGTCTTCTTAAGCCTGCAGACAATATCCAAATAATTTGATGGATTTAATCCTTTCAGTTGTTCAATGTAAACCTTTTCTTTTAGTTATTTTTTCAAAAAAAATATAGTCACATCCATCTAATAGACTCTAAAGTTCTTGGATGCTGCAAATGCCAAAAAAGTTAACTTTTATTTGGCATCAAAAATTTCTTCAAAATTAATTTCTTTAATCTAATTGTATCTTTGCATATAAATCTTGTCTTGTTTCTCACAACATGTCCATCCTTATCTATTTTATTATAGAACACCTAGTTGGTTTTAATAACCTCCTTGTCTATATGTCTAGGAAAAGCTTCAAAACAATATTTTTCTCAATTTGTTCTAGTTTTTTTTTCAATTTCCTTAAATTGGATTTGATCACAACAAGCTTCTTCAATTTTCTTAGTTTCAATTTCAAAAAGCATGTATTTCTTATTCCTATCTTTAATGGTCTAAATTTGACATGACACATTTGGTATAGTATAGTCCTTTTTTCACAAACATCATTCTGGGGCAATGTTGTAATAGCCAAAATAAATCTTTTAATTCTATGTATCTCGCAAAATATGTCAAATCCATTGTTAACAAGTTCTCCTTCTCTATCAGTTCTCAAGTATTTAATTTTTCTATCATTTCATTTCAACTCTAATTTTGAGTATCTTGAACATAACTCAAGTAATTCTAGAACGATCATCAATTCATAACAAAATATTGTTCATTCTATAGATTCATTATTATAGTTGGACTGCCTATGTCTTTGTATACCAACCCTAATGATCTAGTAGCCAATAGATACATGTGTATTGATATTAATTTTCAGTTAATCTTGGCAGATCTCTAACTTCCTTTTCCAGCCTAATAAAATTGTCTTAGTAGGTGTGACATATTCTATGATGCCACAACCAATATTCACCAATCAGGTAATGCCTTATAGAAGTATCCACCAAGCACATATTTCTTCCAATTCTTTTTCCTACAACAACAATAGTTTTGGATCTCTTCAAAGTCACTCAACCATTGTCCTAAAAGGTAACGATGTATCCATTTTTTCATATCTATCCAACACTTCAAAGGTTATGATGCAACCCTTTTTATATAATTCATTATCAATATTATGTATCCCACCAAAAGTAATAGAACTTGTTCCAATAATCTATGTTGTCTGATCGTTTCCAAATCTAACGAATCCATCACCATATTTGTTAAGTTTTACAAACTTACTTTTTCACTAGTCAACTTATTAGAGAAACAACTATCAATCAACTATTCATTCTCAATCTTTTTAACATATGATGCATCTATTATTGATTTGTATCTTTGGTTGGATAAGTCATATCAATAAAATCAAATCATTATCTATTACAGTTCCCCGTTTAATGACTATCCATTGCAGATTGCAAATGTAATAATTTTAGAGTTCACATGATATGAATTATTAATGTTAATAGTACATTAGCCAATGAAGCAATTATCATTAACATTATTCATTAATGGGAAGGGGTGTGTCTCAATGTAGAGACATGTCCCTAAGCGAATGGGACTCATGTAGTGACATATCTCTACATTAAGACATGTCTCTACATATTGATATAAATATATATTGAATAGAAGTGCTCTTGGAAAACACATACAATATGAATTGAGTGTTATTACAAGTAATGCATGCTCTACATGCACACATACATCTGCAAAGAAAAGAGATAATTATATTAGACTAAAAAGATATCATTACAGTGTTGATTCTAACCCATTGCATTGAAAAATTAAAATTACCTCAACATACATGATATGATCTGCATTCTTAACATCATCAACAATTTCAATACTACATCTTAGACATGTCACATTTTAAATTTAGGTTCAAGTTAAACTTCTTCAACATAAAATTAATAGTCACCTTTTGAGTTATTGTTTAAGATAATATCATTTTAATTCACATGATATGTCATCTTATTGAATTTTAGTTTTGTTCATATTGCCTTATCTAGAATTCTATAATAGCAATGTGACTAACCTTTCCTTAGCCGAAACATATTAGAGGTGATATATCTTTATACTTACTATTTCCTTTCTCCACCCTCCTTACAATGATTTTTCTTCATATGTACTTTCATCTTTTGGACCTTCATTAGCTAGTGTTGATTTGAAGAAATTTCATATATAGGTTCATCATTTCCAAATTTCATCATATCAAAAGTGCTTAGAATGTCAAACAATTCTTCTCCGGTAAAATTTGTTAGGTCATAAGTTTCTTCAATTGTTGAGACCTTGTCATATAGTTGTATGGTAGAGTCCTCAATATATTTTCTAATCCTTATCATCCAAAATGTTACTAATATTTCTAAGCTCATTCACAACATCATCAATTTTTTGAAAGTAATTTTATATGCCTTATCCTTCTTCCATCCTGAGGTTCTCATATCTACCTTTCGCATTATGCATCTTATCTAGTTTAACTCTTTCATCGAGCCTTCATAAATATATTTTTTTAATTTTACCCAAACTTCTAGGAAGTCTCTAGAGCAACAATTTTCACCAATTATGTTTTAGACAATACACTAAAGATAGCATATATTTCTCTTTCATTTTCTTCATAGCATTAACCTCTTCCAAAGTAGTAGGTATTTTTTTAGTGTCGTGTATTTGTTCTCCACAAATTTCAAAGTCTTGTAACTTAAAGAAATCAAATATCCTTGTATCTTAACTTTCTATAATCCATACTTAGATCCATCAAAAGTGGAAATGGTCAATTTATGTGTCATCGGATCTCCCCAAGTAGTTAGACTCAATAACTAGGAATCAAATCTTCGAGACCAATTGCTAATGTCTCAGACAACTTGGGTGTGGGTGGGAAAAGGGGTTTAATTAGTTGTTAAATTATTTTTTATCACTTTCACAAATTCAAAACTAGTACATTTTCTCTTAATCAAGATTAGATGTAAACATGAAAGAGTGTGCACATGAATCATACACAATGGACACATTATACTTACGTGGAAAACTTGATATGGAGAATATTAACTCTTATAACTAAAAAATGGTTAAGGTGAATTTTTATAATGAGTGGCTTGTAACGCCCCGCCAAGGGATCCAAAAGAATTAACCTAAAGTTTCACTAAGTTTGCAAAACATTTTTATTTTATTTTTTAAAGTAAGAAAGTATAACATACACATCAAACACATAGTAGCGGAAGCAATAACATGTAATCATCAACAAACATACATCACAAGTTACACCTTAAGGATCCCAAGACGTTGAGTCACATTTAAATTTAATTAATTCTAAGTCTAACAACTACCACATACATATGAAAGAATAATCAGAAAGTCCAATGTCCATAATATACATTTGTTCCGAATGCCTCTTGGAAATTTAATTCGGAATGCTCAATCATCCACTGTACATGTTACAGGGTATGAAAGGCTTAAAAGAATATACATATGTAAAGATAGAGATACATCATCCTCAAATCCATGATACAAAGTATAGTAAAATAAATGAAACTAATAACATACCTGATACATCCATACATCCATAATGATAAAACATCTATCATAAAATCTAACCATCCATCATAGTAATCCAAGAACATAGTGAAGGTAAATGCCAACCAAGAAAGCTTCAGCCACGGTGACCACGGACGGATCTCAATGGTAAGAGTAAAAAGCACTACCACCCGACCGCGTGGAACCTAAATGGTCCACTCCCACCGCGCTGAGGAGATAGTCTCAAGTCCCAAACAAGGTATCAAACACAAAACACAAGTACTCTCTAAGTCTGGGAAATCCTAAAAGAACACTAACGCAAAGGTTCCAACATAGATAGACATCTAGACCCAGAGGCACCACAAAGACACGTAGGAAACCTGCTATGCAAGCGGGAAAGTGTCATCACAAAAGTCACGTAGAAGTTACCCGAGCAATCCCTTAGGAATCCCGGGTCCCTAGTGATTCCTGCGGCCACTAGTATCCTCTCGTACTGACAAGGCATACTGCGGAATGCAAGGTCGTAACCAAGCGTTCTCTCTACCCCATCCTAGCCTGTACTAGCACTCAAGGTATGGGAGAGAACATACAATTATCTTATTAGGTTCATTTAAGTCAGTATTTAGGTGAGATATTTTCACTTGTTAAAACAACTTACAATGGGTTACTCCAGGCAGCCTCTTAGGGCCCCGATCCCCATTGCAAGCCACTTCTCGACACTACACATAGATAACCTACCCTAGGCTCATGAAATCACAAATCAAAGAATCATAATAAAATCACCTCAGTCCTATACAAGCAACTGAAAAACATCATAAAAGATAAGCCACAAAAATTACATCAGTTCTTCATGAGCAACAGGTAAGCATCAAATAATAATCATATGATCACAACAGTTCTCTATCAGCAACTGAAGGCATCAATGATAAATCACAAAATCCAATGGTTCTCCAATGAGCAACCAAAAATTATCCCAATAATAAATCACAATACTGATCAAAGACTCCAAAATGGTCAAGTCAACACATGACATCATCAAGAACATAACAAACACTTCAGTCCTCTCAAGCGACCGAAAAGCAATCCAAGTATAACTGATTGAGACTCAAAAATGGTTATCAAATATAACTGATCGAGACTCAAAAATGGTTATCAAATATAACTGATCGAGACTCAAAAATGGTTATCAAATATAACTGATCGAGACTCAAAACTGGTTATCAAATATAACTGATCGAGACTCAAAAATGGTTAAGTCAAGTATCTTATATACATACACTTCAGCTTCATGCCAGGAAACTTAGAAAGCAATAACAAACAGTAATTGCAAACATGTCATAGAGCACTCCATCACATTACCATGGTCGGGTTAAGAAAGATCGAGACCAAATCATCATAACATCACATTCACAACCCCGAGCCTCTGGTAACAACCTAAACTGGTCAATACTAGAACAAAACCTAAACACCCCATAATACAAATAACACATAGAAATATAGAATAGTCTCACAATTTGATTTAATCTTAATAATATAATGTTAATTCAAATGTACGGGTTTCTATTCTCGTTTCCAGTGTATAATCTAGGTACTTATGATTTACAATATATCCCTTAACCTATTCTTATATTTAATTAGGATCAAGCTAAAACCCTAATTTGGTTTTAAAATAATTTTCTAAAATGATCTAAAGACAAGATACTTATCAAAATAAATAAGTAATTTATCAAATTACAATTTTCATTTAACTATATTCATCAATGGTTAATTTTAATTAAACTAATGTTTAATTAAATTAACTAATGATAAACAACTAAGTTCTTATATAACCAACTCTAGAATTATCAATTATTAATAATTAATATAATTTACTAATAATTTTATTAAATTTTTAAAAAAACTTATTTTAAATACATTATTATTTAAATAAACAATAATAAAATTTTGTTAACACTTTCATTTAAATAATAATTAAGAATTATTAATAATCTTATTAATAATTTTATTTAATAATTATTAATAATCTTATTAATAATTTTATTTAATAATAATTAATAATATCATTAAAACCCTTTTTTTTTTTAATAAATATTATTAATTAAAATAATCACTAAATACAATTTAATATCATTAAAAATAATAATTAAAAATAATTTTAAAAATAAACAAATAAATAAAACGTTATATAATGATTATAGGCCATCGGCCTTGCAAACCGGCCAGCGCGGCAGGCCTGCGGTAGCTTGGCTGACGCAGTCCCTGCGCTAGCAGACTGCCGGCGGCAGTAAAAAGGTGGGTGGGGTGCGTGGAATAGCCCCCACCCAAAAATAATTTTTTTTTAAATATTTATTTTCTTTTTAAAAATAAATATTTTTCTTGTAATGAATATTTTTACAAAACATTTTATTAAATGAGTTTTTTTTATAAATTCAAGAAAAATATTAATAAAACAAATTCTTGTCTTAAATAATTTTTTTTTTTTTTTTATTTTAATTAATTTTTTTTTTTATATATAAACATATTTTCTTTTGTGAAAACCTAGCAAATCTCTGATAGGAAGAAAACAATCAACCAATCGAATTTACTATCTAAATTCGATTTACCATCCGAATTTCATCTTAAAATTTTCATTTCCAAAGATTCAAACTCCTTCCAAATTTAAATTTCTCAATTCTATTTAATTCAACCCAAAACCCGATTTAATCCAATTTTCCTTTTTACCTACGAATGAGGTTTTCTGAATAGTTTTTTTTCCAATCTAGGTTTACAGATGAAATCGAATAGCAACAGATCTAGAAAGAATAATTCACACATTCGAGAAGACAAGATCTTACAATCACGAAGTAGACAAATCATATTAAATTTCTTAAATCATTTAGGGGTCAAAATACCAAACCCTACCTGAACCTGATGCTAACATGCAATCCCCAAAACTGTAAGAGGACTCGCTTCTCTTCAATAACTTTCTTCTAAAAATCCTTCCTAGAATTCTCCTTCTCAAATTTGCTTCCAAAAATTCTCTCCAAAATTCCTGTCTCCAAAATTCACGGTCCAAATTCGTGTCCCCCCAAAAATGAACCCCAAAGTTATGATAAGGAGTTTTCTCCTCAAATCGGGGCACTAATTGTGCGTTCACCCGAGAGGACTCTTTGCTCAACTACGTTAACTCAAAATTATCTTTTATTAATCTTTGCTTTATCTTTTTTATGCATATTAAATGAATCATTAAATAACTTTATTTAATTTTTCCACTTGACTTCTATTTTTAATCTTTATTACTTTTAATCCCATGCGCACTTTATGAAATTAAAATAACATTATAATTTCCTCTTATTTTATCTTTTTAATAAATTTCTTTATTTTCAACACATGCTCGCATCATGCAATCTTCCAACTTTTAATAATTAATATATTTTCACTTTTTAATTTATTTTAGAAACTTAATTGATAAAATATTTAATTAACTTAAATAACAATAATATTTAGCATTTATTTAAAAATGAACTCTAAATATATTATTATTAAATTAAATAAATATTATAATGTTCTAAATTATCCTTAAACTTTTATCTCCAAATTTAATTCTTTTTATTTAATTAATTTCTCAATTAATTAAATATAATCAAATATTAAAATATCATAATAATCTTCTATTAAATTAAATCATTAATTAATCGTTTTAATTAATTTCTTTTATATTTAAACTCATGCTTTGATCATGCGATCTAGAAACCTTTAATAATTTAATATCTTTTCCACTTTTAATTTATTTAAGAAACTTTAATTGATAAAATATTTATTAATTCAATTAATAATAATATTTAGCATTTATTTAAAAATGAACTCTAAATATATATTATTATTAAATTAAATAAATATTATCACATTCTAAAATTATACTTAAAATTTTTATTTCCAAATTTAATTCTTTTTATTTAATTAATTTCTCAATTAATTAAATATAATTAAATATTAAAATATCATAATAATTTTCTATTAAATTAAACCATTAATTAATCCTTTTAATTAAACTTAATTAATAGAACATACATCAAGGACTCATAAACCAACATACGAAAACCCATCATAGAAGAACACATACTAAATCAAACAAAAGGGTTATAATCATGAAATAACATCATTTGATGCATTCGGAGGGTACTTAACTCAGATACTTGTCCTAATTATCAATTAGGACAATTGGCTAAAGGGTTTAGGATTTGGACTTAAGAGTTTATCTCCCCTCTCTTACCATTGAGATAATGCGATAGGGTACGCTCATCCTGGCAATTCAGGGAAGTCGATACCCGGTACCTGCAACCTACATAAAATTCACGCATTTACAGACACAATATTCTAAGCTAAACAGACAATGGCAAGAATTGGTGCATCGTGTAGATCCCGACTAGCAGGTGACTACGACTCCCTTCCTTAACCACATCAGAAACACCATACATAAAGAAAACAAACACACACACCATACACATGCAGTATGGGGTAAGTATCCATAAGAAAGCACATGTGATAATAAACCATCTAACTAATCATCATCAATAATTGAAAATATTGAATAATCATCATACATGCATGAAATATAGAGTACCAAGTAATCTCATCATATAATAAATTGAGTGTAAAACAATATCTGATAATCTGAAAGTAATGCTACTAAACATCAAGTATAAAACTGGCCTAAAAGAGTTTGGCAATTAAAACAAAATGTGAACTAGGGGTAGGCACTACATGGCTCACTATGGGTGAGTTCTCTACCCTGAGAAAGAAGAGAGAAAATAAAAACCACGACTATAGTGCAATAGTCAAAGGAAACCCTTGGCTTACTACCTCTAGTGCCTAATAACACCACTCACTTTTCTTATAACTCCAATTTATACTTTTGCTAAACCTTTGTAGTCTAATTGATGAATCTTCTCTATCTCAACTTTGAACAAATCCATCACAAACAACTTCTTACATATACTGAACTAAAATTACCAAATCAACCAACATTATTTTTAAACAAGCCCAAACTTTAAAAAATTGTAGTGGGAAGGAATGAAAAGTGGACCACATCACACACATTTCCTTGAGCAAATAGCACGTTACCCAAATGCCCTATTATTCAAAGCCCAATAAGAAATAAAATAGTAGCAATTATACCTCTAGACCACATCAATCCAATCCAAATAGAAAAATAATGAAACCATATTGTCACAAACTATATTCAGAATAAGGAACAATTTGAGACCATTGTCAAACACAAGCATCACAAAATACACCATCAGAACACAATTTTTAGAAAACCAACCTTTGGACAACGAAATCCTCAAACCACATAAATAAATAAAAACATTGATCACAATACCATCCATCAAAGAAATATGTTGTGGTCAATGAAAACCATACTAGCACATCAACAGTTTGTGATCAAGGAGTAAGGATAAATCTTAACTTCTTTCTTTTTCAATGTTTGGGTAAGATTTTTTTCTAGATATCTCTGTTGTTTTGGGTTGCATGTTGGTGTGTGTGTAACTTTAGTCTTAGGTTGTGGAAGCATGTTGATAGAGTCCTCATTTTTGTTTAGTTCCGTTCCTTGCAAGTAGGCTTCCTAGATTTATCTTTTATAATCTTGTTTTAGAGTTAGGGACCCTTCAAAACCTTCTTTTGCATTAATCCAAAATAATTTTTCATCAAAGAAAACAGCCTAGAATACTACAATGACAATGAAATCATCAACATTAAAACCTCATAATTGTAACCTCATCAACTTTGCAACATCATTAACTATGCAACATATGAACTTTGCAACATCGGCAACCAACTCCTCTTGTCAATATATATCTCAAGACCTTACTCCATGTGATGTTACCACCAATTAGTATACTTTATCTCCATCTCAAGATAGCTTTCCTTTACCAGATATTTTTTCCTACATTTGTCTCTTTTACTTCAACTTTGTTGAAGACCCTGCTAAGTTCAATTGATAGATATAAGTGTCTTTGACCTTAAAATAGGGTTGATATTCCTTCTATATCTTTTGGCTCCTGATCTATAGATGATATATCTAATTATGAGCTTTGTGCTAATTTTGTATACTCTTGTGATGAGGCTAATGATTCTTTATTTCATAAAGATTTGATTTTTGATGCAAAACCTTTTACATTGCAATGATAATAGAGTTATTTATAAAAATAAGTGATTTAATGTTATATGCTAGATCTATTTTTATCTTTACATTATGTATATAACCATCATGTTGATACATTAAATAATATATTTGGTGATACGGTGATTTCTAGAGAAAAGTAGTAGAGCTTCATCCTTGTCGTTGTTATTCATCATTCCATGCTTCAACTTATGCTTTCATTGAATACCTTAAATTTGGGATCTACAACATTGTATCTATCATTGTTCTCATCTTTCACATTGTATTAGCCGTTACAGGATCCTATGAATTTTTTTATGAACCAATTAGAAGATGTTAACCATTTATTCCTAAAATACAAATTTAACAAACAATGCTAGTCCCCTCTCTCCTACCAAATAATTTATGAGATCTCTTCTCAAGTTAATCAATCCTATACAAATCTTATCTCTTTGCTAGTATTTGGAGAGTTATCTCAACAATGCTGATTTGGGGCATTTGGTGGGAGCAAAACAAAAGGATCTTCAAACATCAATACTCAGAATCAAACCAAGAATTATTTAAAAAAACAAGTCAATTACAAAAGTAGTAAATGTCTTATAAACAACAAGAGAGTAGATGCAAATTTCACAAATTTGTACTCATAAGTTTTGGAAAATTGAACATATCTAAAATTATCATTTCAAGCAATCTCTTTCAAAATCCTAGTCAAGAGCTTGACTAAAGCAAGATGACATGTATTCTATCCCCTAAAAATTGCTACAAACTAAATTTTGACAATGCAACAAAAGGAAATCCAAATAAGTCACTATGTAGTTATGTGCTCAAAAATTCTAAGAAAAGCCTACTTAATGCAGCACATTACAATTTAGTAAAAGGTACAAATAATACCCTTACAACATTAGCCCATTTTGGAGGATTTATAATGGCTAAAGAACAATTATGATTGAAGGAGACTATCTTATCATCATAAATGCCTATAAAGAAAGAAAATCATAAATTGGAAACCTGGTCTCCAATAGACATGGAGGGAAATTGATAAATTTGACTAATATGATTCATTCACAACTATAGAGGGAAATAAACTAGCAAATAAAAAGGAGGTGTGAGTTATCAAGGACAACTTCCTATTACATAGATTTTGAAGATCACCTTGAAGGACTAGAAATAATTGAAGGTGAAAGCTAAAATCCTCAATCGGATTTTAGGCTTCAAACAATGTCTCTATATTCATTGGACCTTTGAACTTAGTGGTTGGCCCTTTGTGTTGTGCATCCACCTTGGTTTTTCAACTATTGACAGGTCACTTCCATGTTGCTACATAAGTACATATCTATAACAAGTTCCAAATGACTTGGTAGCTAGGGGACTAATGTTGGTGCTTCCCTTTGCTAAAAATCTATTTTCTTGTGTGGGATTTATGTAATTCTCCATATACAAATTTTTCTAGGATACACCAATAAATAATCAAATGGTGATTGTGAAATCTAAATGGTAGATGGCATTAGATCTTTGAACCATAATTACTGGGAAAGAAACACATATGAATGACATATCATCAATTCCTAAGAGTGTCATATCATTCCATGCACTCCTTGCAATCTCATCAACATTTGGCATTTCCTATGAAGACCAAAGCAATGAGGATACCAACGAAGATGATGCTAAGGAAAAGCCTCCATTCAAGTCTCAACATGGAATTTGTACTGTACTAAAAAAGGTTAATTAACACTTTAATTTTGTCTTCATATCATTCTATCATTGTAATGATTAGTCCTCTTTGTTTGCATAAAATATTTTTGTTATTTGGCTCCTTATACTAGATGTTTGTCATGTGTTTGTTGTTGTTACAACTCTGTCTCTTTTTGTATGAGGGATAGAAGTTTCCCTTATATCTCAAGCAAAGTCTAGGTTTTGGATTTTGGGTATCATATGTTATCAATGGTGATTTGGCTCATTCCTACCATTCAAATATTGTGTAAGGAATTGGTATAATTGAGGATAAAGAATTCACTCAAGCAATGTCTAGGTTTGGTTTTGGTATCATATGTTATCAATGGTGGTTTGATTCAACCTTACCACTCAAATATTATGTAAGAAATTGGTATACTTAATTTAACAACCTTTGACCTTTCTAATATCTCTACTTTTAATTTCTCAATGATTTTTAATATGACTATTAATAAAATAGCATAAGCTTATAGTATTTTGCTCAAAAATAAATACATTCTTCCAAGTAATTCCTTTTAAATCTATCTTTCTTTCTAAAATTTCATAAATACATAAAAATATCATAGTATTCATTATCTCTATTAAAATAATTTTCTTAAATTTAAATTTATAAACTTCTTTCATTTTTCTTTCTTTCTTTCTACTTATTAAAATTTTGCACAATAAGTTTCTAGAAGTCCTTGGGATGTATCTAATGCTTTTATATAATAAGGTAGTTTGATCATTTCATTAAGAAATTGTTTTAGTCTCTTAAATCAATAGAATAATGTATATACTATTGAGTTCATGTAATGTATGATGATTCATTACATGAATCAATAGAATAGTATATCTATTGTTTAGTTAATGTAATGTGCGATGATTCAATTGTAATGAAAAATATGAAAAGTGTGATTTAAGCTTCTTGCATTTGCCTTTTTTTAATTTTTGATAGAAGATTTAACAAAAATACTAATATTTTTTCAATTTATCATGCAATCTAGGTGCTATTTGTTTGACTCCTCCTCAACTCTTATGAAGACAATATAACAAACTTGACCTCACTTTGGTCAATGTGGTGGTCACTATATATGGAAGAACCTTTTTTCCATTTCACAATGATGAGGGTTTAATCTACAAATATTAAATGGGAAGCAATTTAGTAAAGAATGATGCATATTATTGTTATTGCAAGATCGTGATCTTATGTGGAAGATGTTGGCTAGTTGGCTAGAGTAGGATCATTGATGTTGTCATTAATGGCAATATCAGACAACGGTAAGACCGCTTAAGATAAGTAAATAGTTTGGAATATCTTAATGAAAAAAATTGTCTAATTCAGGTAAACTATGAATAGTTGGATTCAAGGAAAACCAGTTGTCAGTTTGTTATCAGTTTTGGATGGAAAACTACTTGTCACATAAGTTAGTTTTATATTTTGCACGTGTTTTGGAAGGAAACCCAGTTGTCAGTTTGTTATCGCACAAACAGAGCATGCTAGACAACATGGTCATTTTGGCCATGGAATTGATTTGACTTGTCAAATCAAGGACTTGGCAAGGTATTAATGACATCCTAGATGTTCATCCTCAACTAGTAAAAGTTAAAATTAAGTTTTGTTAACGTGTTGGTAAGATGCAATGCCGACTGAACAGAGGAGTTAAGGAAAAGGTATAAAGGCAAGCTTTTTGGTTAATCAAAGATGTCAATGTTTATGTTATGATATGATTGATATGTGAGTTTTATTTATGTTGAATAGATGTGATTTTGGTGATCAGAGCAAGATCAGAGGTTTATATGTATGAACAAATTCAAGGGACAACAAAGGACTAATCATATATTTAGGATATCAACATAGTCACAGTTTTGCTAATACTGTATACTACTTGTAAAGTTGTACATTGTTGTAAGAGCAGTGAGCTCACCCAATTTTTATAATACAACTCCTAAAAAGGTTGAGGCCTCGACAATGACATATACACTATATGTATGTAGTGGTCCCCTAACAAGGTCAAAACCTTTCACAAGATACTTTTGATTAGTGGAACATTTTATGGGTACCATCCCCACCAGGGTTTCCTTGACCAAGGTTTCCCTACTCACAGGGTAAACTTTAAGCAACCCCCTCTAGAAAAAGATATGAAGAAATTGGCGAATCTTGCATTATTTTGAAAAATAAAATAATTTATATTATTTAAGTAGTGAATCTTACATTATTTAAATATTTTTAGAACTAAATTTTATTAAAATGTGGTGATTTTAAATACTTCTAAGAACCAAATTATTAGCCAAAATTTTCTAAAATTAGCCAATTGGTGAATATTAGCCACTAAAAAATACCCTGCTTAGTTATTAAACCTCACAATATTCCCTATTTCTAATAGAAGATCGTATGTTCAAGCTTCCACAACTATTTCATGTTTACAAATTCTTTGTCTAATTATATTTAGACTTCCATGAAAGAAGACCAACAAGGTATATTTGGTATTTCTTATTCTATTGCATTGCCAATTTGAGCTTCTGGAATCCAATTTTGTTGTTGGTAAATATTGAATACAAAATGAAGGTTTGGTGTGTGAAAATCTTATATATATATATATATATATATATATATATATATATATATATATATATATATATATATATATATATATATATATATAAAATTTTAGACCATTTAATTTTAATATTAATATTTTAATCAATTCAATTATGCATATGTGTGTGTTTGTGAATGATGATACTTTTTATTGTATCAAAATTATATAACCAATTGATTTTACATCAACAATCTGGTCAAATTTATTATGCATATATTGTAAACAACATCTACTTTATATTATTTTGGCTTACATTTAAATTAAACATTCCACTATGTTTGTAAATGACTTATATTTTGACTCCTATTTTGCCTCTCAATAAAATTATAAGATGCCAACAACTTAAATTGGAGCAAAGAGCTTTTGTCATGGCGACATCTATGCAACCATTGGATTCTCTAATGTCACCAAGGAGGGACTTAATTTTTTTAACATTTTCTTTTAATTTTTCAAATTAAAAGTTTCTAATGGTTACATAGACGTTGGCTTTCATCATGGTAGCCACCTAATGAAAATGTGATTTTTATTTCTCCTTTGTACATTACTTGAATATTCTAAGAATTTATAATGTACTAATTTGTTATTGATTGTTTTAATTAGGTATGTGCGGGAGAGGGCCTAGACCCATTACAATTTAGGCATCAAGGTAAATGAGATGTGCCAAAAAGATTAAAAAGACAAATCACTAGAAGAAAACAAGATTCACAAGAAGTGAACCTAACTTGAAGTTTTGACTAGAGCGGCTAACTAGTGGGAGACAAGGTTGTTGACCCAAAATAGAGATTGCATTTGCATAGCCGACAAATATCGAAAGGAACCTTGAAACCTTGAACAAATGTCTTAAATTATTAAAAACGCGGCCAAGGAAAAAGAACAAAGCACCCAAAATAGAGTAGTTAAAAGTCAATTTCCAACAAAAATTGAACGACAGAAAAAACATAATTGGGATGGAATAAAGATTTAGATTTAGAAAGCAAACAAGATCCATGTTGGGGTTACCATTGAAGCCACCTCTATAGGATCATAAACAACTAAAACTCCACTCAAACGTCAACACCATCCTAGTTAGAAGCAAGAGAAAGGCAAGAACCTGCTACTTTGAAAGACCTCAACAATTATATAACTAAAGCTACCTCTATAGGATCAATTTCAACAAAGATCTCAACATAACTTGTAGCATCAACTAGTAAAAAAGACCAGAAAGGCTCAACTCCAAAGGGCTCCATCAGCACCCAAAGCATCTCAACCTTAATAGGAGACACCAATAAGGGCTCCAACAAGGTAACAATCTACACCTTAATAGGAGACTTGGTTGATACCCACCCAAAAAAGCACATGGGATGCCTACATGCTCCCTTCAACCATCTAATCAAATCTCCTAACTTAACTCCACAATAAGATAGCCCCTACAAACCTCCAGCTACATTCCAAGGGGAATTATTGTGGAAAACCTAGGAAGAGTCATTTAGACCCCACCCCACATCCTCTTAGAACCCATAGAAACACTGGCATCAATCTTCTCAAAACCATTGATAACAAAGCTACACACACAATGGGGTATAGAGTTGACAAGATATAACACCACAAAGAGCTTCACTCACAAGCATGTGTTTGAAGATCCTCAATGTAGAAAGTAGGAATAGAAAGCATAGAAGTGGCCTCATACACAATGCAAATTGCCTTACAGAGACATGAGGACCTAACATCAATACCCACAATGATAAGTCACAAAGTAGCCACATAACCAAGGCAAATGCCAGGGGTGTGCTTGGAAGACTTAAGGAACAAGAGAATAGGGGCTAAACAAGACTCCATAAACATAATCATGGGCCCGTGAATAATGCAATAAAAGACAGCCAAAAGGCACGGTGTATTTAGCAAAAATAGGGGCTTTAGAGTCCACAAACACTTCTATCACCCACATGGAAACGCACATAACTGCATAAACCCCTTAGGAGGGGAATGCACCTCCAACACCCCACATAGTCATGCCAAGAGTAGCCATATCTACATTTGGAGAAGTCGCTTCATCATTGTTCTCTTCTTCCACCTCTACAACTACATCACCATTTAAAATCACATTGCCTCTCCCAGTCCTACTCATTGCTCCTTGATATCCTATTACTGATTCTTTAACTTCTCTAAACATTTATTATTTAAATAAAGTACTCCAAAAATAATTTCAAAAGGAAAAATACCTTCCAATGTAAAGTTTCCTAATTATTAAACCTCCATTTCTATAATTGATTTCCACTAAAATATTGTTTGCATGGATTTTAGGGATGTCTTTCAACTTTTTTGCTTATTTTGATTTAAAACACATTGTAAAATTTGGTAGTAGTTGGGCGTTGTCTTCTAGCCATTGAATTTCTGGGTGATGATTATGTTTCATTCAGAGTTTGTCATTTCCTTCTTGACCTTTTTGTCTTTCATTTTTTAGGAGATAATTAAATTATTTGTCTTGAAGCTTTTTGGAAGGCTACTATTTTTAACAGAGGCTTTTGTCTAGTGTTTATTTAGAAGATTTTAATTGCTCATTTACATGTCTAGTGCGAACTTTTTCAATGTATAGGTTTTTCCTACATGCATTGTTGTCTAAAGGTACACTGCTCTTTTTAATGGTAGATGTTCACTAGCTTGTTTTGCAAACTTTTTACGGTAGAGATATTTTCTACATGTATGGTTGTCTAAAGGTACACAACTCTTTTTAAAATGGATATCTCTAGATGTATTTCCCCCTTTTTTTAAAATATTGGCATTCTAGTTAGGTTTTATTTACAACATATATCAGAATCTAAATGTCAAATGCTGTTAAAAAAAGCTGGTATAACCTCCAAATTATTTGTGGGAGATAGAAAACAACTTGTTCTCAGAATGGTAATTATTTTATTAAAAAAATCTTACATTGAATCTGGTGTGACGACTGAATAGGAGGTGCAAAGTAACCACAAAAAAAACACCTTGTATTGAACAAACGGAGGAAGGAATTTTATTTACTCCACTAGACCAACAGTCTAAGGGACCAGGAATTGCACCCTTTACAATCCTCTAATTTTGCAGGAACAAAAGTGAGGGAAACCAAGATCGACAAATTTTCATAAAGAGTGCTACTAGGATCAACAAAGCATGCACACACTGATGTGTGCATGCACACACTGATGTGTGCTTGTATCTAAGTGAAATGTGGAATGGCAATGTCTCTTATGTCATTGGCATTGTGGATGACTTGTAGCCTCGGCAAACAACCCAAAAAGGCATTAATAAGATCAATGAAGCTCAGAAGAAACATATTAATCTCCGTGATAATCAAGTTCATGCAGATAATTCTCCCCCTGATTAGGTAGTGTAGCCGTTACACTTGCGAATTTGCAGATCCATTCTCAAGAGCATTTATCTTCATAAATTTCCTTCAGGCCAATTTCAGACAGATGTCAATGGTATATAAAACAGCACCCAAGACCAGCAAGCATCCACAAAAAAAGAATAAATCATATAAATAAATTGAAATATATGATAGATGCAGATTTATTGCATGGCTAACAGCTGTTAACATCAAACTTATGGAAAGCATAGTCCATATTTTTTATAATTTCCTGATATTTGCTTGCATAGGCAGGTGTTTCCACATACTGTCCCTCATAAACAACTGAAACTTATTGACGGAGTGGAGTAGAGTGGAGCAGGAGCAGAAGAAGGAATTTGAATTCCATGCAGGAAGACCTTCAATAGAGGCGAGGCCAAGGATGATCCAAGCAATGCAGATGAGGATGAGTGGTCTACAGCCTGGAACAAGAAGGACAAGATGCTACTTGATTTGTTGATTGAAGCTTGTTTGATGGATCACTAGCCTGCCTCCCATGTGGTTATTAGAAAGGATTTTGTGAAGGTCTTCCCTGGTATTTCATCTTGCGGTCCTACAAAGGAGCTGTAACAGGGCTTTCTGTTCTTCCAAGCAGATGTTTTCTTCAACCCAGATCCATTCTGGATCCACCCTCGGCAATCCCTATATGAAGACTCCTGCAGTCCCAATCTCTATTAGGGACATGATTGGTTATGATCGAATGTCTGTTGGGGACAAATTGGAGCATGTGGAAACCCTGTTAGAGTTGTGGCGGGAACAGGATATCAATCTGCCAACAAGCTCGTGGAAACTGCCAGGACATTCTGGAGAGGGTTTTAACTACTATATTATGATGCCTCCTTGTATTGCTACTCCTGGGACTTCGAGACTCCTTTCTCCAAGATTTTGTAGGCTTCTATCAGTTCTTCCCACAATTTGGCCACTTGAGTGTGTGTTTTGAGGTCTGTTTAACACTGTGCAAGCCAGGGCCACTTCTAATGTATTGGTGGTGGGTGATTCATTTTCTGATTCAACATGGCATACTTCTGACCTTTCCCTAGGTGAAGATCCCCCTGCCTTAAAGGAATCATGTGCTATATGAGGGTCTCCAATGCTATAGTAGATGACAGAACTTCTACCAACAGAGAGAATGCCCTTATCGAAAGATACTCAAGCTTTTGTCTGAATATTGATGATGTTCAAAGCTGCGCTCTCAAAAGATGGTGTGTGCCTGGTCAAATTCAGGTGGCTGCCATGAGAAATGTATTTTTCTTATTCTCTTCCCAAGCTCTGTAGGAAAGAAGAACAATTTAGCGAGATCCTTGGTTCCTTGGTAACTCTGATCTTTCTTTGAAAAGATGGCCAACTAGTTTTGGCAGCTGCTGTCAAGGAAAACACCATGTTCAGACAAAAAGTATCATGAATCCTCCCAAGCATGGGAAGGGTGTCAGGATGTTATTAAAGAAAACACTGATATAAGAAATGAAGGAAAGGATTTGGACATTGCATATACGGTCCTGCTGGCAATTTGTAGGGGTCTCCCTTTAAAGATGAGAAAACTAGATGCTACAACTAAATGTCCTTAGGTTGAGCCTGACTCTTCTTTGAAATAAGGCAAGATGGCCCATTCAGGTCAACCTTTTCAAAGTTCTTTGGCAAGGTTTGGTTTCAAACCTCCACAACTGTTGTTGTGGATGTCTCTCTTCTGTGGTCTTGCTGGTTGTTTCTCAGTGACTTCTTTGGTTTGAAGGCTCTTTCTTTGTTGGTTCTTGCCTCATGTTGTTGCTTTTTCTAAATGTTCAAGATTTTGGGGTCCTTTCAAGACCTTCTTCCAGTTCATAGCTCTGGTCAAAAGTGTTTACCTAATCAAAAAAAATATTGTCATCATCTTAAAAAGATGTAACAAATCAACAAAAATCAGTAGCTTAGTTTTTATTATTCTTAGAAATAGCAAATGTGAGTGAAATCAAAGACTGGGCAGGCCACAATAGTTGCATGCCACCGAAATATAAAACTAGCATTGAATTAGGTGTTATTACAAGCAAAAGTGGTGAAAGGCTTTGATATTTAGCCCAGGACTGCAAAATCAGCTCTGACATAAGATTCTGTGCAAATGATTTCAACTGCACTACTAATAATCAAACCATACTGCAGATTTTAGAAAAAGATTTATCCAACAAAAAGATTTCACATTGAAGAGATGTGGTTGTATCATATGTGCGCATGGGAGAGGAGATGTCAGATGTGCAAATACTTGAGAACTTCTCTATATATAAGGATCTATTTTATTAGGACAATGACTTGCTGAATATCATGTCGTGCACAATATTTTGGATTTAATAAAATATAACACAAGTCATTTACAAAGTTGGAACGTCCTTTATGGATCCCTGCAGCTTGAACTCCCAGGAAATAACCATAAAATCTCGACTTACATGATCATTCAAGAAAGCATACTTTGAGACAAAAACATGTGAAGCTTTAAGCTTTTAGGCATGTTTAGGGAAACTGCAATGGTGAAGAGAAACCGAAATGTCAAGTTCAAGCCAGCTGTTCAAACAATAGGATCCTCCAGTGTTGCATTCACAAAATCCGTAATATGTGGGTAACGGAGTTTCTCATCAAGCTGTGCTTGAGCCCAAATTAACATCTTTAGGAGATTTGGAAGTTTAGGGTCTGCAACAGTAACCACAGTAAAATGGAATATAAGTATGGTACAGATTACAATAATATAAACTAAAATCATTTCATAGGAAGTGCTAGGTAAGGACTGCCAGGAAAAGATCCACAAAACAAAAACATGAAATCACCAAACAATTCAAACATACATACCTTTTTCGTGATTTTGACTTGTTAGAATTGCAGCATTCAATTCACTAGCTGTCTTTTGACGCTGAGAAATGTCTAAAAATTCTCCAACAGGGCAAGATGACGGATCTTCAAAGGCTAGCAAAGCAACAGTACGCTCAACTTCTTCTAGGAAGTCATGCTTTAAGAAAGTAATAATATCATAAAATATCAGTTCTTGAGGCTAGGAGATAATCGGCAAATCACATAAACTTGAAGATAGAATCTTTAAAAGTGCTATATAAAGCAAAATTCATCAATTCTCAAGTTGAGTCATTCTAAATCACAAACTGTATTAAGATTGTCTATGTTCAATAGAAGCAAAAATTTGCAAAAAAATCACAAAAATCGTGACTTTTATTATTTTGGTGCACAAACAATTTCTTAAGAAAAAATGCAATTTTTAAAAAAGCATCAACTCAAAAAATTACAGTTTCAATGGTTTGTCACATTCGAAACATGTAAAAAATCCCAAAAGTGCAATTCCTACGGTTCAACCTGATTAACAATACATGAATTTGTTTGAATTTTATTCAAAAGCAGAAACGACTATTTGTACTTGAGATGATACAATCATGGAAAACCAAGGGTTCAACTATAGAGACCTCACTGCTTGCATCATACATTTATGCCATCATCATAGTATCTTCCAATTATCTAAGTCTTTTTTTAAAATTTATTCTTCTTCCCATCAAGTATATGACTCTTGTGGTTGCCATTCCTGAAATATTTAATAAGTTTGTATATTGCTCATAAAATTAATAATATAAATCATTGTTGTGCTTCACAGTGTAAATTTGGTTTAAGCTAATAATAATAATAGAAACAATCTATCTCTCCTAATGCAATCTACAACTTAGGGTTTCCCTTTTGTCCATTCAGCAAAGAAGGGGGAACATAAGGGGTTCCTTCTATTACACCTAGTGTCATAGATTTGGTTAACATGAAAAATAATATCACAAAGAGCCACACATAGCACAGTAAGGAAAGAAGGAGAAGGAATACAAAAGGAGAAGAATTATTAGAGGAGGAAAATGAAAAAAATGAGGGGTTGTCTCATGTAAGACAATCTTGTAAAAGAATCTTGGGAGGGAAGAAGGAATTACTAATAGGAGAATGGAAGTTCATATTTTGAAATTATATAGGGAAAGAGTTATGAATTATTTAAATGTTACCTATATTTATTTCGCGTTCCGTCATACTAGTTCAGATTCATCTGATTATGAATATAAACAACAAAAACCTATTTCCTACAATTCATGGGTTAGACACTATTTCGGTTGCTCTCAATATCTCTATGCTACGGAAATGCCCTTAAATTTCAAAGAAAAACAAATTTTGGTCTCTTTTTCTACAATTTTCACCTTTTTTTCATAATCTGATTTTTCAAAAATCCTCAAATTTGGTTTGCCAATCTTTTCACAAACTGATTTTACTGTAAAGTTTCTACAAATCCTGTAAGATCAGACTGAGTTAATACCTCCTGTAAAGCTTGCTGCAATGATCTTTTAATATTCAGACTTGTAAGAAGTAATGTCAATAATATAAATATTATTCTGAGATGTTTTATCTCTGCAAGTAATAGAATGGGGCAGAATTGCTTAAAGGAGCAGACTATATAAATTTTTTTGCCTTTATCTACAATTATACCTTTATATATATATGACAAACAAAGGGCATGTCCCTTGAAGGTACATGACCCTATCTAGTAGGGCCCTTAATAATACTCCCATAATCGGCGCTAAAAGGAGAATAGGATTTGTAACCACATTAACTAATTAAGTTTATACTCAACAACCATTATCCCTAATGAGACGTCGATCATGCCTATGAAAGGAAAATATATATATTTTATGCTAGATAAGATATGTGCGATCTGCTCAATCAGATCAGCATGATAATCGAAGTTACAATTTTAACACTCCCTCTTAACTTGATAATCATACTAAGAGATAACATATCTAGCAACATCAATTAAGACGAATAAGCATAGATTAATACCCTATATCTATTTGAATCTTCTTAGCATATGGTATCATCGAACACATGATACTATGTCATATTACTATACCTGTGATATGACTTATCACTAATACTAGTGATAACAGTATTGCAAAGAATACAATATATAGGATAAAATCTAGAGAATAATTAAATTCTTCATTTATCCAAGTTGACTCATAGGTACTAGCATTCCTAGATCACAACATGATCCTGAGTTAAGATCTACCAAAACACAAGATAAACTCTGGAGAATAATAAAATTCTTCCTTTATCCAAATTGTGACTCACAAGCATAGCAATGTCTACATCACAATGTAATCTTGAACTCATCTAGATCTGACAATAGATCTCTATTGTTCGGCACATTATCTAAGAGATCGTCATCTCTTATAATGTCTTTTATACAAGTGTTCATTATCTCAGGAATCGTCACCTCTTAGATAATGAATACAAATGGTGGAGCCCATAACAGTCAATAGCTTGACAAAAAATTCTTTTAATAATAATCTAAAGAATACGAATGTATTACAATTCAACCATACCAAGTCTTTTCCTGAAGTGATCTATCTTCACTCGAGAGAGGTTTGGTAAGAATATTTGTTGTCTAATCTGCAGTGCAAATTTATTCTAATTTTATAGTATCTTTGTCTACCATATCTCTAACATAATGATAAGGAATTTCAATATGCTTGGACCTGTCATGGAAAACTGGATTCACAGAAAGCTTGATGGAACTCTGATTATCACAATGAATAATAGTAGGATTCATGGGTTGACCAAATAATCTCACAAGTAACTTTCTAAGCCAAACTACTTCCCAAGAGGCCATTGCAGCTACAATGAATTCTGCTTTTGTGGAACCATGTGCTACTGATGATTGCTTTCTGCATATCCAAGATATCATTACTGATCTTAAACTGAAACAGCATCCTGAAGTACTTTTTCTATCATTAACACTTCCACCCCAATCTAAGTCTGTGAATATATGTAAATCCAAGTCAACTTTCTCATATTTGAGCCCAAGGTTAAGCGTGCCTTGCAAGTATCTCATGATGTGTTTAACTGCAACTAAGTGAATCTCCTTTGGCTCACACATAAACAAACTTAAGGCATTAACAACATAGCAAATATTAGGTCTTGTATTTACCACGTACATAAGGGACCCAATCATCTGTCTGTAGAGAGTAGAATCTATGGATGGTGATTCTGTTGTTGCTTCCTTAAGTTTATGTAGATTGGTCTCCATTGGAGAAGACATAGACCTATAGTTCCACATTGCAAATCTCTTCAAGATATCTAATGTATACTTTCCCTGATTAAGTATGATGTTGTCAAAATTCTGCCATATTTTCAATCCTAGGAAGTAATGAAGGAGTCCTAAATCTTTCATTTCAAATTCTCTGATTAGATCTTTCTTGCATTGATCTATAAGATGATCATCACCTATTATTAGTAAATCATCAACATATAGTATCAATATTATCATATCATCTTTATCCTTTTTATAATAGAGGTTTAGGTCAATTTCATTCTTTGAGAATCATAAACTGGTGAGATACTTATCAATTCTTTCATACCAAGCCCTTCAAGCCTGTTTAAGCCCATAGAGAGCTTTCTTGAGCCTGCAAACAAAAACTTTAGGGTTATGAGTTTCAAATTTTTCAGGTTGCTCCAAATATAAATCTTCTATATTTTTCCATTTAGAAATGTTGTTTTTACATCCATTTGATGTACTTTCCATCCCTTCGATGCTGCAATAGCTAGGACTGCTCTTACAGAGGTGTATCTGGCAACAGGAGCAAAGGTTTCTTCATAATCAATTCCCTCTTTCTGAGAGAATCCCCTGGCTATGAATTTGGCTTTCTATTTTTAAATGCTACCGTCAGCAGCATGCTTGATTTTAAATATCCACTTAGAAGAAACAATGGATTTTCCTTCAAGTCTTGGAACAACATCGCAAACATCATTCTTAATAATGGATTGGTATTCTTCCATCATGGCATCCTTCCAAGTTGTATGTTTAATAGCATCTAAAACATTGGTTGGTTTTGATTTAGACAAATCACTCATGTTTGCTGCATAACTAGAAAATCTTTTGGTTCTTTTGCTTTCTCTAAAGGTTCCAGAAGGTGCAGCAAAGTCTTATGCTTCTTCTACTGTCTTAATGACCCAAAGTGGTCTTTTCTTTGAATTTTGAGTCTCCTCAAGATTGAGATTTTGAATTTCATCTTCAATTTCTTCAATGTTCTCCCTCTAAAACTCAGATTTAGTATTTTCTTCAAAACTAGGTAAGGGAGAGGGTTCTCCAAAACTTAGGGCTCTTTTGAGTGCTAAATTTTCTTCAAATATTACATCCCTACTAAGTTCAATGTTTTTTCTGACCAAGTATGAAAATTCTATATGCTTTAAATGTTTCACTATACCAGACAAAAACTACTTTTCCTCCCGAAGAGTTCTAACTTAGTTCTTTTTTCTTTTGGAACATGTATATATATAGGGCACCCAAAAATCATAAGATGACTTATGTTAGGTTTAACCTTAGTAAAGACTTCTTCAGGAGTTTTATCGTTAAAGTAGGAGTGAGGACTCTTGTTTTGAATATAGTCAACAGTACAAGAGGCTTTTGCCCAAAGATAATATTCTAAATTTTGGTCAAATATCATAGCTCTTGCTGCTTCTATAATTGTTCTATTTTTCCTTTATGCTACCTCATTTTGTTGTGGGTTATAAAGAACGGTATACTCCCTCTTAATTCTTGTTTCTTTACAAAACTCTTTAAACAAATCTGAAGTATATTCCCCTCCATTATCAATCCTAAGAGTTTTAATTTTATGTCCTGATAAGTTTTTAGTTAAGGTTTTGAACTCTTTCGATCTGTTAAGGATTTCTTCTGATTCTTTACACTTAAAGAAGTAAATCCAAGTTTTCCTAGAGAGGTCATCTATAAAGAGTATAGTACTAGAATCCTCCAAGAGAAGGAACTAACATAGGTCCACAAATCTGAGTGGATTAATTCCAAAACATTGTTAGTTTTCCTAGTGCTATCATGAAATGGACTTTTGGTGTTCTTACCTAAAGCACATCCTTTGCATATGCTTGGATGATCTTTATTTAGCTTAGGGAAACCAGTAAACATCTTCTCCATAATCGATAAGGTTTTGAAATTTAGATGTCCTAACCTTCTGTGCCATATTTCGTTTATATCAACAACTTCATGAATTAAGGGTTGAATAGGTTGACTGGGTTCTATATTTAATTCATGCAAGTATCCCTTTCTTTGACCAATCAATTTTGATTTCTTAGATGAAGAGTTCTTAGACCAAGTCATTACTTTACCGTCTATGAATGCAACATTATGTCCATCATCTTTAAGTGCTATAACTAAGATTAGATTCCTTTTTATTCCCGGTACATAGAGTACTGCTTTGAGATGTAGAGCACTACCCGACTTCAGTTTCAAGGAACAATTCCCAATTCCTTTGACGGAATGTGTTGAATTATCACTGATGGTAATTTCGCCATCAACTTCTTCTGATATAGAGTCTAGTGTCGAGATGATCCACTATCAATCACCCATGCCTTGCTTGATACTTCATTTGATAGTGCAAAATAAATACACGATTCTCAGGATCATAGTTATCTTCTTTCCTAGTAATATTTGTACAGTTTACTTGCTTCTTAGAATTTTAGGGCAATTAGATCTATAGTGTCCAAACTTCTCGCATTTGCAGCATTTTATTTTGGATAGATATGTCTTAGGTTTGTTATTCTTTTGATTACTCTTCTTCTTCTTGAAGTGCTTCTTCTTAACTTTATAGGAATTTGTATTAAGAACATGAAGTTCTTCATCTTCAATTTTCAATCTTCCTCCTTGCTTAAGTTTCCTACATTCTTCTTGCAGGCAATCTCCTTTAAGTTTATTAAAGTCTGGAAGATTGTCTCTAGCACTTACTACTTGTGAAAATGTTTCCCATGCATCTGGTAACCCATCTATAGCCATAAGTGTTTGTTCCTTGTCTTTAATTATGGTCCCTATACATGCAAGTTCGTCTTTTAGACTAGCCACCCTTAGGAAGTAAGAGTTCATTGATTCTCCCTTCTTTATCTGTATATAATTTAGTTGCCTTTTGTGTGCAAGGGTTCTAGTTGCATTGTTAACCTCATATGCATTTAATAATGCATCCATCATATCAAATGATGTTTGATGTTTCATTAGCATAGGTACTATTTCATTTTTCACTCCATCTAATATGCTCTGCATGGCTTTTTTGTTTCCTTTACTCCAGATAGTTTTATTAGGTTCAACAGCAAGTTGCTTGGATGCTGAATCAACATACTGTTTCACATGATTGTCTTAAAGAATCATCATAATTCTGAATTTCCAAGCAATGAAGTGTTATTTCCCATCAAACCTATCCTCGGGTCTGATTGTGCTTGCCATTGAAGATAGAAAGATGTTGCTAGATATATTAAGTCTGATTGTCAATTTGCACAGCCTAGGTTCAACTACCAAAGCTCTGATACCATGTAAAGTTTCTACAAATTCTGTAAGATCAGACTGAGTTAATACCTCCTGTAAAGCATGCTGCAATGATCTTTTAATATTCAGACTTGTAAGAAGTAATGTCAATAATATAAATATTATTCTGAGATGTTTTATCTCTGCAAGTAATCGAATAGGGCAGAATTGCTTAAAGGAGCAGACTATATTTTTTTTTTGTGTCCTTTATCTACAGTTATACCTTATATATATATGACAATCAAAGGGCATGTCCCTTGAAGGGACATGACCCTATCTAGGTCAGCTCTTAATAGTACTCCCATAATCGGCGCTAAAAGGAGAATAGGATTTGCAACCACATTAACTAATTTAGTTAAGTTTATACTCAACAACCATTATCCCCAATGAGGCACCAATAATGCCTATGAAAGGAGAATATATATATTTTATGCTAGATAAGATATGTGCGATCTGCACAATCAGATCAGCATGATAATCGAAGTTACAGTTTTAACAATTGCTGCTATGGGACTCTACTCCACAGATTGGGAAAAACTCAATTAATACAAAGAATATAGGGGAACGGTTTTTAGTAATACAGCAAAGCTAAAGGTAGCTTCTCAAGTCGTCACCCTGCACAACAGCTATTGGTGTATGATACCTCCCTTGTGGAAAACCATAACGGAATAGTTTTCCACTTACAATACAAATATAGATGTGAAATTGATTTTGAAAAAGTTAACTACAGTGGTACATAAATATGGAGCTAGTTTATAAATCTTCAGACATTTTTTCTTAACAAGAGTTTAGTTAAAAAAACACAAGTTGTATTCGTTTTGATGTCACCAATACATGGAAATTGAACCATTCTTCACCAACTTGGCAAGTACTTCGAAGTTTTGTTCTGCCAGCAAGTTTTAGCCAAATTCACTCGCTGTGTTCCTATGCCAAAAGATATTGAAAAACTTAGTGAATCCAATGCTTGACTCATCATCCTAGAAACGTGCATCAAAAAGAGAAGTGCCCTTAGCTGACTCTGCCATCTCCGTACAGGGCAATCCTTGTCGACATAGAAAGAAGCTTGACATTAGAAAATTTGGGACACGTGTAATGTCCCCCTCATTAAACTGATCCGCAGTTGGTAGAGGGTCAATCTATCATTCAAGTTCTCGTAGGTCAACAACATGGTTAGGCGACTCATTCAGAGGGTCATGGAGCTTTGTAGGGACTTTGTGAGCCGTTTCAGACTTTCAAATGACAGTTCCTACATTTGAGCGAGGGGTCCTATTTTTTAGGGAAGTTTGTCAGTTGTCTGATTGACCATCCGGAGGACCATGGAGCAGATCAGGATCCCTTTTAAGCAGTTTCAAGTGATGTGGGGCAGTATCTTACTTTTAGGGAGGATGCCTACTTTTGAAACCGTAGACAAGTTTGAACTAGAGGAGAAATAAAAGAAGTTTAACGAATTCATTTTTGGCATCCGAGGTTATTGCTTTCACTCCAGAATTGTGGTAGGGCTCTGATATGCAGGGTTTGTAGCATTCTTTTGCTTTAAAAACAAAAACTCTTGAAGTAACCAAGCTAGACGTCCACCTAGCTTGACTGTAGCATGGGATCACCTTGATTTATCAGCTATTTGGAGCAATTTGGCATCAAATCTTGATGAGGTGATTATTTGGTTGAAGGAAAAGGCGGCATTATTACATCAGAATTAACATACGAGGTATGTGACATCAATTTAGAAGCAGCCAGGCATCCAGATCATGGCCATACAGCACTAAGTGAGAGTAGACGCCATTGAAGAGAGTAGAAAATTGCAGCAGCAGTTCAATTTGGGTTTGACGCAGTCCAGAATCAGCAGACCGCATTGTTTGTCACCGTCCTTACTCATGGGGAGAGCCCCTACAGCCTTCTGTACAGATTTAGGCATATCCATATCATTTCCTAGGCTGGCGTCCAGGAATGGCAGACAAATTAGAGCAGATCAGACTTGTAAAATGGGTCAGTTTGTCCAGAATCAATCAGCAATTGCAGATTAGGTGTGGAAAGGGTTATTCGTATGCATTTTATTTGTTTACCAAGCCTGTGCAGTCCGTACAGACCTGGTACAGGTGTGTTATCACTCTAAGTATTAAATAAAATCAGTATTTCCTTATTCATTTGGCATTTGCATTCAAATATCAAAAAAGTCTGAAAAAACCAAAAACACAAATAATCATAAAATTTGCAGAAACCAAAAACCAAAAAGGCTCAGAAAACAAATCATTTTGGTCTCGGAATCCTATAAAGGATCTTTCAATGGTATCAAAGCATAATCTTGCCTGCCTGAGGGTTTGGAGTTCAGTTCTATGCATCCAGGCAGATTTGAGGCTTACAGATAATACATCTGCACAAGAGAATAGGCGTAGACTGAGTTTGATACAGGGTCCAGAATCAGCAGATTGCATTGCTTGTCAGCATTCTTACCATAGCTCCCAAACTCGGACTTGGCAAGGCCGACTCGACTAGCGACTTGGCTGCGACTCAGCAACAACTCCACAAAATGAAAAACCCTTGAAATTTGGAGATCTCAAACGATTTAAAACCTGTTTCATGCACCCCTTATGGAATAAATCTTGAAGTCACTATAACATCATCAAATAGAAGCTAATTTATCATCACATACATAAACAAGAAACATAAATGATAAATCCATCATATACATAAAACATAAATTGTAGTTGAGTTTGTAGAAAGCCAAGATAGGTTAGGGGGGTTAGAGTGTTGAAGGTGTGCCAAATCTTGGAATTTGGTAGAGTCCAAATTTTTTTGGAAAACCCCAAAATCTAGATTTTGAATCTCAACTCCTATGAAACTGAAACCTATCTCCAACGTCCTGACAGTATTTATACAAATATAACTTAAAGTATGAAAAAGGAACTTATACTTAAATTTTATATTTGTATAAATCCTCCAGAACCTGAGCCAAGTGTTGAATTGCAGAGTAGTCTTGCAAGTGTATGCTCGGACCTGGCTGAGTTATGCATGCTCCAACTCAGCAAATTGGACGAATCATGACCAAAAACTCAGCGAGACAAGTTGTGGAGTTGACAAAACTCAGCTGGGCTGACCCAGCTCACCAACTCGCCCGACTCACGGCAAGTTTGGGGACTTTGGTTCTTACTCATGGGGAGAACCCCTACAGCCTGCTGTACAAATTTAGGCACATCCATATCATTTCCCAGGCCGGCATCCAGGAATCGCAGACTAATTAGAGGAGATCAGAATTGCACAATGGGTCAGTTTGTCAAGAATCAATCAGCAATTGCAGATTAGCTGTGGAAAGGATTATTCATATGTATTTTAATTGCTTACCAAGCCTGCTCAGTCCATACAGACCTGGTTCTGGTGTGTTCTCAGTCTTAACTGTCGAATAAAATCAGTATTTAGCCTTTATAAAATCAGTATTTAGCCTTTATTGGAAGTTAGTTAACTGCTGTTTAAAATTCTTTTTCAGTATTTCCTTATTCATTTGGCATTTGCATTCAAATATCAAAAATGTCAAAAAACACAAAATCATAAAATTTGTAAAGACCACAAAAAAAAGTTCCGACTCTAAATGCCAGTCAAAGTCCAGAAAAATCAGAGAAAATAAATCAGTTTTGGCCTTGGAATACTCTAAAGGATTTTTTAATGGTATCAAAGCCTAAGTTGCTGATTCGGGTTCAGGGATGGATTCGGGTTCGTGGGTTCAGGGAAAAAAAAAATCCGATTTGGGTTTGTGGTTGGGTTCATGAGTGTGTATATATATATATATCCAAAAAAAAGAGAAACATGCATAGTTGTAAAACTAACTTACGTAGTCATTTCATAGTATGAATATATCAATGTTGCTGATCATTGATCAATGCCAAATGTCAAAGATAAACATTAAATATGCTCATTAATCAATGTTAATATTGTAAAGAAAATCATACATTGAAAATATTAAAAAAATGATATTTTAATGTAATTTGAAACACTTTTATGGCCCACAGTCCCAATCAGGGACCCTGCCCAGACCCAAGCACGAATCCCAACCCAAACGAATCCGGATCCGGACCCGAGCTCCAAGGTCCGAACCCAGTAACTAAGATCAAAGCTTAATCTTGCCAGCCTGAGGGTTTTGGGTTCAGTTCTATGCATCCAGTCAGATTTGAGGCTTACAAATATTACGTCTAAAGCTAAGTTACTGATGCAGCCTCCTGGAGCCTAGAGACGGAGCCAGATGCGGATGGATGCGGGATGCATTTGGAAGAATTGTGGATGCCGGCAGGATGCATTTATCCACAGGCTCCTTAATATCTTCTATTTTATTTATCCGCTTGTGGTCTTAGAGTCGTCGTCAACTCTGTGTGTTTGCTTGTGTATCCCAATGTCACTGCCAGATCAAATGATACTAACACACACAATGAGAACACCCATCTGTTTGCTTGAAGATTACAATAACAATTTGTTTCATCCGCAGCTAATGCAGTTTGCTATTCAGATATCCAACTGGCTCCGCATGCACTGTGGAGGTAAATACTGGAAGAACCAGATATCACAATACTCTATAATCCACACCTGCTCACATCTCTCCTTGGGTTTGGAAACTCACTAGATTTCTCTGTCTCACTGGCTTTGTTACGACCCACTACACCCACCCAATCTCTGTCAGAGTTGATTTGAAAATATATTTTGATGGACAACTTACGTAGAGATGCCCAGCAGGAAATGAAGATGCAGAAATCTGTAGGAACAGATTGATGTGCTAGCATGATCTGATTTTGGGAGAAAACAACTGTGAAGGTTTGGGATGGACTGCAGAGTGGAATGAAGAGCATAAACTTCTACATTGGCATATAGCGATGAGATGCAGCGAGAGGCAGAGCCCAGTTCAAGTATGCAGCATGAAGAAGTAGAGAGGAATGTTGGTATAAGCAGATCTCTGTCCAGATACTGCACGTATTTTATGGTCTCCGTACCTAATCCTATAGCTTCCAATGATTGTTTGAGGCTTGAGCAATCTCCTTCAGCGTATAAAAAATAATGCATTTGGAAACATATATATATATATATATATATATATATATATATATATATGTTTCCAAATGCATCCGTATCCAAAAATAAATGAATCAGCAGGATACTGATTTTGATGTCAAGTATTTCAAAGGGAAGAAGAACATTGTTGTCGATGCACTTTTGAAGGGCCTACAGCTGCTGCCCTATGTTCCTTGAGTGAGATTTCGGCAGATTGGAAGTCTCAACTATTGGTTAGGTATTTCAAAAATCATTTTGCATGTGAGATCATGGATGGTTTGGTTCAGAATGACAGATATACAGTGACTGATGATGTTATATACTACAAGAACAAAAATTACTTGGTTCCAGGCTAAAACAAAACGAGTGGATATTACGAGCCATCCATGATACGCCACTTGCAAGGCATCAAAGGTACTTCAAAACATAGGCAGATTAGACAGAGGTTCTCATGGAAGGGTGTCAAGGATGATCTCTCGAGTCGTGTGTGATTGTGTGACTTGTCAGTAGAACAAGTTAGAGCACATCTTTCCCACAAGTCGTCTGCAACAATTACCCAATCTAGAGAAAGTGGGAAGGTATATCTATGGACTTCATTAAAGGCCTTCTGAGATTCCAGGGGAGAGATTGTATTTATGTGGTTGTGGATAGGTTGATGAAGTATGCCCATTTCTTTCCTATCGCAATTGATTTCAAAGCATCTTAGGTAGCAAAGTTATTCTTTCTACACAGGCTTCTCAAGACCACCGTCAGTAACTAGGACAACATCCATGAGTATCTTTTGGCAAGAGTTATTTCGGTTAGCTGGTACACAATTGATTCCTAGTACCACTTACCACCCTCATATGGATAATAGACAAAGGTAGTTAATAAATGAGTTGAGGGTTATCTTGCAATTATGTCTCTAGGCGACAGAGAGCATGGGTGCAATGTATGTATTTGGGTGAGTATTGCTATAATACTACATACCATATGTCAATTGGCATCCTTTTTTATCTTTATATAGTTATGATGCACTATCACTTGTGGATTGGCATTGGTGATAGTAGAGTGTCTAGAGCTCGTGATATGTTACAAGACTGTCAGGATATCCTTAAGGCACTTAAAGATAATATTCAGCATGAACAGAATCAGCAAAAGATATATGTGGACTGTCGCAGGATTAAGAGGTCATTTGAGGTGAGAGACATGGTCTTCTTGAGCCTTCAGCCCTATAGACAAAGTACACTCAAGAGTGGGGCAAAGAAACTCGAGCTGGGATTTTATGGGTCATAGAAGGTATTGAGGAAGATCGAAGAGGTGGCCTACAAAAGCTTGAGTTACCTTCCAAAAGAAAGATACATAATGCATTCCAGTATTGTGCTTAAAGAAGGCTTTGGGACAGCACATTGTATCTTCACCTAAGTTACCTCTATTGGATGAGGGCATATTGATTCTGATTCTACTGAAATTTGGACATGAGGGAGTTGAGGTTGAGGAGCAAAGTTATCAGGGAGAACTTGTTTCAGTGGAGAGCTCAGAGATCTGCCCTTAGAGGATGCCTCATGGTAAGGAGAAGCTATACTTCAGCATTCAGCCTTCTACTTGCTTCTCAGCAAGCAACTCTCAAAGGGATAACTGCAATGTCCCCTCATTACACTGATCCGCAGTTGGCAGCGAGCTAACCTATCATTTGAGTTCCCATAGGTCAACAATAAGGTTAGGGATCCTGCTTTGCTCCATGGTCCTTCAAGTGGTCAACAAAACAATTGACATAAAAAATAGCACCCCTCCCTAAAATGTCATTATATATCTCTCACAAGAAGTCCTATCCATGTTGGCATATAGATCACACTCAATAGAAGCTTCATGAAACTATGAAAATATTCAACATGATTCCAAAAAAATTCATCTAACATCATTCACTTTCCTATCATTTGACTTCACATAGGCCAACAGTATGGTTAGGGATCCTACTCTGCTCCACAGTCCTCCAAGCGGTCACCGAAACAATTAACAGACCTCTTTAAAAAATAGCACCCCTCTCTAAAATGTCATTGTATATCTCTCACAAGAAGTCCCAGCCATGTTGGCATATAGATCACATTCAATAGAAGCTTCATAAAACTATGAAAAAAAATCAACAAATTTCATCTAACATCATTCACTTTGCACTTGTAGTGCTAGATTGCCTCCATATAGACCATATTTGGGCTAATGACCATGATAGAAAGTGTGTTCCAAACCTTCAGAAGTCCTCTCAAGACAATTGTCTTAAAGACAAAACAGGTCCAAACAACCTATTTAAAAATCAAATTTCCTAAAATTAAAATTAAAATTAAGTTAAAAACAGTGTTATTGGGGTAAGACCCTGGCTCAACGGGTGAACGTATGTCCTAAGTGTGGGTAACTCGCACACCCGTGCTCTGCCACCGCCACCTCATTGTTGCCACATTGTTTGGCGAACCCGGTGGGTGAGCTTAGGTTGCTTCCAGGGGACGTGTAGGGTCCATCTGGTGCCCATGTTGAAAAGTCATTTCTTTTAAAGTTTTTTTATATTATCTTACCCGTGAGGAGTCTAGTAGTTCTAGTCATGAGGACTTCAGTTTAGGGGATGATTTGCAAGCTTCGACCCTTACATTCTCATTATTGACATTTTGTAGATTGTACTCACTTTGATATGGCCATAATATATTATTTGAATTTCATTTCACTCTTTCATGCTTCTTTGCTCATTGTAATCATGAGCATCTTGATCTTTATGATATATCAGATTTATAATTTGAACAATGCATTTTGAATCTTTCATCTTTGTCATTTAATAGTCAATAATTGATTTACATGGTACTATGTATGACATTTTTTTTTTTTTTATTATCATTATGTTTAAAACTTTCATGTTATTAATGTTACAACTTACTATGAGTATGTTACTAAGTTCAATGGTCATTGGTTATGAAGTTTCAAGTTTGAAGGTTGAACTTATGGTTCGTGAATTGCATTTCAATTTTCTATATTCATTGTTCAACTATGATTTGGTATGTTATATTGAAGTATCATTTCATAATTAGCATTTCAAGTCATATATGTATACTATGCAACCGTCGCCTCACCCTCGTCGTCTCCAAATTGAGCGCCTTTTTTTACCTGCACCCGAAACTCATCCCGATATCCCCCCACACTGGTGTAACACGAGTTAAATACATTACTAAAGCAAAACATATTTTATCAAAATAAATATTATCTTCATTTACCTTCAACAACTCCAATTTTGAGAATGTTTTGAATATGCCTTGTGACATATGGTGTTTGGTGATGAACATTTGGATCTCTCTGGCCTAAACACACACATGTTTGATCCAATCAATTTTGGTGCCAGATATTTGAAGCATAAAGTTGAGAGTCAACATTACAAGGTGTCCAAGATATGTGTGAATAACATTCAAGTTGATAAGTGGCAGATATTTTTCCACAAGTCAAATTGTGATATTACTATCAAGATTTAATTGTGTAGTTTTTTGAGTTAAACAGCTCATTGACTCATGTTTCATGAGCAATGATTCACATGAATCCATCTCTCATGACAATAAATGAAACACTTAGCACTCAATGGGTGACCTCCCAAGAAGTCTTGATGCTTCACCTTTATGAGCATCACCTAGATCCAATGAGTGCTCAGTGTTCCATTTATTGTCATGAGACATGGATTCGTGTGAATCACTACTCATGAAACATGAATCAATTAGTTTGACTCAAAAAACTACACAATTAAATCCTGATAGCAATATCACAACATTCAAGTCAAAAACCAACTACTCTACAATTTTGGCATTGTTTGTTATGACTCGATGACTCGAACAGAGTTTCAAAGCTAGACTTTCTCAATGGTTGTCATGAGAATGTTAACAATAAATGTGAAATGACTGAGCCAGTTTTCTACACCATAATTTTGCACTTTTCCCAAGGTTTAATGGATAGGCATTTCGTCAATAGTTTGCAAGCACTCTCTAGTGACGATTCTAATATGGAATATGCTTTATGTTTGGAATGTTGGGTGTGTAGCACAACGGTCTTACACAAACATTAATAAACTAAACTTGTTTATTCATATGTGACATAAGAAACAGTTGTACTAGTCACTATAGTTGATACATTGAATATTTTCAAGCAACAAATTGTCGTGCAAATAGCAAATTACAAAGATGAGATAAGATAAGATAAATTTATTAATGTCCAACAGGAGACCACAAACGGATCTAACGGACTACAAAGAGTACAACAGGGCCACAACCAACAGTGGGAACACCAAACAGTGTCTATGGAAAGAACAAAACAAGAAAGCAAATAGAAAGGAGACAAAACAAGAGGCAAGAAGAGCCTGAGTACTTCCCATAGGCAAGCAGTAACCAAGAACCAAGGGATAAGGCCTGAGGCGGATGCACGTACAAGTCTTGGACCGCCTCGAAGAACTGTCGAAGATAGGGTGGAGTTACTGAGTGTAACCATTGTGAGGTCTCACTGACTAGTTTGACTCTGAGAAGCAAAGGGACGGCCCAGCGGCCTCTTTGTGCTCCGAGTAGGGGGCACAGGAGTGAAGAAAGAGGGAATGAGCTGGTGGGAATCTCAACTCGAACACTAAGGCTCGAGAATGTGGGCCCAAAGCCACATGGCCTCCTGCATGTAGAGTGCAAGGCACCACTAGTTAGTGTATCAAAAAAAGGAGGACAAACTTCCACACCCTCTGAACAGGCAGTAAAATCTCCCCCTAATCTCATAATAAATGGGGCAACAAAAGACAAAATGTGTCTCTGACTCCACCTCACTAGCAATTTGATGGTTTCTCTAGATGCGAAGCTAATGTGAACCCACCTTGAACGAGCCCAAAGAGGTGCGAAGGGCATGGGTCTAGCAGCACGTGAGGTCCTAAGGGCGAACAATGATCCCATCCTGAATATCCATATAGTGCTCGGCATAGAAGGCTATCCTCGGCAGGAGACACCCCCCACTAGTAATCCAAGTCATGCTAATGTACTACCTATAGATGTTTTCTATAACAATCCCATTTAAATCCTCCCGGGAAGGAAAGAGGTGAGTCGGGGCATACAGGGAAAATTGAAAAAGGGGGGAGATGATCAATCAAGATCCTAGTCGATCCAAGAAGAATAGAAGCCTGAGCGAACCAACAACGGACCCTACTAGCAGGGTTGGACCCGACAACTGCCATAGAGGAGCAATATGCCAAGTAAGAATATTTGCCCCAACCCTCAAAAGAGTCAACAAATCCCCATAATCGGTGAATAAGCCAAATCAAATTGAAGATGGTCCCAAGCATGAAGGGAAGAGCACCAAACTCCACCAAAATGATATTGTGGGAGTCAACCAATGACATCTGAGGATGCGTCGGAGCATGAGGGTTTGAAGTCTCTCAACCAAAGCCCAATCAGACTCTAGGAGAGACAACCCACAAATTATAGAAGCGTAGAGGATAGTGGGTCTAACCAAAGAGTCAATCTAAACACCTATAAATTTTTGTCATCAAGGATTAGCAAGATTCACCCATTTTGTGTGAACTAGAAACAACATTAAATACCAATATTTCACCTCTTGGTGAACAACCATAGTGAGGGAATGCACCTAATTTCTAATGCTTACAACCTTCACACGTAGGGCCAAAAATATGGGGTCTAGCATTCATCTTGTAATATTACTGTAGATGGCACCCAAAAGAATATCCAATAAATAACTTTCCCTCAAAAACCTAGAGAAATAGTAATTTACCATTTGCCTGCAATATCTCTTGATAAATAATTTAATCTTCAATCATTCAACTCCTACATAAAACCTGTGTGATTCCACCTACAGATCAGCTAAGGTAGATATCTCACTACTGAAACCAATTCCTTAGGGTTTTTGTCCTAGGATTTGCTCTCACATAAAGCTTCAAACCTTCACAAAACAAATCAAGTCTAGCTTATGCAAATGAGCTCTCAAATCATCATTTATATTTTCTAGTATAAGTTTACCGAACATACTTTTTAATTTCCTACACAAATATAACATTAAAAACACTTTTACAAATTGACTTTATAGTGTTTGCCTCTTAATGACTTAAATAAATTAGTTACAATAAACTCATCCAAATTTTTATTTTATTGGACAAAATTTTGATTAATTGATGTATTCCTTGTAGAAATAGGCTCATCACACTAGGGGGGTGACTCACGAGGAGACCGAAATTAGCCAACTCAATCCACTACTCTAAAAAACATTGCTCCTTTAGGGGACACTACAATAACATTAATTGATGGTTGATTTCTCGCATCCTCCCATCCATCAAAAACAATGGACACCACTTTTTCATCCCATAGATTCCTTACGGGCTTCAATGACTCTAAAAGCTTCACCTCTTTTTCCAACAAGGTGCTACGCACTTTTTCAAAACCCACACCCTAGTACCCTTTTGGAGACATCAATTGCTTTCACCATTTGTTGCCAACATGGTGAGCAAACAACATTAAAAGCTAATCTGTTCGCAAATGCCATAGAGACATCTTGCTATTTGTTGATCAACAATCTCTCATGAATCATTCAGAAATGTCATTTCTAACAGTCCCTTTGATCTCTTGTATAAATCCCACAAGTTTTTCTTTAGGTTTTGTCAAAATGATTGGTTCCCTACGTAGAAGGAAATAAAATGTTAGAATTTTCTAGCTAGCATGAAAAATAGCAAAATTCAATGGCCAAACTAAATCCATACCAAAAAAACCCCCTAGCTTAAACTGGTAACACTGATTTTATGTGCCAAAACGAACTTACTTTTAAAGCTAAACCGATGAATGTGTTGTTTTGAGTTGTACATAATCTTCAGAGGCAACTCCTAAAAATTCATGTTAAAATCACCAAGTAGATAGGGTCCCAACTAATGAAGATAGAGTCAAGGATAAAGGGCACCATTACATACTATAGTAGGGTACTAGAGCTAGGTTCTATAAAAAGAGCACATAAGGATTAATATCCAATAGAGGAACATTGGAAGGACAAACAACAACAATTCTCTCCTTGGGCCTCACTTCCCCTCTCAATAATGGGTCATTATGAGCACCATGAAAGGAACCACTAGAATCCCTTTGTAATGTCCCAAAGGCAAACTCAGCCCGAAGGCAATCTCAACCCGAAGGCAATCTCAGCTTGAAAGGGATCTTGTCCCAAAGGGGATCTCTATCCAGAGGCAATCTCGACCCGAAGGGGATCTTTGTCCGGAGGCAATCTCGATCCAAAGGCAACCTCTGCCCAAAGGGGATCTCGACCTGAAAGCAATGACTTCCCAAAGGAAGGGGATCTCGACGATCTCGGCCCGAATCTCTATCCAAAGGCAATCTCGACCCGAAGGGGATCTCTGTCCGGAGGCAATCTCGATCCGAAGGCAATCTCGACTCGAAGGGGGATCTCAACATGAAGACAATGACTTCCCGAAGGGGATCTTGACTTGCAGAGGGTCTCGACTCGAAGACAATTGCTCTCATACCACTGTAATGATCCTAACGGCTCCCAAGTGGTAGAGACTATCTTTCTTGTAGTATCCACACAAAACTGTTATGCGTAAGTAAAGGGGTGTCTGTACAATGGCAAGAAATACCTGTACAATGCCATAGTTTTCTGTACGGTATTGGCAAGGTGTTGTCATACAGTGTTAGTAGGTCGTACGATGGGTAAGATTATCACCGTATGGTGAGGGTGGGTGCAATACGGTGGATATGGGGGGCGGGGGGGGGGGCGTACGGGGTGTGTTGGAGGGAAGATGGACCGTAGGCTATGCATGGTAGGGAGGAACGGTGATGACCGACTGGGTTGGTTGTATGGTGGTGTTGGAGGGTGTATGGAGGTGGGGGTACGGAGGATGGCAGAAGGTTGTGCGATCCGACAAACTTTTTTCTATAATGGAGATGTTGATCAATCATAGGATCTCAATATAAGCACAAAACATACACTGGTGCACCCAAACTATACAAATTTAAAGATATACTCTAAAAGACAATGATATTAGCAAACAAGATTAATGCACCGATTTGCCAAATCCAAGCCAAGCAGTACACAGACGGAATAAGATAAGGGTTGAATCCCACCGAAATCGGAATAGTCAAGTAGGGAAGATCTTTCAGTTCCGAAATGGCGAACAATCCAGAGCTCCAAAAGAAATTCGCAATACAAAGAAATAATCCAAATTGCATGACAACTACTACCTACATGTCGTGCTTAAATACCCTTTGGAGGAACTCCCGAGGGTTTACAAGGATAGTCGACTGCAACACCTACGAAAACAATTAAAATAAAAATGGGTTCGAGATATACTAAATCAATCGGCCCACAAATACAAATATTATTACCTCAACCCCATATTTATTAATTAAAGTAACTAATAAAAAGTCATTTTATTATATTATTTAAATTATGGGACCAATTAATTAATTAATTTAATTTAATTATTGCATTAAAATTTGGGGACATGACACCCTTTCTCATCCAATATAAACTAATGTATTACCTCTATCTTGGCAATGTTGGGGCAAGGGAGACAACCCTAGAGATTGTAAGGATTTAGAGACTTGTATAGCAACTCATCCACATAGAAGCATTAGGGCACCTTGGAGAAATCTTTCACTCTAAGCTACATTTCAAGGACATTTTACAAGATACCAAACCCATATCCATTTTTGAATTGGCATCAATTTGAAATAAATATTATGGTCTCCTAAAGGACATTGACTATGGTAAAGTCTAATCTCCCTTGTAAACTCAAAAGCTGCCAAAAGATTAGGAAGTTAGATTGGCCCAACCCACTTTGGATTTCAAGTGGGAACAACTTGTAGATTCAACAAGCACAAAGATTTTCAAACCTCCCTCCAACAAGGTTAAGACGCCAAGGTTGGAGGAAGAGTGTCCTTATTAGAGCACAAAATTGAGTAGATAAAAAAACTCACATCTACTTTAATAGTAAGGGTCAAGTAAGATTGACGCACTACCAATAGTGATTGGCCCAACTTCGAAAACATAAATAGTTTGTCTAAGCCACCTATGGCCCAACTTATCTACAAAAGTAGAGGACAAGTTGACTTAAAGAAATAACCTTTCTCCTTTCTCCTTGAGAATGGGTCACATTCTTTGGTCAACATCATTTCATGTACAATCACCCCTTAGTGAATGAGAAATTGGAAACATACACTCCTATTTTTAGTTCCAATACCTAAATGATCATAACATTTTCCCCAAGAGTAGCTTTCTCTATCACTTAAACATATAGTACTTGCTTTGATGCAACATCAAAAGGGTTCCGAAGCAATTGAATCATTCAAATTGGTACAACTTCTATCCAAATGATACAAATTCAGCTATGAAAGAGCCTATTCTACAAGTAATGCCAATTTATCTCTCTGGATTGGCTCTAAAGGTGACATCTATGCTCAATTTGGTTGATCAAGAGATTGTACTTTTTGATTATGGTATGATATTGCCAGAACCAGACAATTATACTTCATCAATCTACAATGGAATTATCAAAGTAGGTTGATCTAGTAATTAGGGGGCAGCCATTGTGTCGCATTCGATACTAAGGTCAACCATCAGACCACTAAAATTCCATCAATGTGGCCTACTACACAAAAGAAAATCAGATTTCACAAAATAAATTGACATGTGTAGGATGAGCCCTTTATTGCATTTATAATAGTTAAGGCGGGAACAATCAATAGTAGTTATATCAAAGAGGAGAATGTGTACTTGATAAATCCAAGGAAAGGTATAACATTAAATCCACAAATTATGAGTACTTTCAAAGTTATCCAGAAAATGTATATTTTCTTCCTTTGATAAAGTCTTTCACCTATAATGCAGGGCAAACTCATGCACCTCTTGTGATTGCTAACGATGCAATGGGCTGCTCTAGATTGCCCCCTTAAGCAGTGTAACACCATAACTGGAGTGCATCGGAACGGCGGGACACCAGGACGAGTTTCCGAGACGAGGGGAAAATGGACCTCAATTTTGGGACAGTGGGGGAACGGCCAAGGGATGGCGGCAAGGGGGAGGACAAGGCAGGGATGGGTGTTGTATAGTATACATATTGAACTTGAAATGCTTGTTATGAAATGATGTTTCAGTGGAACATACCAAATTAAAATACTTGGACATAGCAAAATTGCAGCATGAACTAGAACCATTAAACATTCAACATAGTAACATATTACATACCCAATAGTAACATTCAAAAATCAAAATTCAAATAGAAATCCAAGTACCCATTCCAGCGGCAGCATGGTTGCGGGATGGCGGAGGTGGTGGTACTTGGGTGAGCAAGTACCCGGTACGGGGATGTCTCGGGGATGGGTACTTCGAGGTTTGCAAGGGGGTGCGAGTCCTCGGGTTACACTGCTTTTAAGATACATCTTCTAACAAGGGCTTGTCAAGGCCCGTGGATTCTTCCTCATCAGTAGAGACTGGGGAATCACTAACCACCTCAATTTTCTAACATTGACCTTTAATAGAACTTATATTTTTCTCAGGTCTTGGCTCCTCACATGAACTGCAACATCTTTGCTTGCACAGTTCTACTCTAGCAGCCTTATTTAGATTTAGGTTACCTATTTGTAGAATGTTTAGCCTCAATTGAGTTACTACCTTAGGAAGTCCGCTGTCTTGATGAGCAGTGAGAGTGGCCTTCTTTTTGCTCCATCTTTAAAAGGTTTTTTCATTACATCTTGCTTCTGAAATGGCTTCATCAAGGTCCTTAATCTAAGAGCTTCTATGTGGCGTTCCAATTCCTCTTGTAGGTCATCAAAAAACAACAAAACTTGTCATGTGGCAGACACACATTCATAATCTTCTGAATTTTGTATTATATTCATCCACAGATTCCTAGTGTCCTTGATGCAAATATGAAGTTCCAGAAACTTCGCATTTGCAGTCCTTTTGCTGAAAACACAAATAATCAACTCACTAGATTCACACCCAATGAATAATTCATCACATTCGCCATCCTATGCATCCAAGTTATACTGATGCCATCATTCATAGGTATCCTCCTTGAGAAGAAGTAAAGCAGACTGTTCTTTGAGTTTTCCATATCAGACAGAGTACATTCAAAAACACAACCAGGTTATGCAGCAACACTTCTAGAAGATTTTTCAACATACCATCATAAAATTTAATTTCAAGTTTACGCAATGTTGTGAAGCTGTTCTGATGTAGAATTGTACACCAAAAGTATTGTTTGTTTCCCTGTAGACCTTAAAGTCATGCTCGACATGAATGTCTGCATCATTGGCATTGTAGGCTCTCCAGAACCTTCAAATGGGAAGAACATTAAAGTCCCAAGCTTCCCACAAAGGATTTCAATGTAGCGGAGGAGATGCATCATGGGCTGGCCTTTGCAGGTTTCAACAACGGGATGGAGAAGATATAGACAAAAACCTATGACATGATTCAGCTGCGTCATAACTGTGACTATACTGTTAGCAGTTCCCAAATTGCTTGGTCGTCTCCCTGACAATGTGATACTTTAGCTGGATTCAACATGTGTACTTTTTTAGTCAAACTCATTGGGGCATCTCATTATAATTTCCAGTACTGTTTGTATGAATTCACGTATACTCTCAATAAATAGCCAGCATGCCTTTCCTTGCTCATAATTTTTATTCTGCTGATCAGATGAATTCAAATCGGTAGGATTAGTGTTCTACTACCACCATAGTGAACCCAGACAGAAAATCGTCTACATCCAGTACACAAATATGGAACAAAACATACAGCTGGAATATAAATCTGCAAACGTTATTTTCTTTATAAGAGTACTTAGAAGAACAACAGAAATAAAATATGTTCTAGTATCACCAATATATAGAACAGCCTAAACTCTTCCGTAAGCTACCCTCATATGGAAAAGTTCTTTGTTTGAAAGACCCTTTTGAAATGATTACACAGCTTCTTAATGTGGAAGGGTACAGGATAGAAGAGGAAATATGGTGGCAGTAATCTTCCCTCCCTGAGCAATTGCCCTCAACCTCTGAGTGATCGACCATCCCAATTCAGTTTATGTTAACTTTCCCTTATTTAAGGAACTCCTAATATTTGCTCACGTCCCTTTATTTTAAGAATTTTAACTGTTTATTTAACTATGTGCACAGATCCTGACTAAAGCTCTAATTCAGTACAAACTATCCTTGATTGTTGAGAAATGAAGCTAATTTACTGTTTACAGATAGCCAGTTCATTACTTATGAACATTTTAGCATTCTAAATGAGGAGTTATAGCCAACTGAAGCCATCCAAGACAGAAAGATTTCACATACAATATTACAAAGCCTTATCTTACGAAAAAGAGGAAACTCGTTATAGTAAATTACCAGTGTCGAAATGAAATTAATTACTTTCATGAAAGTCTACACAGAGTCCAGGCAGGCTAGTGAACTTATGTTATGGTTCTTATAGAATTCAAAATACTTCACAATTATGGTGCTTTTTTATTGCAATAATATTTATTTCTTGGCGGAGTTAAGTGACTCAATCTGGAAATAGAAAATAAAAATATATAGTGCTTGAATAAGGCTAAATCTAAAAATTGATGAAGCAGAAAATACATACATTTTCTTCTCCTCTTGGTGCCAATTCCTCCTGTGCAAATTCAAGAGCCTCTTGTAGCTTACCATTACGTATGAGTTCAATTAATGTCTGTTGCTGTAGATGGAAATACAACTGAGGATTCATCTCCAAAATCTGCTGCACAACAGGCTAACAAGTTAATCTTATAAATCTAGTAGACAGGCATGTAAATCTCTTTGCCCTAAACCAATAAGCTCTACTATAAATTAAAGCTACAGTTAGAACAAAGACCTTACAAAATTCCAAAGCCTAAAGTATTTGATTGATACTAAAAAGATCAAGTTGGTCTCAAAAAAAACATAAAACAAGGGAAGCTTAGAATAAAAAGACAAGCAATACACGCATTCCAAACAGATGTTGAAATATTAAATTGAAAATTATCATAAGAAATTATTTTTTGAACATATTCCACTTCTCTATCAATATCTGCAAACTGGAAAAGTTCAGGAAAATGCACATCCTGTACAGAAAGTGATGAGCAAAGTGCATACGAACAACACCACCTCTGCATAGTACACCAAATCTTTATTAATAGGTCAAACCCCAAGGAACAAAAACTTGAGTTTAACCCATATCAATCTCACTCATTCTTGCACTCACAAATGAATTTCTGCAATTCATATTACAGAAAACCTTGAATATTCAGTTAGATCGTGCAAGTTAGGAAAGCTGACAGCTTTTGATAAGACAAAATTAGATCTTCAAAAGATAAAAGATAAATCATGCAATTGTTACAATACTAGTTATGTGCATTAACAAGCAAAAATCAACTTCCCTAAGGACCTGTTTGGTTGCAGGCATAGGAATGGAGAATAGGGATGCAATATTGGGAATAGGAATGGCTATTCCAATAACAACTATTTTTTGGAATGGGTATAAGCTCATTTTAGAGGTAAAATGGGAACATGTATTCCTATTCCCTATTCCATTTGACGAACCAAACAGAGAATAGAAAATGTATTCCAAAATTTCTATTCCTATTCCAGCAACCAAACAGGCCCTAAGTAACTTCGTACAGTTTTGTTTAATATAGCATGCATGTAGGGTCATAAATGAAAGTTTGCGTGGGGAAGAAACTCAGTAAAAACATCATAATCCTCAGGAAGATCGCAATACATATAAAATATAAATGATAAACCAAACATAGAAAAATCTTAGCATAGAAGGAACAAGTAAAAGAGGCTAAAATATTTCATTTTAGAGCATCAGCCAGCCAAATAGATAATTTTTATCACTACACATCAATTCTCCTATAGGAACCATCAATTGGCCATAATTTTCTCCAGTTTTAATAGGCCCTTCGTACTGGCGAACCTGTCTGGCACACTTCCACGGAACATACTAGTAAGAGACAAACAACAACTATTAACTACTAACTACTGCTAACTCACTATCTTTAGTATATGAATTAACCAGACTAAACTTTCTGACATTGATATGTAAAACCTAGGTTGACATGACTCTCAAAACTTGCAGCAGAAATTGAGAATCACACTGAGAAATGGCAGAGTAAAGCCCAAATTGTTACTTAACACTTCATCAATACAGGATAAATAGATGTACAATGATAATGATGTGTGTTATATACAACCAAGCACAAGCACAAGATAAAAGATAAAAGTATCAAAGGCTATGTTTACAGTCCAGCCCCTGCAAAGCTCAAGTCCCAATCAGGGCACAGGTGTGGATCTGGATTTGACACGTCTATGGGTCCAAGTAGAGTTCTCGTAAGTGCATGTGGTCATCCAAAGCCAACCCCAAGGTGAATTCAGCAAGTACTTGCACAAAATCCACACATTTCACCATTTTTTATTTCTTTTCACACTATAAAGTTACTCACTCACCATATTGGCAACAAATGAAGAAAGCAATTAATGAGTCTCAAAAAGGTACAAGAGCCCAGGTTGTGAGAAGGTGCTTAACAGCTGGGTGGAAAAAGAGGTGAAGTTAGTTGAGGAACCCTTGAAGCCCGTAAGGGATTCATGGATCAAAACAAAGATGTCCATTTTTCATGCATGGAAAGATGCAAAAGTTTGACTGCCTACCAATTTTATTTCCAATTCTATTGCAGTGTCCCTTAAATGGGCAGTGTTTTTGAGAGCAATGAGTTGCAATGGAGAGATGAAGGATGCTGCCTTCAATGCTATCCCTTATCAATCCATTGAGGAGGTGGGCCCTCAAAATGTTGTGCAAGTAATAATAGACACTTCCAATAAATGTAGAGCAGTTGGCTTATTGGTTGAGGAGCAGTATTCACACAGAAAATTGGCAAAAAAATTGATTGAATCAAACAAGTGTCTATTGAGGCAAAAGGATACAAATGTCTGTCCCCAACCACAATATGTCACAAAGCATATTTAGAATATTCTTAAGAGTTTTTGAAGTTGAATAATAAATGTTTCAAGACCCGTTATGCTCCAACACAAATGCGTTGAGAAGCCATGTGAAGGTTCATTAGGCACTTTCTAGCATAGCCATCAACCCAAAATGGTCCATATGGAGGCAACCTAGCATATACAAGAGCAGCAGAAATGATCCCAGATGACATTTTTTGGGATCATCTTGATATTGACCATGATCCATTACACCGACTTGAATAGGCCTTGTTTGGGTGAGACCAATGACAACATCGGCCTAGTGATTGAGAAGATAACAGTCATCATAAATGTAGAAAAGCAAGATCTTGAAGACACTTTCTTCAAACAACTTCACAAAATCATTGAAGAGAGATGGAACAAAATGACTACTCACCACATCCTTTTTCCTTTGCATTGAATCTCAACTATTATAATGTTGAGTTCCTTGCAAGGACAAGAGTTTCCATATAGAGATGTTGAAGTCAGTCAAGGGTACAAAAAGGCAATTCACAAACTCTTCATTAATTGTGACATGCAAGATGTGATGAGGGCAGAGTTCATGGTATTCGCATCCTCCAACATCTTTGATCTTAATGCTCTTTGGGACAAACATAAGATCCATGCTCTATTATGATAATAAATAAGCTTCTATTATTAGTTAATGGTTATCTATTTGTAATATATTGTGAATATTATAATGTTTCTAATATTACTTAGTCTGTAGTTATCTGTTAGCTTTCTTTTAGCTAGAATAGAATGTTGTTATTCTTTATGATCATTTTCTAAGGAAACGTCATTCAATTCTTTTGTATTTATTGACCTCTCGATCTCTATTAAATATTAACTATTTTTCCAATTACTTCGTAACATGGTACCAGAGCAAGGTTTTTTAAATTTTTTTGAAAATAATATCTTTTCCGAAATCATCTGAAGCTATTTTCAAAATTATTTGTCTCAGATATTTGCTTCAAATTAGGGTTTGTCTAGACTTTTTGTCAAAACTCACGCTTATACACAACAAAGGTCTATTTTTTTTATGGTTGTTTTTGCATGCTCGTGACTGAAAAAATGCATCTTCTACTCTGTTCTACACGTTTTTCATGGTCGTTTTTTGTCATGCTGCCCACAACTAGAAAAATCGGTTCCTCTTTTCCCTCTATTCACGTGACCTCTAGGCGTCATTTTCTTGTGTATATATGCTCGCACGAGTTTACTTTTTGTGGCTCTGAAACAACAAATTCATGTGGTTTTTGTCCTTGTCTTTCCTTTCCATATTGTCACAACCTCCTTCCAGCACTGGTCGCCTGTTGAATCTGCCATTTTTCGACCCAAATTGTGCAAGTTTTTTGCCTAAATCTGCCTTTGTTGGTCAGCAAGGGTTTTCTGTTCGAAAACCCTAATTTTTGGGCTCAAGATTTTTTTTTTAATTATAACTTCTTGGTAGATTTTTCGAGAGCTCAACTGGGTTGTCATTAGATTTTACTGGGTGCCTCGATTTTCGAGCCAATGGATCCAAAAACTGACCACATACTTTTTGAATTTTTCGAGCTCTCTTTTGGGTACCCCTTCAATTTTTTGGGCCTTTTTTTTTTGCCTCAAAGTACACGTACCTTCACAGATTTTCACGATTTTTCATTGAAAAATGTGCTATGGCATCTCTGACCGATATTTTGCTCGAGAGCAATTCAAAATTCAATGGTTGGAATTATGGCACTTGGAGGCAACGGATAATAGCAATTTTTGAACATTGGATTTCTAATCACATTGTTCTAGGTGTTACACAACGTCCGACTGCCCTTGGTACTAATCAGGATACATGGGATCTAAATAATCAGAAGGTGGTAATGCTTCTCAAATTATCCATAGCTGATGATCAACTCTCTCAAATTCCATCCAGCAAGACAGCTGCCAAGATATGGGCACATCTCAAGAATCTTCATGAGACTTCTGACAAAAGCAAAGCTTTCTTTTTTAAGAACATTGTTTTCTATTATCATGGATGGGCAAACATTGCTCCAAGCTCATCTAAATAGGATTCAAGAAATTCGTGATTAGTTGCTTGTCATTGATCGCAAGATTTAGGAAGAGGACATTGTGATCATTACTCTTAGGAGTTTACCCAAGTCCTATGAGCATTTTATCGAGACTCTCAACATTACTTCTTCTGGTGTTGATCTGAAATTCACAGATCTCTGCACACTCCTGCTTCAACAAAATCGGTGGAAACAATAGTTCGATAGCAGTTCCAGCTCCACCTCCACAAAGCAAGCCTTTGCTGCTAAATCATTTTAGAAGGATAAAGGCAAGTTTCAGCAGTCTTCTCAGGAGAAGTCATCTGCTCCAATTTCAGAAGGCTCCCAGAAGAACATTCAATGTAACTATTGCCACAAGTTAGGTCACATGAAGGTTGAATGTCGGAAATGCTTAGCTACCCAATCTAAGTAATCAGGTTCGCAGCCCAAAGCGAACAGTGCAGAGCACACTGAGCAGATGGAATTTTCCTTTTACGCCTTAATGGCTAAAAGATTTGTAGATCAAGTGAAGTCGTCTACCTGGTATATTGATTCAGGTGCCTCTCATCATTTCACCCACCATAGAGACTGGTTCATTGACTACCAACCTTCCTTCACACACAAATAACCTCTTATGATCAAAATTTTATCCCAAGTTTAATAATATTTATCTTTTCAAGTTTTATTTATAACTAATTTTAACTTACATTTTTTTATTTTCACCGATAATGGGCCAAGCCAAGATTAATTATTATTCATTGAGATTAATTATTATTTGTTAAGTTTGAGTAGACTTGAACTCGACCTCCTAGATGAGAGGCTCACAATTTACCATTGTACTATAGGTTGTTACCTACTTACATTTTCTAATTCTACAGCTCTTAACTATCTAATTTTGCCTAAATAGGTCACTATTTCATCTATATCCAAAAGGAATTGGAGTGCATGCTCCATCTACTCAGCAAAGTGCAACTGAATACACTGAAAAAAGGTAAAGGACTTAGCATATGTGCATTCAAACCTGCAACTCCTTCCCCATAAAATGGCTACAAGGAAGGGGACACAACTAAGTGGTATATTGAGTTACAGCATATTCACTAGGATGCTTCCAGTTTTCCCACTTAAAAGCATTTGATGTTTGACAATAAGCCATCTAGCGAGCATGAGAGTGCTAGTGTCAGTGCCAATGGCACAGTTTGAATGCCTACATCATCTAATATGGACGATGATAATAATATTTTAGAAGACCCGTATGATTTTTTATCAAATGATGGTTGTTGTTGACACTTGACATTATTTTTTTCAATTTTATGGTATACAACGACATTCAAATTTCACTTATATTTGACTATTAATATGGTGGTTTTGTTTGTTATACAATATAAGAAATTATTTCTGGTGTATTATGAATTTAATTACTGCTGCAAAAATGTATATATTATTTATTATTTATTTTTTATTTTAATATGTTTTTGTATGGACAAACCAAAAGGACGCAGCTGTAAAATACTAATGAGCAAACACTCGTACCCAAATGTAAACTAGTAACTTAGATGGCAGATATTATATTGTGTGATTTTTTTAACCCTTGCATTGATAGCTGTTTTCACGATATCATGTGCATGATAACTTTAATATTTGACTTTGTTCTAGTTATAGTTGCTAATGGTGTTTTCAACATCTGTCAATTTTTTGGTTGATTATTTTTTTATTTGTGGAGTTTTGCTTTCATGACATTTATTCAAACTTTGCTTAACATATTTTGCCACTATCCTATCATGTTAACCTTTGCCATAGTTTCCTTCCCTACATAAAACTGATGCATCCTACCCGTTTCTACTTCCTATCATGTGATCCACTTGGATCCTTTTTTCTCTTTCCCTTTCCCCAGTGAAGAATAATTCATGTGTGTTCCTTACCATCTTGTTTCCATCCTATACCCATTGTGTGTTTTTAATATCACATTAGGAATTTGTTTCCTGTTTTTTATCATGTTTGTGCTTCTCTGTTTATTTTTCATGTTGTCTAAGCTTAATGTATTTATTATTTTCCATGCTTTGTATCCTAATATCATTTTTTCATTTCTATATAAGCTGTGTAGAATAAGCATTTGTTTCCATGCACTAACTACATTGCCTTGATAAGATGCATTGCAAGAATAGGTACAAGCACAAGGAGGAATGACCAAAAAACAATGAAAAAGATCTATATCATTTTTTTGTGGATCCTTGTTTTGATATGATGATACATTTAATTTTAATATACATTTACTTTAGCATTCATCTTCCACTTACCGTCCTAAATCCACTAAAGTCGGGAAGGACAAAATTTAAAACTATATAGCCTACAACTTCCTCATTATGTTTATGAACTTTTTTAGTTGCCATAATGTTAATGTGTTTTTAGTTCACTTAACCCTATTTTTAGCCTCCCTAATGATCATAGTTGGACAATGCAAGTTTCCCAAAACCTCACTAGACCCCATAGACCTCTCCCCAAAAGCAAGAATTGGTTGTTTTAATCATCAATATCCCTTATACTGGCAACCAAAGTCACAAGGTTCGAATTCAAATTTGAGTTTGGCAATCATAAAATTCGGATAAAATTCAGTAAAGGTAAAATTCAACAATAAATTTGCTTTATATAATTTTATTTATTTTTAAATATAAGTAAATATATCTACAAAATTTTCAAAAAAAATATTAAATAATATAATAAATATCTCAATATCATCTTAAAATAAGACAATATTATATTTATTATTTAAAATATATTTATTAAATTCAATTTAAATAGTTTACTTAATATAAGTGACAATAATCGAATGTATGTGATTTGATAGAACAAATTTTTAATATAATTATGTATACTATACTTAATTAAATATTATACTTTAGTACTTATATTATTAAAAAAGTAAATATATTTTAACAAATGTAATAGTTTTCAATGTAACTTAACTTTTCACAAATAAATCATATCAAAATCTTATAACCAAAAATATATAAATAAATAAAAGCAAAGTGGAAAAAGAAATTACGGTTTCGTCTTGCTCGCTCATGTCGTCTTTTCAACATGGCTCACATCATTGACTTAGGTAGCCTGCTCAACCACAAGGAAGGAGCCATATTTTATTGTTGTGAGTTGTGTCATTCTTGCTTGTTCCTCATTCCCACTCTCACGTGATCGTTCTTTTTCATTTTTTCTTTGATTGCCTACGATGGCTTGCACAATCATGCATGATGATTGTTGTATTTAATCAAGGAAAAAATTGTAGCGAAAGTCGATATGTATCCGTCGACGAATAAAGGCCAAATATTAACAAATTTAATGAAAATATTAGAAATTCACCAAAATTTGAACTTCATCCAAGAAGTTCGGCGAATGTTGTGACTTAGCTGGCAACATATGTTTGGTTGTTTGTTGTCATTGATGTCAAATGATGTGTTCTGAAAGTGTTTGTGTTTGTTCAAACACTGTAGTCTAGAAGCTTACTATATTTGAGGAAGTAAGATTGTGTGCTAGGCACCCTGGTGCTATATAACCTATAGAATAGTGCAAGACAAGTATGTATTCAGTGTTAATAAATAGTGGAACACGAGCATGTATTCAGTGTTACAGAATAAAGGAGACAATTGTGTATTCAATGCAATTGCAAGTAATAGGTATTCGATTATGTTATCCACAAGATTTCTGCTTCAGAAATTGATGTTGAAAATATGCAAATGTGATTTGAATTGTATTCAGATTTTACTCTTGGTTGTGGTGTTTCCTGGTGATTCAGTAACTATTCCTAGCAATCCAGAAACAATGTCTTTTAAGTGTTGCGGTCAAGATCAATTCTTGGTCTAGTCTGGAAATGCATTGTGACGACTTTTGACATGGATTGTTGGCAAGTGATATGACATATGACACAGCGTGTGGATCTCCACGTGGCGTGTGGAGGTTGGGATACAGTTCGCAAGTTAAGTGGTTCTTTAGGTTGTGTTTCTACTCGTTAGAGTTGGCTAAGGAAGTTCCAATAATTACAAATCTAGTATCAAGCTCTCTCTCTCTCTCTCTCTCTCCCTCTCTCTCTCTCTCTCTTAGAGTAAATCATGCTTCATATTCTTGTTTTGGGTAGTGCAATTAATGCCTAATATCTTATCTGGATGGATTCGCACTATGTGTGACCTATGTATTTGATGTTTATATCTTATCAAGATTTAGTCATGTTAGGTATAATCATTGTTTTGGTCTGGATGCTTCTGGCATAGGACCTTATTGCATTGTCATGATTGACTTGTAACTTAATTGTAATATGCTTTTGGCTTGGTCAACCTTGTTGTAAACTCCAATGCTTTATCTTGTATATAAGTATAGTTTGTGCTCTGGCAAAATGTAAGAGTATAGGAGAGAGGGAGTTTGTGGTATTCAAGAAAGTGGAGATCTATAAGCAGAGTTTCCGAAGAATAAAAGTTCAATTTATAAAGCCAGTAGCAATGTGTTGTTAAGATTGATAGTGTTATACAAAGCAACTACATTATCCAATGAATTTATCTTTATCGATTCTTAAGAGTTCTATGTAGGTTCTCCCGGAGACAATGAGTCTTGGGTGCACAAGTTCTTTGCAGTGTCTACTTTGGCAATGAGCCTTTGTTTGCAAGTCTGGAGCAATAAGCTCTTATCTATATTCATTTTTGTATTGGCAGTGAGCCTCTAGTTACAAGTTTGAAGCAATGAGCTCCTACCATCTTTTGTGAGTAGACAATATACATTAGTGAATTATATTTGTGAGAAAGTGTTCACCATGGTTTTTCCCAGTTTGGGTTTTCCATGTATAAGATCTTGGTGTTCAAATATTTCATGAGGTGAATAGTGAAGTTAGTTGTTTACTCAAGTGTGATTTTGGTTTTAATTCACCTCCCCCACCTCTTAGCATTGGAAGTGTATTCAACAATTGGTATCAGAGCCTAGTTCTTCTTGAAGAAGCTTAACCACTTGAGGCAAATCCGAGATGGGGCAGAACTCACACTTTCAGGCTCCATATTTGATGGCAATAATTTTCCTTAATGAAATGACAAGATGGAAGCATATCTAGAAACATTGCAGAATGGTATTTGGGAGGTTATTCAAAATGGTTTCTATTTTGCTTTTGGGAAACCTTTGACTATTGATGAACAAAGACAAAAAGAAGCTAATGTGAAAGTAAGAGCAATTTTTTTCGGTAGTTTATGTGACATGGCATTTTATGGACAATACTTTTCTATAGATGATGAGATTTAAAACAATTAAGTATTCTCTACTTATGGCTATCTCTCAACAGATTGAGGAGATTGCATTATGTGCTAAAGTTGTTGTAGGTGCATGGATTATAGATTCTAGATGTTCAAATCATATGACAGATGACAAGAAAAGATTCTTTAAGTTGAAAAAGTATGATGGAGAAGCAATCAGATTTGCAGGAAAAGAATGTGGTCAAATCAAAGGCATTGGAACCATTTCAATTCATGGCAAACATAATACTAATAATGATTACTATGTTGAAGGTTTGAAACATAATCTGCTAAGTGTTAATCAAATGTGTAAGAACGGTTATGAAGTGTTGTTCAAGAATCATGGGTGCATTTTTTAAAGGAAAATGACTGGGAAAATGGTTGCATAAGGCTTTAGGACAGCAGGGAGCATCTATTATATTGAAGACAAGAATGAGAGCCTATGTTTTCTAACTCAATGCAATGAAAGTTGGTTATGGCACAAAAGATTAGGACATGCGAACTTTGAAAGCATGGTCAGAATTACCAAGACTGAAGTTGCGAAAGATTTGCCAAAAATTGTCAAACTTACTAACACTGTTTGCAAGGAGTGTCAAATTGGAAAGCAGACAAGAATGACCTTCAAAAACAAGGAATATTCATCTAGCAACCCACTGGAGTTAATCCACACTGCTCTACGTCGACCAACTAGGACAAAAGGTCTCAATGGAGAAAGGTACTTTACGTTGTTAATTGATGACTACTCTAGAATGACTTGGCTTACCTTTTTAAGAGAGAAGTTTGAAGTATTTAAAAAATTCAAAATCTTTAAATCACAAGTAGAAAATTATATAAATTATAAGTTTAAATGCTTAAAATCTGATTGATAGAGGTGGAAAGTTCATTGCAAAGGAATTCAGAAAATTTATTGAGAAGAATGGAATAAGAAGACAATTTTCTGCTCCAAGGACTCAGCTAAATTGAGTGGTTGCAAGGAAGATTAGAATTGTTGTTGAAATGGCTAGGACTATGTCACAGGATGTAATCTAGCAAATGGATATTGGAAGGATGTTGTGCATACTACAGGAGATTTCTTAACAAGGTTCAAATTAGTGCAAATCATTCGAAAACACCTTATGAAATATGGCTTGGGAAATCACCTACTATGAGATACTTCAAGATCTTTGAAAGCAAGTACTACATTAGAAGAGATGAAGATGAATTGGATAAATTTGATACAAGAGCAGATGAAAAAAATTTCTTGGATTATGCAACAGAAAACAAAGCTTACTGATGTTCCAATAAGAGGCTGACAAGATTGCTGAAAGTGCAAATGTAAAGGTATGGAGTCATCTTACTCCGGTGGCATAAGGTGATGTTGATTTTAGTCCTATCTTTGAACAAAAGGATGATTTGAACGAAGAAAAGAAGAAAAAACTATTGAAGAAACAAAACCGGAAGTCATTGTCCTGCTAAATATGTTCAAAGGCGTCACTCAGAAGATCAGATAATTGGTGATAAAGACAAGGGTGTCCAAAGAAGGAGAATGATTGTCAGATTGCAAGAACAAGTAAATTTTTGTTTTCTATCAATAATTGAACAAAAGAACTATTGAGAAGCAAGCAAGGTTTAGAGATAGATTAAATTATGAAAGAGGAGTTGAATCAAATAGAGAAAAACAAGACTAGTGAACTTGTACCTAGACTGGTTGTAATGTATCGACCCTGTCGTTGACAAAGATACTGTGCTACCCAACAGGCACGCAATTGATTGTAGTTTCCTTGGTTATGCGGTGAAGGTGGAGTACAGTTAGAGAGGAGGGATGAGTTAGTCATATGTTGTGGGTGCAACCAACTGTGGACGTGGCAATTGACCGTACGAGGGAGGATCTCATACGATGAATTTGGAAAAGGCCACACAGTGATGGTAGTGTAGGTCATAGGGGGATTGCAAGTTATGTCATACACTGGTTGGGGTAGATGATGATGGTGAGGGGGTTTGGGGTATACGATGTGGTGTCTAGGAGACCATACAAAGCCTCAATACAGACCGTAGAGTGTAGGGATTGACAAACTACTACATGGTGAGATGGCCTCAGAAAGTTTGCTTTCGTTTGGTTCTAAGAGTGATGAGGACTGATCCTACTGTTTATGGTGGAGACACTGATGAATATCAATGATAACAATGTTGTGCAATGCATAGAAAGTAATCTTTGACTCAAATAATATTGCCTCAAAGTTTCCAAGTCTGAAGCCAAGAGTAACAAAGTAAAATAGGGTCGTTGATGTTTTGGTAGCTTTAGTAGGATAAACCTGTGAGATCAAAGATAAATTAATATAATTATATATATATACAACTATAATTAAGTTTTCCATTATATTAATTATATTGATGAATAGACATGTCTTGTGAAGGGACATGTCTCTTCTCTTGGTTTATTCCTTATACAAATACAAAAGGACACTGCCATTTAGAAAGTACATACCAAACATTATGGCAGTACTATTACATTTGCAATGATCTTGAGAAATCAACATGGTATCAGAGCTAGATTGCAAATGTAAGAGAACAATAGACAGAATAATAATCCCATGGTTGCAGAATAACAACAAATTGCAATATGAAAAGTATTGTGTGTCAGTTGAACGCTGAAGAGACTTCACTTGCGTGGATGGTTGAGATTCAAAAAGTTCGATACTGCAAAATATATGACAAATCACATAAGCCATTGAAGAGGACCCCCATATTGACATCGAGAGTGTCAAAGAGTTTTAAAATTACTCTGCCCTACAAGACATACAGTGAATACCACAACTAGGGAATATCAAACCCAAGGGGAGGAATTTCATTTGAAGACCGTGATGAGTGGGAGGATGAAAGGAGAAGTCAAACCTTGAATAGAGATAGTACAAGGGAAATTAAATAACATATGCCGATATTGTCCATTATCATTCCCAAACTCAATAGGGACGTACTCAGTTTTCGCAGTATTGTCCACATTGTTGTCAAGACTTATAAGAACACGTGAATGGAAAACTCCACACATACAATTTGAGAAATATAGCGAAAAATTAATAAGGTGAACATAGACATATGAATGACAACTGTCTAATGTGGCATCCACGCAACACGAAGGACATCCCAGAAAGTAGTATAGGGAATGTTGAAAGGCGTAAGGACCATGTAAAACCTAGAAACACATCTATGCATTAAAGCAGGCATCGGGTAGTATTAAATAATTATATTACTCCTTGGGTACCTTTGCACAGGAAGACAAAATAGCCAAGTAAGGCGTGTCGTACTAGTGAGTCACGAGAATTGGGTGGGATCAAATAGCACCCACATCATCAAATACAAGCCACAAACTAAGCTAAGAAAGGGAGATAAGACCCCTCCTCAATGGGTTCACACACGACACGAGATAAGAGGGACCCACCACAAAAGAAAATGTAGAAATCAAACCACAATAATTCGAGCAAGAGGATCAACAAAATAAGAGGACTGTGGGACCACCACTAAAGCGCCATTGAATCTACACAAGAACCAAGGCATCGGGGCTATAACCGAACACACAGGATATAAGTAGGGTGTTTAGTAAGTGCTAAACCAAAAGGGAATAATATATGTTAAATCAATTCCCTGTGTAATACATTGATGGCAGAGAGGATAGGTGCCAAACCAATTCTTGGTGAAGGTATGATATATTTTGTGTTTTATTCCATTGTTATAAATCAATTAATTCATACTATATATATATGATAGATGTTATGAATTAATTATTATTGAGTATTATGTTATGAATAAAATTAAGTATTATGTTATCTTGATTTCATTATTGAAAATATAAAATAAAGAGTTATGTTATAATCATTTATGTTGTTAGTAATAGATATGAGATAAATTTACTAACATCCTAATCAATATTCTTATTGGTATTTCTATATGTACTGTTAGAGCTATTTGCCTTAATCTTTTCCTCTGAGAATGTTATTGCACGAAAAGGGAGATTGATATCAACTTCAAAGGGAGTCTAACACTTCTTCAAAGGTAAAAGAGCTCAAAAGATTGATGTTCAGAGGGAGTCTGATACATTCGTCTAAAGGAGCAGATAGAGGATACGTTACAGTTGATCTTTGAAGATCTTGATCATATCAAATTCAAAGGAAGTATGACACTTCATCAAAGGTAACTTTGGTTGAGGATCTCAGATGATTGATTTTTAGGAGTTTTGAAAGTCCTTTTGTGTGATTATATGACCTTAATGGGCCTACCCCCTCTATACATCATGAGGAAGTGACGACTTCCAAATGATCATCACTTGTATTTGCAGTAGTTATTGAAAGGAGACGATCTTAAAATAACTTAATTTTCTATTATGATGGATATCTTATGATGTCTATGCAGATCATGATAGATTATACTTTGCATGGTGGATGTTTATATGGTAAGCATTATCAGAATGCATGTGCACATACCTTATAAACATTTTTAGTACATGTGAATGTAATGCAAATTGACATTCTGGAGGCCATTACATAGAGTACTTGGTGAATATCATGCAACTTGATGTTCAGGAGACCATTACTCATAGTACTTGGTGAATATCTTGCTTCTCAACATTCTGAGTGCCATTACTCAAAGAGTATTATGTTAATATCATATATTGTTATTCTAGAGACCAATACTCAAATGCGATATCAAAATGGTTAATATCATATGTTGATATCCTAGCGACCATTGCCTTATTTAGTACATGGTGAATATCAAATGTTGATATTCTAGAGACTATTACTCAGAGTTTTGGTGAATATCATATGTTGATATTTTGAAGGCCAATACTCTTGATATCATATGTGATATCAAAATGGTGGATACCTTCTGATCAAAAATATCTTTTAAATTTGTCATACCTAATATTCCCAACGGTGTAATACGTGTCCAATGTTTATCCTCCCTGGCTAAGAGGGAGTATTGATGTTTTGGTAGCTTTAGTAGGATAAACCTATGAAATCAAAGAGAAATTAATAAATTATATATATACACAACTATAATTAAGTTTGCCATTATATTAATTATATTGATGAATAGACATGTCTCATGAAGGGACATGTCTCTTCTCTTGGTTTATTCCTCATACAAATACAAGCGGATGCTGCCATTTAGAAAGTACATACCAGACATTATGGCAGTGCTATTACATTTGTAGCAATCCTATGAAATCAACAAGGGGGAGGGATGAATCCTACCGAATCTGTAATTAGCCAAATAGGGAAGATCTTTCAGTTCTGAAATGGCGAACAAAGTTGAACTCTGATTGGGATTCGCAATACAATAAACAATCCAAGTCATATGCTAAAACATCCTACATGTCAGTCATAAATACCCCCAACGGAGGAAAACTCAGGGGGTGCACGACAAGTGTCGACATGGCAACAAAACACCTACGATCAAAAAATAAAGACAGGGCCAAGATATACAGAAATAAATTGGGACCCCAAAGGACACAAATATTATTATTTATTTTATTTAATGACGGAGACATTACACTGATGGACAAGACTATGATAGGAACCAAATGGGTATTCAAAAACAAGCTAAATGAACAAGGGCTAGTTACAAGAAACAAGGTTAGACTTGTATGTAAAGGTTGTTCACAAGTTGAAGGGATCGTTTTGAAGAAACTTTTTCTCTGGTGGCTAGGATGGCAGCTATAAGTATGTTTCTTGCTTTTTTGCTAACATAAATTTCAAGGTATAACAAATGCATGTAAAATCAGTCTTTTTGAATGGAGAACTGGAAGAAATGTTATAGAGCAATCATAAGGTTTTAAGCTTTCACAAAAAACTAATATGGTATGCAGCTTGAAAGAGGCACTATATAGACTAAAACAAGCTCCTATGACCTAGTCTGCAAGATTGGATAAATATCTAATACAAAAGAAATTCAAGAAAGGAATTACTGATAGTAAATTCTATTTTATATTAGAAGATGACAGAGTGTTTAATAGTTGAAGTATATGTTGATGACATCATAGTTGGTGGAGAGCATAAATATTGTAACCAGATTGTTGCAAAAATGTAAAAATCATTTGAAATGTCAATGCATGGCAAGTTGTCATTCTTTCTTGGGTTACAAGTCAGTCAATCTAATGATGTAATCTTTATTATCTCAGAGTAAATATATAAAGGAGATTTTTGAAGAAGTTCAGTATAGTGATTGTAAACTTGTTGCAACTCCTATAAATGTTGGTTGCAAGTTAAGCCAGAATGACGAGTCTTCAAAAGTAGATCGGACACTGTATAGATAACTGGTGGATTGTTGTATCTAATTGCTTCGAATCCATACATTGTGTGGGTTGTGTGTTTTGTTGCCAAATTTCAGGCTAAACCAAAGCTTACCCATGAGCAAGCTATGAAAAGAATTTTCAGATATTTAGAAGGAATAGAGGATTATGATTTATGACTTTATGATACAAAAGGGAAGGAAACTTCATGTTGAAGGCCTTTACTAATGTTGATTCGGCGTGAAGTGTTGATGACAAGAGAAGTACTAGTGGCAGTACATTCTCCTGAGGTGACAAAGTGGTTTCATGGCATAGTAAAAAACAGGATTCAATGTTCTTATCTACTGCAGGGATAGAATACATTGTTGTTGCATCCTATTGCACTCAGATATTGTGGATGAAAGAGGGACTCAAGGACATAAAAGTGAAATGTAATAAGGTCATTCCTTGATAACTAGGAGATGATTTCCACAGCAAGTCAAATTGTGATATTGCTATCAGGATTTAACTGTGTGATTTTGAGTCAAACTCATTGACCCATGTTTTATGAGTAGTGATTCAACATGAATCTGTCTCTCATGAGAATAGATGGAACACTTAGCACTCATTGGATCTAGGTGATGCTCACAGGGGTGAAGCACTAGGACTTCCCGAGAGGTCATCCATCCCAGTATTACTCCAGCCTGAGCACGCTTAACTGCAGAGTTTCCTCCATGGTTAAACCCAAAGCTTGCAACCCCATTTGCAAAACCTTCACCAAGTGTTGTGCCTTATGAACCATTCATTAGAAAGCCCCTTAAGCTCATCAATTGATAAGTAGGAGATGATTTCCACAGCAAGTCAAATTGTGATATTGCTATAAGGATTTAACTATGTGATTTTGAGCCAAACTCATTGACCCATGTTTCATGAGTAGTGATTCAACATGAATCCGTCTCTCATGAGAATAGATGGAACACTTAGCACTCATTGGATCTAGGTGATGCTCACAGGGGTGAAGCACCAAGACTTCCCAGGAGGTCACCCATCCCAGTACTACTCCAGCCTAAGCACGCTTAACTGCAGAGTTTCCTCCATGGTTAAACCCAAAGCTTGCAACCCCATTTGCAAAATCTTCACCAAGTGTTGTGCCTTATGAACCATTCATTAGAAAGCCCCTTAAGCTCATCAATTGATAAGAAGGAGATGATTTCCACAGCAAGTCAAATTGTGATATTGCTCTCAGGATTTAACTGTGTGATTTTGACTCAAACTCATTGACCCATGTCTCATGAGTAGTGATTCAACATGAATCTGTCTCTCATGAGAATAGATGGAACACTTAGCACTCATTGGATCTAGGTGATGCTCACAAGGGTGAAGCACCGAGACTCCCTAGGAGGTCACCCATCCCAGTACTACTCTAGCTTGAGCACGCTTAACTGCAGAGTTTCCTCCATGGTTAAACCCAAAGCTTGCAACCCCATTTGCAAAACCTTCGCCAAGTGTTGTGCCTTATGAACCATTCATTAGAAAGCCCCTTAAGCTCATCAATTGATAAGTAGGAGATGATTTCCAGAGCAAGTCAAATTGTGATATTGCTATCAAGATTTAACTGTGTGATTTTGAGTCAAACTCATTGACCCATGTCTCATGAGTAGTGATTCAACATGAATCCGTCTCTCATGAGAATAGATGGAACACTTAGCACTCATTAGATCTAGGTGATGCTCACAAGGTTGAAGCATCGGGACTTCCCGGGAGGTCACCCATCCCAGTACTACTCCAGCTTGAGCATGCTTAACTGCAGAGTTTCCTCCATGGTTAAACCCAAAGCTTGCAACCCCATTTGCAAAACCTTCGCCAAGTGTTGTGCCTTATGAACCATTCATTAGAAAGCCCCTTAAGCTCATCAATTGATAAGTAGGAGATGATTTCCACAACAAGTCAAATTGTGATATTGCTATCAGGATTTCACTGTGTGATTTTGAGTCAAACTCATTGACCCGTGTTTCATGAGTAGTGATTCAACATGAATCCGTCTGTCATGAGAATAGATGGAACACTCAGCACTCATTGGATCTAGGTGAGGCTCACAGGGGTGAAGCACCGGGACTTCCCGGGAGGTCACCCATCCCAGTACTACTCCAGCCTGAGCGAGCTTAACTGCAAAGTTTCCTCCATGGTTAAACCCAAAGCTTGCAACCCCATTTGCAAAACCTTCACCAAGTGTTGTGCCTTATGAACCATTCATTAGAAAGCCCCTTAAGCTCATCAATTGATAAGTAGGAGATGATTTCCACAGCAAGTCATTCCTATTAAGTGTGATAATATAAGTGCAATGAAAATTTCCAAAAATCCAGTGATGCATTCAAGAAGAACGCATATATCAATCAGACACCAGTTCTTGAGAGAAAAGACTATTGAAAAGTGAGATTACAGTACATTTCTACAAAAGAGAAAATTGCAAACATATTTACTAAAGCCCTAGAGAAAGATACTTTTGTGTTTCTTTGGGAGAAGCTTGGGTTGTTGCCCCTCCTCTCTAAGGGGAGCTTCTAAATTGATACTAGTAGTTGTTCTCAGAAGGAGCAGCGGCAAGTACTTATTTGGCCTTTGTCCTTGATGGAAAAGGGGGAGAAAGTTAAATGTGATTTAGGATTGTTTTGGTTGTCTCAAAAAGGGGTAGTTGATAGTAATTAACTATCTTAGTAAAACATTTTTTGGTTGTTGTTTTCCATAAATAACAAAAAGGGGAGATTGTTAGAAATATATGTTTGGTGGTTGTCATTGATGTCAAACATTGTGTTACAAAGGTGTTTGTGTTTACTCAAACACTGTAGCCCAAAAGTCTGCTATATTTAGAGAAATAAGATTGTGCATTGGGCATGTTGGTGCTACTAAACCTATAGAAAAGTGGAAGTCAAGCTATTGAGCCTATAGAAAAGTGGAAGACAAGTATGTATTCAGTGTTACAAAATAGTGGAAGACAAGCATGTGCTCAATGGAAGACAAGTATGCATTCATTGTTACACTATAGTGTAATACGAGTATGCATTTAGGACTGTTTTTTGAGCTCTCTTTTGTACTTCTAGGTTTTTTGAGCTCTCTTTTGGGTACCTCTTCATTTTTTCTGGGTCTTCTAATTTTTTGCCTCGAAGTACATGCCTTCACAAATTTTCAAGTTTTTCACTAAAAAACGTGCTATGGCATCTTTGCCAAAAATTATGCTCAAGGGAAATCAAAAATTCAATGGTCGGAATTATGTCATGTGAAAGCGACAAATGATAACAATCTTTGAATATTGGAATACTAATCAAATTCTTCTGGGTGTTACACAGCATCTGATTGCAGTTGGTATTGATCAGGATACATGGGATCAAAATAATTGGGAGGTGGTGATGTTTCTCAAATTATCAGTACCTGATGATCAACTCCCTCAGATTCCATCCGGCAAGACAGTTGCTGAGATATGGGAGCATCTCAAGAAACTTCATGAGACTTCAAACAAAAGGAAAGCCTTTTTCTCAAGAACCCTCTATTTTCTAATATCATGGATGAGTGGAAATCGCTCTAAGAACACCTGAATAACCCTCAAAAGTTTACCCTAATCCTACGAGCAGTTTATTGAGACTCTCAACATCACTTCTACTGGTGTTGATCTAAAGTTCACAAATCTTTGCACACTTATGCTTCAGCACGATCGGTGGAAACAGCAATTCGGTAACAATTGCAGCTCCTCCTCCACTGAGCAAAACTTTGCTACTAAATCCTTTCAGAAGGATAAAGGCAAGTCTCATTCACAACAAGTTTCTCAATAGAAGTCCTCTGCTCTAGCTTTTGAAGGCTCCAAGTAAAAGAACATTTAATGCAACTACTACCACAAGTATGGTCACATGACGGTTGAATGTCGAAAACATTTAGCTGCCCAAGCTAAGCAATCTAGTTTGCAACCCAAAGCAAATAATGCAGAGCAAACTAAGTAGATAGAATTTGTCTTTTACGCCTTCATGGCTAAAAGACCTGCAGATCATGTGAAGTCATCTGCCTAGTACATTGATTCAAGTGCTTCTCGCCATTTCACCCATTGCAAAGACCGGTTCACTGACTACCACCTTTATTTCAGATTCAGTGTACTGGGAGGAATCTCATTTTCCTTGATGTGTACTATGTTCTAGGGATGGAACTCAATCTACTCTCAGTCAATCAGATGCTGCGACACTCTATGTTTGGATATCACCTTCAGTTCACATCTGTGCACTATCATTGATAGGGATACTCAATCTGTTGTTGCAGTTGGCCTTGAGGATCATAGTCTTTTCAAACTTGCTGATTCTGGTGATTCTCAAGACCTATCTATGGCTGTCAGGCAGTCTTCTATCAACTCACTTTGGCATCAACAATATGAGCAGTTAAATGTTCATTATCTCTCAACTTGCTCGGGAAGAGCTTGTCCTTGATTTGCCAAAGATTCAAACTCAACTTGGAGTTTATGATGCATGTCAAGTTAGGAAGCAACATCGTACACCTTTTCCTGTTGGCGATTCATAGTGCACTTCTTAGGTACTTCAGCTTGTTCATGTTGATATCAGCGGCCCTATGGCTACTCCTATTCTTGGGTCCATGTAGTTTCTGTTGTTTGTTGTTGATTTCAATAGAAAGACGTGGGTATATTTTCTTAAAAAGAAATCAAATGTGTTTACTGTATTTCAAAAGTTGAAACCTGTAGTTGAAAAAGAGTCTGGGAAATCTATTAGTGCTCTTAGGCCAAATAATTTAGAGGGGCGGGGATTTTGTTGTACTGAATTCTCTAGCTTCTTTGATACTCATGGCATTAAGCGCCAGGTAACCACACACCACACACTACAACAAAACAGTGTAGTTGAATGTCGAAACAAAACAATCACTGAGATGGCTAGATCTGTGCTCGAACATAAACAAGTTTTGAAGAAGTTTTGGGTAAAAGCAGTTAACACTGCATTCTACCTTTTCAATCGGTCACCCACTGTAGTGGTCAAAGGTAAGACTCCATTAGAGGCTTGGTCAGATCGCAAGCCCAAAATTAGTCACTTGAAGGTTTTTGGCTCTCTTGCCCATGTTTAGATCCCTGATGCGGCACGCACCAAGTTGGATGCCAAGAGTCAAAAACTCATGCTTGCTAGATGCAGTAGTCTTTACAACGCCTACTACTTGATAGACACCAAGACATATTGTCTCCAGTACAACCGTGATGTAGTCTTTGATGAGCACCAAGGACCATTCATACATGTTTCTCTTGTTCTAGATCTAACAAATGAAGGCTCATGATTTGGGAGTTCGGCTTCCATTAGGTCCACCTAATGGGAGGGCTCCAATAGCTCCTACAACTCCAGCTATGCCAATGCTTCCTTTACAAACACCTCCAACTTCTCTTGCAAGATCACCCAAGTTTGTAGATGCTTCACCTAAGTTTGATCTAGATTCTTTTGATGAGGAACCTAATCATGGAGCATTTCTTGATGCTAATGTTGGTCCTTCTTCGCTCCGGCCTAAGTGATGGGCTACGACACTATTTGATCTTCGAGATGATGAGCTCATCAATGGGAGAACTGTTCAGAAAAACAGCAAACCTACAGAATCAGTTAATTTTTCTCTTTTGGCCAAATTAACAATGTGCTTGAAACTCAAGCATACTCAGAGGCTAAAGGAATTCCAAAGTGGGAACAGCCCATGAAATTTGAACACCAAAGCCTGCTAAAGAATCACACCTAGGTCCTTTCTAATCTTCCACCAGGGGAGAAACTCACTGGCTGCAAATAAGTTCACAAAATTAAATATAAGCCTGATGGTACTTTGGATAAGTACAAAGCTCGTTTAGTTGCAAAGGGTTTTTCTCAACGTAAAGGTATTGATTATGAGGAGATCTTTGTTCCTACAGCAAAGATTAGCACTATCAGATTAGTTCTAGCATTGGCTGGAAGGTTCATCAAATGGACGTCAAGAGTGCTTTCCTAAATGGTGACCTACAAGAAGAGGTCTGCATGACGCAGCCTCCTGGTTCCAAGGTTGCTAGTAAAGAACATCAGGTTCTTAGATTAGTGAACGTGCTCTATAGTTTGAACCAAGCCCCTCGGGCATGGTACATGAAAATTGATAAGCACCTCAGTGATCAAGGCTTTCAAAGGAGTTCTTCAAACTCAAATTTGTACATCAAGACTACTAACAGTGACATCATCCTTCTAGTCATTTATGTAAATGATTTGATGATCACTGGCAGTCTAGTATCTTTGATTTGGGGAATCAAACAAAGTTTATGTCAGTCTTTTAATATGACTGATCTCAAGCTCATGCATTATTGCATAGGTGTTTTGGTTTGGCAGTAGTCTTTTGGTATATTCATTTCTCAATCCAAATGTGCTAGGGCTTTGTTAGACAAATTTTGTAGGCAGGATTGCAAGCCTGCCTCTACACACATGAAGAAAGGTTTGAAGTTATTAGCCAAGTTTGATTCTCCTCCAATTAATGATACTACATACAGGCAACTAGTAGGCAAACTCATCTACCTCTCTGCTACTAGACCTGATATCAGCTTCGTAATCAGCTACATCTCACGCTTTATGCTCCTAAGGTTGACCATTGGATGGCAACAAAGCATGTGCTTCATTATGTGAAGAGCACCACAAATTATGGACTTCTTTATTCTCTGAGTTCTAATCCTAGACTTAGTTCACAGATTTAGATTGGGCAGGTTCTGTTGTTGAAAAAAAGTCAACTGTTGGATATGTGTTCAGTTTGGGATATAGTATCATCACATGGACAAGTACGAAGCAGCAAACGGTTCCTCTCTCCTCTACAAAGGCTAAATACAGAGGGATAGTCAAGGCAAGTTGTGAAGTTGTTTGGCTTCATCAAATGCTTGGGGATATGCAAATGTCACAAACTGACCACTTTGTTTGCTGATAACAAAGGCATTATCAAATTAGCACGGAATCCAGTCTTCCATGAACAAACCAAACATGTGGATGTTCCTTGTCACTACATACAGCAGCTAGTTGAAGACGGACCAATAGACTTGCAATATGTTCCTACTGCGGATCAAACAGCAAACATTTTCACCAAGCCTCTTAGTCCAAATAAGTTTGTCAAATTCAAAGGACAACTTGGTGTTGTGGATAGATTAAACATTAAGGAAGGGTATTATGATAATAGATAGATTCTATTATTATCTATTATTATTTAATGGTTATCTATTTGTAATCTACTGTAAATATTAGAATGATTCTAATATTTAGTTAGTTGTTAGCTAGAATAGAATGTTTCAATTATTTACGATCGTCACCTAAGGAAACATCATTTATTCTTTTGTATATATTGAACTATTGATCACTATTGATATCAAGCAAATATTTTACCAATTACCTTGTAATAAGTTCATATTCCCTCTCTCTCCTAGAGTGGATCATGGTTCATATTTTTGGTCTAGGTATCGCATTTAATTTCTCTATCTTATCTAGATGGGTTCATGCTATGTGTGACCTATGTATTTAATGTTTATCTCTTGGATCCACGTTAGGTATAATCCTTGTTTTTGGTTTGGATACTTCTGGCATAGGACCTTATTGTATTTTGTCATTGTCATAGTCGACTTGTAACTTAATCGTAATATGCTTTTGATTTGGCCGACCTTGTAAACTCCAATGGTCCATCTTGCATATAGGTATAGTTTGTGCTTTGGCAAAATGTAAAAATATAGGAGAGTGTGTGGTGATCAAGCAAGTGAAGATTTATAAGCAGAGTTTCAAAGAAGAGAAATTTAGTTTATAGAGGCAGTAACTATGTGTTGCTAAGGTTGGCAGTGTTATGTAGATCAGCTGCATTATCAAGAGAATTTCTCATTATCTATTGTGAGGTGTTGTATGTACCTTGTCCTTAGGACAGCAAGTCTTGGGTGCACAAGTTTTTTGCAGTGTCTTGATAATTTGGTAGTGGGCATCTATTTGCAAGTTCAAAGCAGAAAGCTCCTTTCTGTATTCATTGTTGTATTGGCAGTGAGCTTTTGGTTGCAAGTCGAAAGCAATGAGCTCCTACCATCTTTTGTAATCAGACCACATATATCAGTGAATTATCTTTCTGGGCAAGCAAGTGCTCACCATAGTTCTTCCCAGTTTTGGTTTTCCACGTAGAAAATCTTGGTGTTCATGTGTTGCCTGTTTGTTCACCACCACTTTCTTAATATTTCGTGTAGTGAATATTGATGTTAGTTGTTTACCTAAGTGTGATTTTGGTTTATGTTGATTCCCCCCCCCGTCTCTCAGCATTTGAAGTGTGTTCAACACCCTATCCCCGGTATTGTTGAAGTGCACACAATATATTAGAAGGTAGAGAATTAAAGCCAACATTGTGTACAATTTAATAAACATTGTGAGGGAGGTTGATCATTAGTTACCACTAATAACTTCTCCAACCATAATCATTTAAAACAACAATGTAGCTCTAACAATTTTCTTAAGATGTAGCAGAAAAACAACACATGAACATCAGATATATGAAGAAACCCAAGATGGGAAGAAACAAAGTGAGAACAGCTACTTGGATTAACCATCCTAATCCAACCTCAAAAAATAATGAATCAACTTACAATAATGAAGTAGGCACCAACCTTTGGGAGACATCAATCCCCTATTGCATTTGTAAGGACCAACTTACTAAACATCCAATCCCCTTTGTCCAGACCTGAGTATCAACTCGGTCACTGGTCTCAACAACAACAAAGATATGAATTGAGAACCTTCTGTGTGAAAATCTATTGCACTTGATCTGATCAAACTTCAGAGCACTCTCTCGTACAACAAATGATCTTCTAATAAACCCTTGCAAAGATTGAAGTGCAACTCACATTGCATGCATCTGACTGCTCTCAATCATCAATATGTACCGAATAATAACATCCATGTACATACACATAGCTTTTCAACCCTTCAGGACGGGTCCTAGAACCCTGTATATATGTATACAAATACAATTACATTCACATGTTGGCCTATGATAGACATAATACATATGCAAGTCAATCACATCAATTAACCTTAATGAAACATGTAAGAGACCAGGACCCCCAAACTACTCTAGAAGAAAGAATATGCTATGTGATTCCCAATGAAGCCCTATATGGTTCCAACAGTCATCTGCATGCTACCTCCAGAAGGGACACGCTACAAGCCTTTGCCACAGCAATCTGGAACAGCTACATACCTGATTAACAGTCACAGCGACCCTTCTGTCACTTGAAACTTCCTGTTTCATGAGCAGTAAGTCCTGAAACTTCAGGATATGATAAAACATGTGTTTACATACTCTCCTTTAAACCGCAGATCATAACTCTCAAATATGAAGTAATGCTGATCAAAACAATATGCTACTGCATGCTCACTGTCTGGGTAACTTGCCTTCGACAACTCCAGATAACATTTCCAGACCACCTCTACCAACTGGACTAGATGCATGAAGATACTAAAAATATAGTGATGCAGAGATAAATTCAACAGAAGCAATATCAAAAAGAAACCAGCACCAGCAAGAAATATATATTAAAATTTCTTCTTAATTAATTCTTCAAATGAACAGTAAATACATTTGCTCTCCTACAGATTTCTTCTCCCGTAATTTCATATTCTAAAGACTTGCCCTGAACCTAAATCTAAACCTAAAACTCTATTTATACCTGTGAAGACGGTCTACGAAAAATTCTAGATTATTACAAAATAGGAAAAACAGTCTATAGAATACTCTAGATTGATATAGAATGGGGAAGAATGACCCCACAATGATATGTACGAATCCCAAGAAAAGATCTTATCATAATGACAAAATTGGGATAAATTTCTCAAGTCAGCTCGTGCATAAAACTTGACCTAAATACTTTATGTGGGTGCTCCTGCACCATATAGTCCAACTGTTTCCATTGTCATAGCAATCCACAGTGCTGCCAAAACTCGAAATGCAGATTGGACAGATCTGACATGACATGAAAAGTAATTTACGTTCCTCAAAAAACCTTGTCATTATTGACAACAGTTTGCTGACACTTCTTGACATTCCTTTGACATCAATGACAACAAGTGTTCAACACATGTGAGCAACGATGCCCATTAGTGCCCTTAGTCACATGACCATGGCTGTCCTCATAGCAAGCACCCCCAATTTCCCAGAGTCGCTTTACCAAACTTTACACAGTATTTGTCACTCTTATCCTAACTAGTTTTTTATCAGCACCAACCCTAAAAACATATTCTGGGATCACAATTAAGACCATTCTTCCCTCTAATCACTCATTAGTTTATCCCACTCAAAGAATAGAGAACTTAATCACATCTCTTTTCTCAGAATTGGAGTCATCCATTCAAACAAAATGGCAGCAAACTGGGACTGGAGATCTTAAGTTATGGAAGTTTCTTGTCTCATCCAGGCCATTGGATCTTCGTCATTTCCCTATCCTCTCTACATCTATTTCCCCCGATTCCCCCTTTATGAAGCTCTTGTCCTCTTCCATAATCATCACAAATCAGAAACCTACTATTTCAAATATCCCTAGATCTTAAAGCTCTAGCCCTCTTGCATCTTCCTCCTATGATCATGTTGTTGCCATAGATTTTACCCTTCAGGATTTTTGGTTATGCCTTACACACTATCACCTGGGTCTGCACACACTATCCGATTTCCTAATTTGTTTTTTGTGGAACAAGTTGGAATATTCCCACAGCGGGACTAAGACAATCCCCTTTGCAGCCCTAAACATTTTTCATATTCCCTAGCTCAGATCTGTATTTTGCCTTCTGAAGGTTGCAGAAATAGATTGCAGGCAAGAACAGGCATTGTGAGTGAAGATAAAACTTCAGTGAAAATTTCAAGAGTGCTCGACAGAAAACAATGTGGACACCTATGACCCACCTGAGCTCTTCTAGCATAGTCAGCCCCACCACTACAAATCTTCTCTGACAGCTCCCCAATCTACTAAATGGGCTGTATGGTCTCCTCCAACTCATTTAAACTTTCAGATACAGTTCACATCTAGTGCACATGTTCTTTTTCCTCACTTTCATTTCAATCAGCATTGCAACTTCTATTTTTTCTCTCCTGGTTCCTTGTACCTACTGTTCATAAATCAAATCTAATAGTATTGACTTTTAGATTTTAAATGGCAATTGCTAACTGATTTGTAACTAGTTTGTACATTTGAAGGAAATACTATCTTGTACAGATGTTTAAAGGATAATTGTTATTTTCTTTCAATCTGTTTCAATGATCTTATGTTTCTAATGTTATCAAATGAATTTGTGATATGTTAAGGGTTTGCAAAGGAGAAAAATTCAGCATGATGGTGGGATTATTTGGCAAGGAAGCTAAAAGTATCAGAACATGGCCATGCGGATTTCGAATAAACCTTACAACTTAGCTACTTATAAGTGCTCTCCTTTACAAAATCAAGGTTAGAAGGTACTAATTAGCCATTAAAATAATAATAAATAGTATATTATGGAGATATTACTCTAATACCCTCCCTTAATCGTCAATCAATCAACGACACCAAGAAGCCCCCTGAACTTAACAGACTTCTCGTGAAGTAGGAATTTGGTGAGAATATCAGTAATCTGTTCCTCTGTGGGAATATACTGCAAATATACGAATTCACCTTAAAGCAGCTGACGGATGAAATGACAATGAATGTCAATATGTTTGGTTCGCTCATGAAGACTCAATTTTTGGCAAGTTTGAGGACCCCTTGATTGTCGCAAAAGAGGGGTGAAGGACCTTCCTGAGACATATGGATGTCAGAAAGCATCCTTCGAAGCCAAATTGTGTCACAAACTGCTTTGACTGTACCCCGATGTTCAGCTTCCATTGAGAAAAGAGATATGGAGTGCTACTTCTTATTGGTCCAAATGATAGCACACGTGCCCAAATTGAAGACATGCCTGTTGATGTGAGTTTTGTTCCACTAAACATGCAGAATCAAATACTTAATGTTTCAAGGAGAAACACTAAACACTCAGTCCTCTCTTGATATAAGGTTCTCATGCCAAGCTTGCAAAGTAAGATCATGAAATGACTTCAAGGTTCCTTCTTAATCATGGACTTCACATGTGATATGCTGGTTATCACAAAGGGACTTATGCTATTCATTCAATGGATATCAATTGTTGCACTTCTAAAGGTTTGGCTTTACACTGTGCAACAAGAATATAGCTTCTAATTTTCCCAATCTTTCTACATCAACTTAAACTTAAACTTCTACTACTACTTCTACCTCTAACTAGTAATGAAAAGAATCGTGGATGCCTTGGACTCTACTAGATGTAATCTCAGCAACGGCTCCACCCACCTAGTGCAAGCTTCTAAGGAATACACAAATGATTTTCACATCAATATCCTCTCTCCAATCTCATCATCTCGATGCAAACCAAAGATTGAACATCAACTGAAGTTAAGTGTTTTCATTGGCTTACCACACAAGGCACCCTTAAAATCGGCAAAAGGCTACTAGCCCGGATTTGTTCAAATCGAACAAGAAAACATCCACAACAACTTCCACTCAACTAAACTAATTCAACATGAAAAGAAATCTACTTCAAGTGAAAGATTGAGAAAACCATGCAATGCTACAAAGCAATACTAAGTAATACACCATGAAGAACCAACAATGAATTATCAATTACTTTGACAAGCATTATAGCAACAATTTGATCAAGTCTCTCCCTTAGCTATCCTACTCTAATCTCCTAGCTCTCTACTACCTCCAATCTCTAAACTAATCTCATCTTATCTAATGAGAAGGCCTTGACCTTTTATACTAGCTCTATAACAACAAAGGGCCAAGATCAATTCAAGATCAAGGGTCAAGATTTCTTCCCACAAACCCTAATTAGGGTTGCCAAATTTCCAACCAATTACATGAAGGCACCAATTTGTGGGCCAATAAGAAAATTATTATAATTTTCTTAGCCAATGAAAAAAAAGGACACTTGGCATGATTTGATTGACTGTGCCAAAAATTGAAATTTTCTAATTGGAGGAGGCAAATAATTGCCACCTCATCATCCTTTGAAATTTCCTCATGGAACTGACTTGAATCGCTTGCATCTTTGTGAACTTGTGAACTTGATCTCTCTTGATTTTCCTTGAATATGTTCTCATGTAGTTGGATCCTCTGTGCTTTCCTAAATTTCCTCTTGATTTCAACTTGAGTTTGTGGGTTGAAAGCTTGACCATGAATCCTTCCTTCTCACTTGCATCCTCGAGATCGATCCATCTCCTTGTAGTATCCATTTGAAGTTTTGAGGCCTTGATCATCACCTTGGCCTCTAGCTTCTCCTTCTTGAGTTTACCTTGCAAAATGATGGAGAAAAGCATTAAGCTTGTGGAGAGAAATCTGAAAATAAATTCACATTGATAATATACAAAATTCATCACAATTTAAAACCAATGATTTTGTAAAGTCGAGGCAAATCTTAATCTCATCACAATCCAAAACCATTTTTTATTATTATTATTTATTTTTTCTTCTAATTTTCATCACTTTCTCTCTCCTCATTTTTTTTTTGTGAGGAGTGGGTAGTTTTGGTGATTAACAAAGATTGATAGTTGGTTAGGGAAATTTTTGAAGATACAAAATTTCCCCAAGACATGGTGTTCTTAAAATTTCCTCATTTGAACATTCCTTGGCGATTCTTTGCTCTATTCTTGCTCATGGTGTTATCCTCGTGCCATAAATCGATCTTCCAATGCCTTTGAGAATGACAAAACTTAGGAGACTCAATGCAGGGAAATTTTCGAAGATGCAAAATTTCCCTCTTAAAGAATTTGCATTTCATTTTGCTGAAAGGGGGAGTCTTGAGATTTTTGGGGGAAATGGGGAGGTAGGGAAATTTCAAAAGATGCAAAATTTCCCCAATTTCCACAGGAAGGAAATTTCCAAAGATGTGAAATTTCCCCAAGATAGGTTTTCTCACAAACTTCGTCAAACATGTAAACCCTTCTCTCCCAGACTAAAATTTCAATCTCCACTTAGACTTAAGCTACGAAAATTCCTTTAAGTGGCATAAAAATGCTTACATAAACCCTAGGCGAAAATTGCTTCCCAATGAGCCAAAATTGCTCAAACTCACCCCAGACTAGGAGACTTGAAAAAATAATGCCAACCAAAAGCACCTAAGACAAAGGCTCCTACTTGCTAAAACGAAAAGAGGGGGTTCCCATTTGCAATGGGGCAATGGTGTGCAAACCACATAACAATACCCGAAACTAGACTTGTTGTCATCTACAGTGCCTCCCCAATCTAAATTTGTGTAACCAATGAGTCGAGGACCATTGCTTTGTCCGTAGAGGATACCAAAGTCTAGAGTACCCTTGACATACCCAAGGATGTGTAATGTTCTCGAACGGTTTCAGTAATGCTCCCGAATGGTTTCTACTCTGATCCCACTATAATGTTCCGTTCCTGGCAGTATTGGGTTGTCCGTGCTACACGGCCTTAGTTGCCCATGCTGCATGGCCTCAGTTGCCCGTGCTGCGTGGCCTCAGTTGCGTGTTGTGTGGCCACAGCCCGTGTTGCGCGGCCTTAGTTGCCCGTGTTGCATGGCCACAGCCCGTGTTGCGCGGCCTCAGTTGCCCGTGCTACACGGCCACAGCCCATGTTGTGCCGCCTCAGTTGCTCATGTTGCACCGCCTCAGTTGTTCGTGCTCCGCCACCTAAGTTGCCTGTGTTGGGCGACCTCAGTTGCCCGTGCTACGTGGCCTCAATTGCTCGTGCTATGCGGCCTCAGTTGCTCGTGCTGCGCGGCCTTAGTTGCCTGTGTTGTGCAGCCTCAGTTGCCTATATTATGCGGTAGTCAATGGGAGGTCGTACGATAGTTCAAGAGAGGCCGTATGGTAGAGGTAGGACAAGTCGTACGTGGAATGAAGGCAGAGTCGCCCGTACGGTAGGAGGGAGGAAACCGGCTAATGGTGTACAAATAGAGGGAAGAATGCCCAATCATGCAACCATAAACTTATAGATCTGAATTCGTTAGATAAAGCCAAACAAGAATGGAGATTGAACATGAATAATCCTTCAATTAATATTTGCCAAAAGATGGTGCTCGGATTTGCCAGATCCGAATAAAGTATTATATACAATGGAATAGGATGAGGGCTGAATCCCACCGAAATTGGACAAGCCAAGTAGGGAAGATCTTTCACTTCCGAAATGGCGAACAACAAAGAATCCCAACTGGAATTCGCAATACAAAAGAAATAATCCAAATTGCATACCTATGACTACCTACAAGCCGTGCTTAATGTAATATCCCTATCCGGATATTTACTAACTTTCTCCTTGAACAATAAGATCAGAACTAAAATATGACAGATGTACTTCTGAACAAGGAAATCCAGCAGAAACCCCAAAAGAAATTCGACTAACTTCTTAGATATAACATTCAATTCATATTTAGGCCCAAGGAATACAATACTATAATTAAACCAGAAAGTTCTCCACAAGTATATAACCCATTATTTCGCAATAACATTCAAAATATCGCACATGCAACCATAAATTACAAACTGGTATGATAAAACCAGCAACTCTTAAAATTCCTTAAACAGTGTTATTGCCTTATACAACAACAATATAACAATCAACAACTAAATGTTATTGTATTATACAACAGCAATACAATAACCAGTTCACAGAAACCAATCCTAAATACAGATTTAACAGTCGGATTGGAATGATAGGATAAGAACCTGTAAGCACAAATGAAACACCTGAAGTGATGTTTCCTGAGACAATGGATTTGTGTCCACTGCCTACTAGCACAAGGGGCTACGTCCTCCAACTAGCTGAAAGCTGAAGCTTTCTGAGACTCTCGCAAGAGAGGAAACTAAACTGGATAATAAATCAAAAAACATATCCAACAATGAGCCACTTTCTCCTTTTAAAGCACAAACCAAGACCCTTCGGCTCCTCTCTGGTTTCGTCTTATTCCTTTGTGGCTCTTCAACTTCCCTAAAGCATTTTGTCTTGTTCCTCCTTGCCCCTTTTGTCCTTAATATAACATTATATCGACCTTTTTGATATTTTGAGCCTAAGCCTCAAAGTCAATTTAATATTGCATGAAATAAGACTTCAATATTTCTAATGTTCCAAAAGGGAACATTATAAATCTCCCCTCCTTAAAATTGCTTGTCCTCAAGCAATTCATACCATGATCCCATACGAGTTTGCAAGCAGCCCTGTAATCCAAACTGAAAACAATGTTGGCCAAACTGCGAAGCCAAATATCTCTTTGCAATCTATCTCTCAACCAGCTCCTTGGATCCCATATAACTCTCTGAAAAATCTCAGCACCTACACCTATAAATTGCTCAATACTGATCAACACCATGACCACAATAAAATCCTCATCCCACCATAGATACAATCTGCCAACCCTTGGATCCCAAACTCTATTGTCCTGCCTCGCTACTATGATGAGATAGAAATACATCCAGGGTCCATGTATAATCCAGTAGAATGTGAAGACCTAACCTAAATGGACGATGTAAGAAATGAGTTGCTCAAAAGCCGAAATCACCATCGCATAAACATCAAAATTCATACTATCGGCATAAACTTGGAGAATTCCCAAGCGCATAAGTGCTATGAATATGAAGGATGCTAAGAATCTAACTGCAAACCTCACATAAATACTCCACCAAGAACTGTTCAGAGGCTGATGAAGAAAATTCACCCAACTCCTAAATGGGGTGAAATTGGAAAATATGTTGGGGTTGATCAAATGATAAGCAACAGAAGTTGATTCATCAGTCCCATGCTGAGATCCGGATTCACTTCTAGGTTCTGAGCCAAGATCCCAAAGTCAGAAATCAAACTCTTCATCTTTATGGCAAATAAGAGAAGATCCATCATGTAACACAAAAAGAGAATTGTTGTAAATCCAATCAGCAGTAGCTTCAAACAAAGGGTTGTCAACAAGCTGAAAGGGTTCTGAAGCTTTGCTACTTAACAGTTTGGGGCAGCTATCCAAATCATACATCTGCTGAATGCTCTCAAATTCATCAATTACCTCTAGAAAAAACTCCTGCCTCTCTTTATTCTCCTGCTCTTGAGAGTGATTCATGATCCTAATCTGATTTTTTGCCTCCTGAAGAGGAAATCGAGCATCATCTAATGCCTCATGGGTATCTTTAAGCTCCCTTTTTAGCTCCATAATCTCATTCCTTTCTTTATCCAACTAACCAACATGAACTTCAGCAACCTTAAGAATGTTATCTCTGTCAGAAAGCAAATGCAAATAATCTGATTTCATAGTCTCAAGAGCTATTATGATCACCTGCTAATCAGCAACAAGCCAATCTCCTTCCACTCCCTTCCAAACCTTTCTGTATAGATCTTCTACCAACTTATGAGTGTTGTCGTAATGTAATAGAGAAGACACAATACTATTTTCATTAACCTTCAACTGACTCCTTAAGGTGTGCATTTCATGATTGTTATTTCGAAGCAGTTCATCGTTTTGAAGGGTCATCTCGATATGTTCTTCTAATCTTATGTCATGAGCATCGGATTTAAAAGATTCATCATGCAAGGATTCTAACCAGTAATAATCTCGAGTGCAACCGCCCTCATCTGCCTGTTTGTCAACGTTCACCTCCATTTCACCAACATAAAAACTTGTACCTTGTGCAACGTCTTCTATATGATCGCGAGAAGGCTGCCCATCTCTGGTAGTTGTCTGCTCTTCAATTTCAAGATCATCCAAATGATAATTCTAGCCTATCAGAATTTCTTCATACACCCATGTGTGTTGTTCGTTTGCAAAGAGATTCTGGGCCAACTCCAGATACTTTGTTTTTGCCATATCAATAATATTTTGCTGACCTAGAGAAAAATCCTGGTAGTCGCTGAATGATAAAGTGTTCTGAATTCGGAAAGGAAGTTTTTAATACTCTCCATGAATGTCAAGTATCTCTGCTCTTACAACAGATTCTGAATTTTGGGCTAAATGTTCTTGTAGTTTCATAGTGCCTTTCAGAATTTTGTTCAAATCTCTTCCCATTGCTAAATGTCATTATCTTGTTACTGTTAGTCTGACAAATAGCTAAATTCTGGCCCAGAATTGCCTTGATGTTTCATGAACCTTTAAGATTCGTAGATTGGCATTGGGTAATTTGTTTTTGCATCAATTTTTGAATAATTAGGAATTTGTTAAACATCAACTACCAATAGACTCAATTCCATAGTGTAATTTGATCTATTCTTCGTAATAAGAGTCCTACAACTTAGAGCCACAATGACATTTATGAAATCCCAACAAACACTGACCGCTGCTCAAAAACCTTTGCCGCTTGTATCGGTGGTGTCTAGTCAATGTTATAAGAGGAACTGTGTTGTTCTGTCTTGTTTGTAATGAGGCCAGAAACAGGATAACTACACCCTTTCACTGCCTTGAGTTATTGTCACTTCCTCCTAAGCGAAAGGTATCTTGACAACTGAAATCACCAGTCAACCACTACCTGAAACCATGGTACCCCACAGAGTTAAACTACTTTCCTTCTAGAAAAAAAATTATGTTTCTTTTTCACCATTACTGTGGTCCTGCTCTATAATACAAGTTATTGCATCAATAACAAGTGCTATGACATCAGAGTTCCTTATTGCTCGAAGTGCTCGATTCACAGACAGTGACTTAGTTTTACTACCCCCTAAGGCTAAACTGTTATTCGCCTGATTCCAACTATGCCAAAGAGTTTATACCTACCTGGAATCTGTTTTAGAATCCAAGTAAGCAGTACTAATGATGCAGGAATGTGCCAGTTGCAATTCCAGATCTTCGCATGTCTCACAACTGTCCCTGACGCTTCCCTCTAGCATCCACGTAGGGCAGAGTTCATATGTGTCCTGCCTTCCAATTTAGTCACAGCTCCCAATAAGACCGACGTTGGCTCTCAGCGTGACCTCTGAAATTAATCATAGGCCCTTTTATTCTCAATGCATACTCCTCAAACTTGATCGCTGGTCCACCAAAACTGTTCGTAACCCCTTTAACTCATTAACCCCAACCTTGCGTGTGATAATCTGCCCAATGTCTGCAATTTTTGGGCTTTTTTCTTTGGGTAATGCATTCTTTCTAGTAAGCTCGAGGCTTTGCTAATTTATTTTTCAATGCTCGACCGGCTAGAGTGCACTCAAGTTCACATTCACCATCTTAATTTCCACTCTCATTAGAAGCTTTCCGTAACTGCATAATGGCCAGTGCGTTGACGTGTCTTCCGCAAACTGTTACCACAAAATGTTAGCATTTGTCGACTACCGAGATTAGAGTCATCCCACTGATAGAAAGAATAAATGTTCATGAAGTTGAAAAATCCCCCTATGTTTGACTGAATCACAACCTCCTCTGACGTGGTCACAGTTTCATTTTTTTTAATTTTTCTTATTTTTGCTCAATCCTCCTGCCATGTATCTCCTTCCAACACTTACGGCATGCAATTGTCGATTCACCTTCAAGGGATCAAGGAGGATATGCAAGCACACAATTTCAACATATGCAATGCCCGGCCAACGAGGATATGAAACGCACGATGTATATTTAAGCAAGTATAGTCTTCTTCACTTCTAGAATGTTGCAAACTTCTGACTCCCAGCACCGGCGGCCTTCTACATAGGCGCGGACGTTACTCGTTTAAACTTTTCAATTTTTTTCCGCCCAATGATAGTTGGTCACCAAAGTTCCTTAATAATAATTCATATCGGCATTTTTCAGATAAGTCTGAAATATTTTAACTTCTGGCAAACATGTTCTATTGCACCCAAGACACCTATTACTCCTGACATCATGGTCGTTCTTCAGTCCTGCTAATTTGCGTTCACGTGAAGACCATATATGGGGCTGGTCTGATGTGAAGAAACATATGCCAACTATCCCGTATCCCCTCCCGCAGATGGCATTATACTATTATGTTTTGGAGTTGATTCAAGTCTACAAAACTTCTTGAAAATGCATTTGTCTTTTCTAGGTGACGTCTAGCAAGTCCTACTGTAACGGTTCTGCTAACTGATGAAAAGGTGAGGCCAAGTCCGCAAATAAAATATTCCCTTTCAACTCATTTGAAAGAGTTTCATGATACTCAAATGCAAGTCCAAGAATTTCTTGAGCCAAATAGACACAAACATTTTGCACAATGATATCAACTTGACTTAACGTGTTTAGCTCCTTAGCTTTACTAGAACAATAGTTCTATATAGTAGAAGGGCATCTCGTGCAGCAAGATAAAACTCCGACACTATCTGAATAGGCGATGAACACGCATCCTTTAGTGCTTCAAGCACTATCTCCATTAAGTGTTTCGCAACCAATGAAATAGCACATGTTGAAAGGCTAGAAAAGTAATTCAACAGCTGAGATTGAACTACTATCTTTCGAACAGTTGCTAAGATGCAATTTTTTTCTTTTTGTTTGAAGCGAAATGAATCTCAACATTTAATGCAAAATTGGTCAGTCTGTCATCGTTATCATCAAATGCAAATATCAATGTCATATGCTTTAATTCATGCTTAAAGTCTCTTGTCAATTTCACCACCTTCTGGAACTCTGTAACTTCAAAAATTTCATCAGGTACAGCCTTGACAAGACAATTTGTAATAATTGCCTCTGATAACTTCGATCACATTAACTTCCCAAAAAAAAACTTCATCCAGATCCCATTTTCAAAGCAAATATACTGATATACAAACTTCAGAACATGAAGCAGCTTTGAATACAGAGCTTCAGGAGATTCACCACCTATTTGTAAAAAAAAAAATTATGTTTCTTCTAGAGAACTTGTAAATTTTTGACAAGAATAATCTCTTCTCCTTTGCCACATTCACCAACAGGATTGAACACCATGAGTTGAACGTTTACTCCCACTTGCAGTCTAGAAAGACCAACTCCATTAATCCTGTAAGTAATGCTCACTTAATGTTCTGCCTAACATCTTGAATATCTTCAGAATTTGTCTCTAATAAATTTTGATAAAGGTTTACCATCGATTTCCAATAACCACACAGGCTAGCAGAAAACACGGTTCTGATATAACCTCGCAAGCTGGCAGGAGAACTAGCTCTGATACCACTGTAATATCCCTATCTGGATATTTACTAACTTTCTCTTTGAACAATAAGATAAAAACTAAAATATAACAGATGTACTTCACAACAGGGAAATCCAGCAGAAACCCCAAAAGAAATTCGACTAACTTCTTGTTAGATATAACATTCAATTCATATTTAGGCCCAAGGAATACAATACTATAATTAAACCAGAAAGTTCTCCACAAGTATATAACCCATTATTTCGCAATAACATTCAAAATATTGCACATGCAACCATAGATTACAAACTGGTATGATAAAGCCAGCAACTCTTAAAATTCCTTAAGCAATGTTATTGTCTTATACAACGACAATATAACAATCAGCAACTAAACGTTATTGTATTATACAACAACAATACAATAACCAGTTCACAGAAACCAATCCTAAATACAGATTTAACAGCCAGATTGGAACGATAGGATAAGAACCTATAAGTGCGAATGAAACACCTAAAGTGATGTTTCCTGAGACTATGGGTTTGCGTCCACTGTCTGCTAGCACGAGGGGCTACGTCCTCCAACTAGCTGAAAGCTGAAGCTTTCTGAGACTCTCGCAAGAGAGGAAATTGAACTGAATAATAAATCAAAAAACATATCCAACAATGAGCCACTTTCTCCTTTTAAAACACAAACCAAGACTCTTCGGCTACTCTCTGATTTCGTCTTATTCCCTTGTGGCTCTTCAACTTCCCTAAAGCATTTCGTCTTGTTCCTCCTTCCCCCTTTTGTCCTTAATATAACATTAAATCGACCTTTTTGATATTTTGAGCCTAAGCCTCAGAGTCAATTTAATATTGCATAAAATAAGACTCCAATATTTCTAATGTTCCAAAAGGGAACATTCCACTTAAATACCCATCAGGGAAAACATTTCTGAGGGTGTACAAAGATAGCCGATGGCAACACTTACCAACGGACACTAATATAAAAATGGGTCCGAGATATACTAAATCAATCGGAACCACACATACAAATATTATCTTAGGCCACATATTAATTAATTAAAGTAACTAATTAAAGGTCCTTATATTATTTAATTTCTGGGACCAATTAATTAATCAATTTAGTTTTAAAAATTACATTAAAATTTCAGGACATGACAAATCCTCGTTGCTCAAAGATTGTTTGCCCTCAAGCAATCCGTCATCTAACAGAACACCAACAGCTCCAAGGTCCCAAATCAAACGCACAGGCAGGACAAGTGAAAGGATATCAATCCTCCGAGCACCACATTGCTATCAAACTTTCGTTGCGCCACTCTGATATAAATATTATCGTATCCCGAGTCACTAGGATGCCAAACCAAACACGCAGGTGAAATGAGTGAATTGTCATCAAAACTCCCTTGCACCCAACTGTCATTAAGCATCCATTGTGCCACTCTGATATAAACATTGTCGTAGCCTTCACCAAGATTCCAATGACACAAATTGATGAAATCTTTCATGTCATTATGTTCAAAAATCTCTTTGGGTATGGTCATGCACACAGACATTGATGCTGGCACAAACTTACCCACTGACACAACCACAACAATCACTATTATATTCCTGACGAATGAAACCTTAACGAAGAGAGCTACAGTAGTGAGAATGTCGACGAAGGGGGGCTCGACTGTGACAACCTCGGTGACATGAGCTTCAGTGAAGGGTGTAGTGATGATGGGAGTCTCAGCAAAGAGTACCTCAGTAAAGGGAACCTTGGCCAAAAAAACTTCAACAAAGAGTACCTTGGCAGCAAACAAAATTTTAGCTGTAGGTAAAACCTCAATGGCACGCAGAACCTCAGTTGAAGCCTCGATGATGGATAGAGCCTCAACAACAAGCAATGTCTCAATGGCGACAAACATAGCTGTTGCGATTGATGCAGCCACAATGACAGACACAATTATGACGAAGACAGCCATGACATCGTCGATGGATACAACTACAGTGACGGATACACCCTTGACAACAGATACAAACTTGACGTCGATGACAGACACAACAACGTTGGCAGACGCAACAACGGTGACGAACATGATGATGGACTTGGCAATAGACACAGCTGCTACAATGACAATGGACACAATGAAGATGACATACATGATGACGACGACAATGTCAGACATGGCAATGGACAAGACAGCGATGATGACAATGTACACAATGGCGATGACAGATATGGCGACGGTGACAACAGACACAACGATGGTGACGGGCACAAATCGGTGTCGATGACGGACATGACGGTGATGGATACGAACTCGACAAGGTATACAAACTCAATGTCGATGATGGATACAATAGTAACAGACAAAAACTCGACGTCGGTGATGGACACGACGGTGACAGACACAACAACGATGACTGACACGAACTCAACGATGGACTTCGCGTTGGTGACGGACACAGACTTGGCGTCAGTGATGGACACGAACTCGATGACAAACACGTACTTGACGTCGATGACGGACACGAAGGTGATAGATATGATGGCGATGACGGACATGAACTCGACGACAAACACAAACTTGGCATTAGTGACAAACACAACGATGACAGACACAAACTCGACAACGGACATAGACTCGGTGTCAATGACAGATACGACAATGGTGACAGACACGAACTCAGCGTCGGTGACGGACATGACAATGGACACAATGGTGACAGACATAATGACGGTGATGGACATACAACCTCAGAGACGGACAAGACCACGATGATGGATATAGCTTTGGTGACAACCACAAAGCCTCGGCAATAGAGAGCTTCTATGATGGACACAACTTTGGCAACTAATGGAACTTCCTCAACGGATAGTGCCTTGGTGACAGGCACAATCTCGGGCACAACTTTGGTGATGGGCACAACTTGATCCGTCCATATCTTCACAAGATCCATGCAAGCAACCTCTTCATTTTTTTGGTGTTCCTCTTGGAGTGGCCCTATAATCATGCCTTCATTCTCCTCACGTAAAGTATCACCCTGATCATTGTCAGTCATTCTCTCCCACTTGTACAAATGAGATATTAGTTTTTCTTCACAATGCTTGAAAACATTACTAACCAATCTATATGTTGCTATAGAGGGAATACATTCTAGATTACGAACAGCCCATAACATAGATGTGATGGGTTGGGATATTTCATCCATCTCTTCAATGCACGAAATCTTAAGACTCTCCATAGCAACTGAAATCTTAGTATCATGATCTTCCTTGATGGTGACCAAGAAGTGATGAAACATATCATGGACCAAATTTTGCAATTCAAGATCTAAGAGAAGGTTACTTTGACATTTGCACAATTCTCCAATATTGTAGATCTCCTACCAAAAGGGTCACTACTGAAGTCATTAAGACTCTGAAAGTTGTCAACTATCAATTGCAATATCTCTATCATGGTGTTATCATCATACGATGCTTTAGGAGCTGAAATTCTCAAGACCTCGCTGAGACATGCTGCAACTACCAATCTTTTATCCTTGTCATGGTGTCTCAAAAGCCTGGGTTTACTTAAGGCCTCCTTAATTGGCGAGAGGATTCTCTGTATAAATCTTGAAAGTAATTGGTCCACATGACACAAACATACTTCCAATATATCTAATGGAAGATCAACACCCTCACTGAGCTCTTTGCCAATCCTTTGTAGTGCCTTCAACCACCACTCTCCATTGCTGTTCGAGGCCATAGTGTGATCCAAGTACCAAAATCTCTCAATCATCCTAGCAAGCTAGCAAGATCACTAGCTCTGAGTAATGTTCCCGAAAGTTGCCCGTGTTGTATGGCCTTAGTTGCCCGTGTTGCACAGCCACAGCCTGTGTTGCGCAGCCTCAGTTGCCCGTGCTGCATGGCCTCAATTGCCTGTGTTGTGCGGCCTCAGTCGCCCGTGTTGTGCAGCTCAATTATCTGTATTGTGCGGTAGTCACGAAAAGGTCGTACAATAGTCCAAGGAAGGCCATACGCTAGAGGTAGGACAAGTCGTACGCGAAATGAAGGAGAGTCATCCGTACGGTAGGAGGGAGGAAACCGGTCGATGGTGTAGGGATAGAGGGAAGAATGCCCAATCATGCAACCATAAACTTATAGATCTAAATTTGTTAGATAAAGCCAAACAAGAATGGAGATTGAACACGAATAATCCTCTAATTAATATTTGCCAAAAGATGGTGCTCCAATTTGCTAGATCTGAGCAAAGTGTTATATACAATGGAACAGGGTGAGGGTTGAATCCCACCGAAACCGGACATGCCAAGTAGGGAAGATCTTTCACTTCCGAAATGGCAAATAACAAAGAATGCCAACTAGAATTCGCAGTACAAAAGAAATAATCCAAATCGCATACCTATGACTACCTACAAGAAGTGCTTAAATACCTGCCAGGGAAAACGTTTCCGAGGGTGTACAAAGATAGCCAACGGCAACACTTACCAACGGAGGCTACTATAAAAATGGGTCCGAGATATACTAAATCAATTGGAACCACAAATACAAATATTATCTTGAGGCACATATTAATTAATCAAAGTAACTAATTAAAGGTCCTTATATTATTTAAATTCTGGGACCAGTTAATTAATTAATTTAATTTAAAAATTACATTAAAATTTTGGGACATGACAAGATGCGCTTGGCTGCAATCTAAAAATTTGAATAGGAGTTATCATGAAGCAAAATATGTAACCTACTACAAAGCTGAAATCAGGTCTAGTGGTGGTGGGATAGATCAAACTACGCATTAGTTACTCCAATGCGGATTCATTCTCAACAAGAGCACCAGATTTACCTGACAACTTTAGACCAAACTCCATAGGTGTAGATGCAAGTTTACAGTCCTACATTCTAAATTTATCAAGTAGAGCCCGTGCATACATACACTGAGAGATGAAGATGCTATGTGACTACTAGCAAACTTCGAGACCTAAGTAGTAGTCCAAAAGCCCAAGGTCGGTCATGTCAAAAGTTTGGCATAGATTTTGTTTGATTTCTTGATGATCAAATCATAAACATAAATAACTAGATCAAATCATCAACATAGATAACTAGAAGGATGATATCACTACCAATAGTCTTGACATACAAATTTGAGTCAGGAGGACTCCTCTACAAACCCTTATCTATAAGGCATTTATCAATTTTTTAGCAAGCTCGAAGACCCTGTTTGAGGCCATAGAGTGCTTCCACTAGTTTAAGTTCTTTGTGTTCTTTACTAGTAAACTTCAAGAGGTTGTGTCATGTAAACCTCTTTGTTAGGATTAATCACGGATAGTAATAACAATTACATGCAAATATAACCAATATCAGAAAATAATAAATCAAACAAAAGAGAACACATGACACAAAGATTTAACTTGGTTCACCGAATCCCAAGGCTACGTCCACCAACAACAAGTCCAATATTATTATTATCTAGTGATCACAATCCACAATCCCTTACAACTCAATACCACCGCAAGAAGCTACAATCTCATCATGCATCATGAAATCCCTAACCCTAAGCCATTTTATACAAGCTTTTTGCCACTTACAAAATTAGGGCTAGAATAAGTCATCTAATAGAAAAAATAACAATCAACGCCTTTTACAATAGTAAATTCATTTTTGGCTTTGGCCCCTCGAAAACCCCCGTGGGGACATTGCCCCTCGACCCCACCCTACACTACGATAGGGAGCACACAGACCCCGCAAGGGGCTCTGCCCCCAAACCCCCATAGTCAAATCTAGGGGGAAAGTGAAAGAAAAAACCCTCCAAGTCTAATTAGGTTCCACATTGCAACACTCTTCTTGTAACTCACCATTTAGGAAAGCACTCTTAACATCCATTTGATGGACTTTCTAGCCACATTGAGTTGTCATGGCTAGGATTAATTTGATGGTGCTCATCTTTGTTTATGGAGCAATGGTCTCTACATAATTAATTCCTTCACACTAAGAGAAGCCTTTGGCAACAAGACAAGCCTTGTACTTATCTAAAGTACCATCAGCATTGTATTTGAATTTGTAGACACACTTGCATCCAATGGGTTTGTTTCCTAAGGAAAGATCTAACAAAAACCAAGTGTTACTTTTCAAAAAACTATGATATTCAATCTTTATAGCTTTTTTCCACTCATGTATCCCTTTCACCTATGTGTATGTTTGAGGCTCATACACACTGTGGTTGTTGGCCATGAGCATAATTTACAAAACCAAAAGGTTTGCTCTTCTTCCAAGCAGTTCTACCCTTGATGAACTCATCAACATGAAGATCGCTAATCATCTCGGTCGACTGTTTAGGTCAAAGAGTAGAAGTGCCAACATCAGAAGCAAGAGGTGCAACAGGATCATCATCAACAAATAGGAGATTGGATAAATCTTAAGGAAAATCAGATAGAGTAGTTGCATGTCTAGGTAATCCTACAAGAGAAGGAATTGGTGGGGAGGTAGAAATAGAAACTATTGGAGCTCTCCAATCAAGTGGGCCTAATGGAAGGCAAATCCCTGAGCTTTGGGAGATTGATCGTCAAAATCCAAAGTTGGAGGAGAGAGTCAAAATGGCCCTCGTTCCTCATCAAAGACCACATCACAATTGAAGATGAGACAATTAGTCTCAAAGCCAACCAGTCCGTAGGCTTTGAGATTGTCACTGTAGTTGAATATCATGAGTTTCTGGCTCTTCACATCTAACCTGGTATGTTTAGCATCAAGGAATGAGAAAAAAGCAACAGAGCCAAAAAAAATTGAGATGATTGTTTCTAGGCTTACGGCCTAACTAGGCCTCTTCTGGAGCCTGCTTCTTGACAACCACTATAGGAGAGCAGTTGAGAAGATAGACTATAGTGTGGACTACTTCAAACCAAAAATTCTTTAGAACACTCGCATTCAAGCATAGACCAGTCATTTTTTGGTGATTGTGCGGTTTCTATGCTCAACAACACCGTTTTGCTGAGAGGGGTAAGGTGTTGTTAATTGGCACTTTATGCCATCTTGTTCATAGAAATGGGAGAAGGTAGAGGAACCCCCCATTGTCAGTTCTAAGAGTAACAATATGTTGACAAAACTCTTTTTCTACAAATACTTTGAACTTTTGAAACAAAACAAACACCTACAATTTTTTACGAAGGAAATATAGCCACATCCTACACCTAAAATCGTCAATAAAACTAAAAATAACTAGATCTAGTAATAGGAGTAGCCATAGGTCCACCAAGATTAGCATTGATTTGTTGTAATACCTTAGAAGCTCTCCAGAAATCACCATCTGAAAAAGGAGCGTGATGTTGCTTCCCAACCTGACATGCACTGCAAACTTCAAGGTTCTAGATCTGAATCTCCAACAAACCAATGATAATATATTCTAGAACAAACTGAGAAAGGTAGTGCACATTTAAGTGTCCAAATCATTGATGCCAGAGTGTACTAATAGAGGAGCATTGAACTGTCACAGCAAGCTCCTGAGAATCACCAGAATCAACAAGTCTAAAAAGACCATGATCCTCAACACCGACAACAATAGTAGACTAGTCTCTTGATCAATGATACTACACTAGTGTGAACTGAAGGTCGCGTCTAGTCAAGGGGAATGTCTCAAAATTTGACTAATTGAGAGAAAGTTGAATTCCATTCCTGAAACATTGTATACATCAAGGAAAATCAGTTTCCTTCCTCCAGACTAAATCTTTATATTGCCTTTTTGACAACGGTGTACTCTTCCCCTCCAAAAACGATTGAATCTGAGAATGGTTGAAAATCTATGATCCAATCCCAACAATAAGTGAAGTGGTGAGAGGCACATGAATGCTAAATAAATATACTAAGGAGAGGATTTTACATGATCTACAAGTCTTTTAGCCATTAAGGCGTAAAAGGAAGACTCGCCCATTCAGTGTACTCCGCAGTATGCGCATTAGGCTATGAACCAAATTGACTGGCTTGAGCAACTAAGCATCTATGGCTCTCCAACTTCATTTGACCAAACTTATGACGGTAGTTGCACTAAATATTTTTTCTTCTTTGGGCCTTCGGATGACTGAGCAGGAGGATTTTGCTAAAAAACTAAGAGAACTAATAGTTGTATGAACAATGTTAGCTGAGAAAGCTTGTATGTTTGAAGACAAGTTGGTAATACTGTGGAATTGTTGTTTCCAATGATCTTGTTGTAGAAGCATTATGCATAAATTAGAAAACAAAAATTTGAGAATTTCAACAAAGTGCTCATAGGAAGATGGTAGACTCTTCAGGGCGATCACCACCATTTCTTCTTCCGTTTTGCATGCAATGGCCTCCAACTAATCTCAAATGTCCTTAATTTTATTAAGATCCTACAGAGACACCTATTCATCTATCATGATTGTGAAAAGCAAGTCCGTTAGGAAGAACGTGTGACTCTTATCAGAGATTTTAAGCAAACCTTTGAGATGCATCCAAATTTCAGCAGTTGTTTTGCCAAAACTTGAAGTAGCACCAGCGACTAAAAGTTTGATGAGGATAACTACCTCTCAATTTTTCTCATCAAATTTATCATATTCTTTGCCTTCTTCCTTGGGACGATTAGTCTAGCCCAAAATAATTTTGTCAAGCCATTTGTGTTCAAAAATCAACATCACTACTTCTAGATATTATTGTTTTTATTGTTGAATTTTTGACTCCCCTTAGGCAGAATATTCATTAGAGATGACATTGTAGAAAATTGAGGTCAAAGGTGGTAGACAGAATGGTTGCATGAATATCAAGGCAAAGTACATTCAAAATGTGAAAATCATGTTTTGAATAAGACTAGGATAGAAAAGGGGTAGTGATTTTGAGAATGAACGAAAGATTTGCAGGCACAAATCCTAGAGCCAAAAATTTGGAAGACCCAAAGAATTTTGAAAGGTACCCAAAAATCCTCTCGAGAAAACCACCAAGAACTTATAAGCAAAAATTGAATTTAACTACAGTTGCCAAGGGTTTTGAAAAACCCCTAATTGGCTATGAAGGACTGCAAATTGTACAAAAATATATACTAATTGGCTATGAAGGACTGCAAATTGTACAAAAATATATAAGTTCAAGGTATAAGTTGTGTAAGAACAACTTCTATAGAGACCCAACAACCAAAAAACATGGTTGTGCTTGCAAGAAAATGAGTTGTGGATGAAAAAGGGTGAATGGGGATACACGAGAATCTTGTCAAAGCAAAAAATGCACAGGTTATCTAGAGAACACGAACCCTAATCGAATGTAGATGTTGCGCAAGCCAAGAAATTGGGTAGACAAAACACAATGAGCAACGAAACATTGAAAACAACCTCGGCAAGGCAACGAACAAGTCGTCACTTGCAAAGGAAACACCCTAAAAGGTTTAGATACAATCAGGAATCATTTGCGGAGGAAATTGTGAGTGTTCTAGCAACCATGAACAAAAAAGGCCAAAATGCGTTAAAATGCAGAAAATGGTTGTGGAGGGAAAGATGACCAATATTTGTTCTTGCAAAACACCAAAATAAAGGGGTATTGGGCTCATGAGTGATTGATTAACAAAAAGCCATCAAAGGAGAAAAACAACCCACGAACCTTTGTAAAAAATTTTAAAAAACTAATCGCAAGCAAAAGAGCCCACAAGTTGCAAAGAAAAAAATTGAAATTTTTTAAAACTAATAATTTCATAAAGAAAATATAATTTTTTTGAAAAAAATCAACTTAGCTCTAATACCATATTACACAAGTATCTGGTAAAATATTCAATGCATAAAAGAATGAGTAAAACACTCATTTATAAATTATAAAGATGGTGTTTTTATTACAGTAACAATTGTAGTTATTAGAAACATTCTAATAACTAAAGAATATCTACAATATTAGAAACATTATAATATTTACAAGATTTACAAAGTTGACCATTAAAATAATAAAAAACAAGTTATTATGGAAATATGTACCACATCTAGCACAACATAGATGCATTTAACATAAATTTCAACGACACAAAGAACCCCATACTGAGCACCAAAAAGTGAAGTGTGTAAGTGTGTAAGTGATACTTGTTTCATTTAATGCACTATGCTCGGTGATACCAATTTCTGAAAAAATACAATAAGTTGACTTCCATGCTTAGGTTTTAACTATCATTCTAAGTATTTCAGTTCACATCAAATAATATTCTTCCAAAAGTGCTCACTCTTTGCATTTACTTTAAAAATAACAGCAACAATGTCATGTATATCGGTTCATAGGGGCCTCAAATTTAGTTATACAAAAAACTGCATGAAAGTATGTGAGAATCGAATCGAAGTTCTCATGACAAACTTGAGCCCTTCACTTTCATTATATGAAGGCATCCAGAACTATTTTGGTTCACCTTGGCAACTAAAAACTATAAGAGTAGCCGTCAAAAGGTAAAGGCCTACAAATACCCATTTTTATTGTTTATAAATTATATTCATAAGTATAAGATTTCATTGACTGATACAGTCTCAGAATCTTGCTATTGTGTGTCTGAGCTTGCTTTTGGAGAAGATACATTTTTAAACAATACAAGGAAGAAGAAAATGTATAGAAAAGCACATCTATTTTTTACTTAATAAAATTGGTAAGTAATACAGTCAAAAATATTGAACTATGCTTTGCTTTCACAAGATGTCAACATGAATGACTTATAATGTTTTATTGAACCTTGGATAGTTAAAATATTTTTAATTTAAGAAAAATACATCCACACTTTGTTAGTACTGGACTCACAAACCCACACATTTACATGTGTGCATGTATGACCTCAAAGTAAGAGAATATCTGGAAATACTAGGCAGAAGAGAGAATGTTTATATGAAAATAGAATACAGTTTTATAATTTTATTTCTCTTTATATCAAAGTATTTACCAGAGAACACCTTTTAAATCCAACCTCTGCACCAGAAAGAAATCCAAAAGAGGAATGGTAACAAGATAATCACACGCAATTGTGTTTCTCATCTATACTTTCAGTGCCCTTACTCTAGAGCAATTTGGAACTTGTGGGGGGGAGTGTGGAACCATGCATGTGTCCGTGCTACCTCTTTCTTAGAATTTTGGGAAAGTCTGAGCCGTCCTCCAACTAAGAGTTGTTTTTACAGGTTGCTTGGGTTCTTGGTCCAACCTTCAACATCTGGAACTTGTGCTTGGAAAGAACTTGAAGGATCTTTCAAGATTCAAAAATGATAGGAGCTCTCCTGTGGAGAAAGATCCTTTGCAGGCTTCAGAAAACTATTTTTGCAAACTATGATGTTTCTATACCTATGGACTCTAGTGATTTAAATGTGATAAAAACTTGAATCTAGCTAGCAATAGAGTGGGCCCCTCTTTCAGGAGGAGATTGAGGCAAACCAAACAGGAAATCCATAAAGAGGAGAGATGGCCCCCTCCTCCTAGGGGAGTTGACAATGATGTTTCTTCCAGAGAAAATGCTAGTCATCCGAGAATTGGTGGTTTTGATAAGAAATAGCAATGGAGATGATGCATTCTTCTTTTCTACACATAAGGGGCATCACTCTTATCACCTTATGGAGGTCATAGCTGTTCTTCAAGCTATTGAAAGAGGGTGTTGTCATGGATGGAAAAAGATTGTGAGTTTGATTCTCAAATTGTGATTGATATGCTGAATGTGCAACATTTGGATGCAGCTAATTGGCATCTAGCCTTGGTGGTAAAGCCACTCTTGAATCTGTGTTCTTTTTTGGATCATATTTCTTTTTGTCATTTACCCTGTGAATGGAATAGAGTGGCTGTGGAGAACTTGGATACGTGGGAGGTGGATGACTGTATACAGAAACTTTGGAAAAGTTAATTATGGAGGACAAACTTGTGTAGCTGCTTTCCCTGTTGGGGTTCCTTATAAAACCTCGTCTTGTTAAGTGTTGGGTCTTCATGGTCTGGCATTGGGCCTTCTAATTTGTACTCTCTGATTTGTTCTGAATAAATTTGTAACCCCTTTTTCCAGAAAAGATAATCACACATAATTGGAGGATTTAATATTCAAACATAAAGCAACTTTTCTAAGTATCAGCATCACTAATTAATCAACTGCCATGACTTTAAGAAGACGATGACTAGAAGTATTCTTTTTTCAGAGTAAATGCACTTTGAATGTCACAAGCTGCCAAACTGATTATCACAGAAGAAATTGGAGGAAGCTGACCTCTGGATTTAAATCATTGACCTTCTCAATAGCAGCTTCCACATTGCCATATTGAATAGCTGTGCGCACTGCCACTCGATCTGTTGTTGTACCAAGATCCATATCTGCTGTTTATAGCTAAGAAAACAATTTAACACTGTTGACAGAGTCACAGAACTATAGCTTCTTCAGAACAACAAAGAAGAAGAGGAATTAGATGACCAGGAACATTGGTTCTTCTTTCTGGAGCGGCTCAAGAAATATTCCTTGCACAAAAGCAATCCTTACCTTAACAGCGACCATAAAAGAACAAATAAATGTGGTTCTACAGTAGCAAACTATAATAAGACAAACAAAAATTCGGCCAGTAACATTTTTTATCAAACCCAAACTTCAAATTGAAGTTTTGATAACGGCGTGTTAGTTTGTATTAAAGTTAAACAAATAAGGAAACTGAATGTAAACATAAAGATACGCTCTGTGCCGGATTCGAGCTGAAACTTCTCAGCTGCCTCAACATAGCCTTCTGTGACAAAAAAATTCATTATGAGCTTATTCATATCTTCTTTTCTAATCTTTACATCACTGAGCCTCCTCTCCCATTCGTCTTTTTTTATCTCCTTTCTTGCAGATGACTGCATCAAGAGTTGGCATATTAGGATCCACGTGGAAACTATATGAACTTAAATCCAAAGAAAAAGAAAATAGGCTTTTCATAGAAGAAAGAAAATTACTTTTAATAAACAAGCTAGATGTCCTGTAAATGGACTATTTGGAATCAGGAAGTAATGGCATTGAGTAGATGAACTTGAGCAGACTTTTACCTTGGGGTATGCTAATCATCCCAAGGCATTCTCATCCTGAACAAAAGGCTTTAAAAAGTAATCCAAGCACTGTGGGTAAATTAAGATTCCATAGGACATGAAAGCAATGTAGCCTTTTGCTTAGAATATAGGTCTTACACAAACCTCTAGTAACCAGGCAGCATGTCTAACCTAATTATGGGAATGAACTCAATGTATGTATAAACATTAGAAAATTCTAGTGGACAGGCACAGTTATGATGATCAATTGTTATCAGTACAAGTGGAGAAATACAGATAGGACAACATAAGATAGTGTAAGGGAATAATAATCTTTTATAAAGCAGCAAGGTGTAATAAGAAGATGCACAAGTTGACTTATTGATAGGCCAACATAAGAATATTATTGGTTTTAAATTTTAATCCAACAAAAGAATATATTGATGGACTGAAAGAAACTGATTTGCTTTGGCTGGAGTAGGTCCACAATATTGCAAAGTTGCATGGATACAGATATGGATAGAAATACAAATACGGTATTGGGTACAGATACGGCTGGATACGACATTAATAAATATCACATACACATATTTAACGCAATTTTCTAAGTTATTAGAGGAGTTTTTCATTGCTTCGAAAACAATATTGACACATAAATGCTACATAAATATTTATAACTTAATTGTAGAGCTGCATTAGAAGATAACCCAACAAAATGGGTTGCTGAATAGAAAAACATTTTCTTTATCTTTTGCTGTGGGTTTTGTTTATACCATTTTTTTTTAAAACAATTGTATTAATAAAGTATTTTTAATTAAAAATTGGTAAGATTTATGCCACATCTTAATAATATCGCATTACATAGTATTTGGCACGCTTGGAAAATCTACTTAGTTTAGGCAAGCATGGATACAATATTCAACGTGTATCTAGGCAATAGCGGATACGTTTCCAAATTGGATACGGGGATACGTGCACCCAAGGAAGGACAGAGGAGTTTCCAGCAACTCTGCAATATTGTCAATCCGGCCACTTGATTGGAATCAAACCAATAGATATTACTTATTAACTCCAGCCACTTATTGATGGTTGATCCATATTTGGAGAGATGGTGAATCTGAGATCCTTAAATGTTGATGTGAAAGAATCGACCAATTGATTCTATATGCTTACCAAACACTACTTAGATTAAAGGAATTATATCAGACTCCAGAATGCCTTTTCTTCATCAGCATCAAAGGAAATAGTAAAAATGAATGGAGCAAAGGGATAGAAAAGACCAAACTTCAGAAAGAAAATGATTCTACAACTGCTTCTGTAAATTTTAAAAGGAGTAATTTTTAAGTCCCAAGTACAAACGGAGGAAAACAAATAGCACATTGAAGTAAGAAGCATTCTGGAAGAGATAGGTTGCAATTGAAATTTCATAGGTTGCAATGAAATTTCAAGAAATCCGCTGAAGAGCTCCAAGAAAAGTTGGACAACATAAAGAAAAAAGTGGAGAGAAATAATCCCAAACCCAAGAAGCTACAGGCCTGTGTAGCTACAAGGAACTACGAGTCTATATGCATTGCCATCACCAAAGATCATAGAGTAAGTGCAACACATCTGGATATTTTTCACCATGATTCCAACAGTTCATTGATAGAGCACCCAAGGCTAGAGAATGCTTGCAAGCTTGCTCATTGGTGAACGGAACCTATGTTATGACTTGGTCAAAAGGCTTATCATTTGTAGACATTATAAAATATTAAATAGTTGTTTTCTTTGCCATACAAGTATCTAGGGTCAGTTGCTTTAGATTCTCTATAATGTGTTTTCTCAAGAACATATAAATTTTATGTAGATACCTTGTTACAAATGAGTGTAGCATGATTTGATATATTTTATACTTGTTAATTATCAAGATTTTAAAGGAATTTTTAAAAAAATAAGCTAGGCATTGTTGAAGATTGTAGCTGCGACAGAGATCTTTATCACTGATTTTATCAGAGAGAAATTTGTTTGTTATGACTGTTATGGTCATCTTCAGCTGAAAGAGATATTTGTGATTATATTTAAGTTATTATTTTATGTAAACGGACATGTGTCATACATCATGCAAAGAGTCGTGCATATGAAAATATGAAGTGTTGAATATGTGGAAATATGAAGGGTCTTATTATTGGGACTCAAAGAGACGTTCGTGTGATAGGTGAAGAGTCTTATGCACTCTATTTATATGATTGTTTGGTATATTGTAAATCAATTAAGTGGAAACCTATGTACTTGAACTTTTATGATCAATATAATGATATTTTGTTGTGTGGCTGGGTTTTTCCCTTCATTCTAGAAGGGTTTTCCCAGGGTAATTCTGGTGATTATTGTTTCAGTTTTGGCTCTTTCTTATTGTTGTTTATCTTCATTGATTTTTGGGCTCAAAACTTAACATGGTATCAGAGCCAGGTTTTGGATTACAGCAATAAGGGAATTCTAAATATCTCCCATCAGTTTTGCCAGTATAGCAAAGATTGAATTTGGAGAATTAGAGCAGTCAATGTGAAATCAAACTTCATCTATTTTTGGGTTTGCATCCAAATTTTTTTTTTAAATCACATTGAATGTCTTTGAAGATGAATTGTCTATATTTCATATCCATCCACATAGTAAACGTTGAGCGTCTGGTGTTGTATTCTTAAAGAAAACAGTCTTGTAGTCGAGAGAGGGAGCTTTGATGGGTGCGTCATACTTCATGAAGGGCTGGATCAAATAGAGAGAGTTTCTGCCTTGTGCCCATTGGAGATTGGAGCACACATGTCTATAGCAGCAGTTTCGAGTGTGATCATTGATGGAAAGTCATTGCTTGACCTTTTGTCATATTTGCCTTGGCTCAATGCTGTCAAAATAAAGGAAGCTTCTGCAATCACAAGCATTAAATAATGCCTTAAGAAGTAGTTCATACACATTCCTTGAAGTCTTTGCTGCGGACAGTGCATGTTGTTGTGAATTCTTTCAAGTATCGGTAGCTTTGGTATTGATTATTTTACATGCTATCCTTGGTATCACAAGTGGATGGGAGTTGTCGGAAATAATTAATTTTGAATATCACGTTGTTGCCATATCACCGTCGATGTGTATGTAGCAGTTCATTTTGTAACTGTCGACTTCTCTTTTCATGTTCGTCTATCAAAGAGGATTATTCATCTTTGGCATCATGATTAGTAAGCAATACTTGCTCTCTCATTTCTATTATATATATTCGGCATTGGAGAAGATATTCATTCCTTCATGGTTCTTGAGAGTGTTTTCTTCGTTTGAGTATTATCTTCGAGTTGCTCATATTGTGGAATCTTACCGTCTTCAAGGTCGATAGTTTGTAACGCTCCCGTTCACCCCTCGTGCATGGACGTGATTTAGTAATGTCTTCTTCCTTGGAGGACGGTCAGGATATGTGGAGGGAGTTGATAACTTTAGAACTTCTCAGATCTTGGAGGAGCTCGAAAATTTTGCAAGAGAAAGTCTTGTTACAAAAGTTCCAAGGATCACAAATAATATCTCAGCTTTAGGGATTGCCTCTGAAGGACAAGAGTGAGCAATGGAGGGATTTGACAATTCACTATTGCCTAGCTTCAGGATCTGTTGATTGTGAATTATCTGTTGTCAGTGCTTCTTGGTGTTGAGTTCTCTAGTGTGAACAAACAGCTAAGGAATCTAGACAAGGAGATAAGCATTTTGTTTTGATCATAATTCTATTTTATGACAATACTTTGTTTGCATTTGTATAACTCTGATTAATTTGTGATTATGAAGCTTTGACAGTTTAGCAGTAATAGGGTTATCTATTCATATGTATATTCCTACCTTTGTGGATTTCATGGCAATGATGATCTAGCATCGTCTCCGTTGAACCTTCATGGAAGTTTATTTTTTGCATGCATGACAGTTTACTATTCCATAGTAGTTCTTGCATCCCCCTATGTTATCTCTAGGTTGATGGAAAGGTAAGTGTCGACATTACGGGAAGGTAATATATTTTTACTTCAATCTGGCTTCCGTGTTGTTATTTCTGCATGGTTTCTCTGATCAATATCTCTTTTTCTCTTCACGCGTTTAGGTGCCCTACCTCCTTCGTTTCACGACTATGTTGGTTTTTCTTCTCTCGCATTTGTGCTCGGGCCGACGTCTTCCATTCCACAGTTTTACAGTTTTGTTGGATTTTATTCTCACGCATTTGTGCTTGGGTTGGCATCCTCCATTTTGTGGCTTTCGGGTGTGACAAATTACAGTTGTTCTTGCTCGGGTGTGACAAGTTTACCATTTTCCTTTTTGCGATTTGCTTTGTCAGGCCTGTCTGCTTGTTATAGTTTCATGCACATGGGTTTTGTGAAACTGAACAATACGCAGGTGTGTTTCTGGTTACAGCGGCTCTCTCTAATCATTCTGATTTTGATCTCCTCCTTTGCCGATTGGTGTCTGCTCTCACTGTTCAATTGCTTCGGCTCCCTCCTCCACAACTGTTCAGTGGGTCTTGCCAGAGGGTTTGTTTTACCTCAATTTTAGATCACTGTTTGAGGATGACTGCAAATGGTGATGCAGGCTCATCATAATCACAACCTCTGACCTACCAGAGGCTCTGTGATCGGGTTACTTAGCTAGAAACAGATAATCAATTGCTCAAAGGGAAGTATTGTCGTTGACCGTGACAATTACAAAACTAAAAGATGCCCCAAGCTCGAATACCTCTCAGAGCAAAGAATTATTTGATACTTTTACTTCTGAAACTGCAGGTTTAAAATCACATCTCGAATCCATTATCAAGCAGTTTGAGGGATTAGATACAATCAAAGTACAGCAATCAGAAATTGCAACAAAACACTCATCTCTGATTTCGGACACTGAACAGAAAGTGAGATCATGGGCCTCTCTCACCAATACTTCAACTACTACTGCACCCTTGCCGAATCTGGATAAGATTTTTTAGGGAAAGATTGAGGATGAACGTGTGAGACATGCTCGTGAGCTCAACCTGCGAGTCTGTGGTCTCCCTTCCACTTCCAACCCTCTTTCTACTGGAAGTTCTTTCCTCAATGATCAGCTTGGTCTCTCCAACATCACATTGGATAAATGCTGGTTTGGCCATGGTGACATCCTTTTCATTCGGTTTCTCACCTTTTCAGATTGGCTTTGTGCTCTCAAAGCAAAGAGGAAGTTGTTTTCTCTCCCTTCTAAGATTTTTCTAAATGAAGATCTCACGAACGCTTAGGTTGCAAAGCTGAAACATACTTGTGGTATTATGGCAGAAGCTAGATTGGCTGGGAATTGGGCAGTTATTAGGGATCTCAAAGCAGTTGTTTGAGATTCCTCCCCCAGTAGATGGGAAGCAAGACAGGCCTCCAAGACCAAATGATGGTCTCACCGGCAATCAAACAAGAGGGAGACCCCCACTTGCTCTCTTTTTGTTAACTGTTGCAATGGTAATGGTTCTTTATGGTCATTACCTGGACTCTTCCACGATGCAGTGGGATCCACTGATATACTTGTCATCACTGAGACTCATGAGAGTCTCGTGCGTCCTCTTCCAGGGTTTATAGGTTATCAGTGGTTATCTATTTGTAGAGAGGAGGTTCGTGCTTCTGGTGGAGTCTGTGGGTCTGGTGGCGTGACTTGTTTGACTAGAGATGATATTTTCAGCTATACTTTTGTTGTCCATTCTAATACGTATGCCAAATTCATGTGGGTCCTTATTGGCAGTAAGAGCCACCATCAGAGAGATTTCTTTATTGGTGTCTGCTATTTCCTGCCAACTTCCTCTCATTATGCTATCCATGGTACCGAGGACAGTGACCCTTATGTTGACCTATGTGAGAGTATCTCTTGGTTCATTGCTTTGGGGGACATCATCATTCTTGGTGATTTCAATGCGAGGACCAAAGAACTCCAAACTCCGCTATATGACCGATGCTTTGATTCCATCTACTTCACATAGATTAATCCGACTACTTTGGGACTTCAGCATATTTCTAATGATGCTCTTGGGCTGATTTCTTCTTATGGTCACCATGTTCTACAACTTTGTGAGTCCTCTAGTCTTGTGCTCTTGAATGGTCTTCCATGCTTTCTTGGTTATGAGCTCTTCACTTGTTGGCCTCATTGTGGGGGTGTTAGCGTTGTTGACTATGCCCTCACCTTTCCCTCCTTTATCCCCTTCATTCATTGCTTCATCATCTTACACCTTACTCTTGCGAACCATGCTCTCCTTAGTATTTGCATTTCTTCTCACTCGTCGCCTCCTCTTCAATCTTCTCACCTCTTTCCTCACGCTACCCATACCCCGGCTTGCTTCCGCTTCCTTGACGATGACAGTGAGCCCTTTTCCTATCATCTTTCAAGGCTCCTTAATCCTACATGTTTCACTAATTCTGGTGAGACCTCCTCCATGCTTGAATTGCTTGCATCGGCCATTTGGAAGTCTGTCATTCTTTCCATACCTCACCGCTCCTCTCTCCCTCCGAAGAAAACGCCGTAATACATGCCCTGTGAACCAATGGTTTGATGTTGACTGCAAATTTTTCCATCGCTCAGTACATTCTGCTTTTGATGCTCATTCCCCCGCTTTTGCTCACCTACATGTTTCTTACCTCTATTTTGTAAATGGTAAGAAACGATCCTTTATTGCGTTCTAGTGTAAATCCCTATGCTCCACGCTTATCCACAATCCCCAACTTTTCTGGTGCACCCTGTTTCCTCGCTCTCACACTCCATCCTCCATCCTTGACTTTAGCTCCCTTACCTCTCACCCCACGACTCTTTATGACATTCCTGGGAAGCCTTTTATCCACCCTATTCCACCTCTGTATTGTCATTTGTTCACCCCTTCTAACATTTACGAGGCCATCAAATCCATGAGATGCAGCAAAGCGGCGAATGAGGAGGGGTTCCAAGCTGAACTCTTCAAGTTTGGTGCCTCAGTTCTAGGCCCCTATCTCTCTACTCTTTAATAGAGCGGTTTGCATTGGTTTTTTGGTTTCTTGGTCAAGGCATCTGATTTATCCGATTCACAAGACCAATCCTATCTCTGATCCTGGTAATTATAGAACCATTATGATCAGACACACATTTGCCAAACTATATGCTACAGCCCTGAATGCTATGTTATCTAGTGAGGTTGACAGGAGAGGTTGTAGAGCTAGAGGACAAGTTGGTTTCCAGGCTATCTATCAGACCATGGATCACATTTTCATTTTATGGGTTATTATTGAGGAGGCTAGACACAGATTGACGAAAGTGTACTGTTGTTTTGTTGATTTTTGCAAGGCTTGTGATTGGGATTTCAAAGTGTTACTTATTGGTATCATGAGATTATACGAAACTGTAGTGGGTAGATTTAGGACTCCTAAGGGATTCTCAGTTCCGATCCATGGCACCATTGGGGTTAAACAAGGCTGCCCTCTCTCCCCCACTTTGTTCAATTAGTATATTGACAAGCTTGAAGACTTCCTTCTAAAGTCCTCGCTCCTAGGGGACAATTGCTACTTACACCAGATCTTGATCTCCATTCTTCTTTTTGCGGACGATGTGGTCATTCTTGCTTCTTCTCCAGAGAGTTTATAGAGGCTTCTTGATGGTTTAGCTTCCTTTTGTGATCAGCGACAACTAGTGGTTAACCTGGGTAAGACTCAAGTTATGGTCTTTAATTGCTTAAAGACCTCTCATCTTCACTTCTTCTTTCAAGGATAGGAGATAGAGATTACTTCTTATATGTATTTGGGAGTGAAGTTCTCTGGACCTCGCTTCAATATGAGACCGGCAATACAATCCAAAGTTAGTAAGGGTATGAGTTCTCTTGCTATGCTTGAAAAACAATGTTTCAGACACCATTTTCAGGATACTTCATCCAAGTTATCCCTCTTGGACTCACTTGTTCAACCGACTGTTCTCTATGGCTTTGTGGTTTGGGGGCCCTCTCTTTTGGTTTTTGATTGGGCCTCGATCGAACAAGTACAGACTTTGCTTTTACGGCATATCATTAGATGTCACAAGTTCACTCCTCATAATATCATTCTTGCTGAGTTCGGTGCTCATCCCTTCAGTCTTGCAGTCATTTTTTATCTGGTTTGGTTTCTTCATCACCTTCGTGGTTTTGCGGATTTGGTTAGAGAACAAGATAGATACTCCTACTTGGCATATTGCTCTTTTGTTGCTACTGCAGGTTCTGATACTTGTTCTCGAGCTCATTGTTGGTATGCGCAGGCATCTTCTCTGCTAAGCTCGATTGGGATTGATATTATCATTTCTCACTGAATGCCCCTGCTCATCTCCTCTCCTCTAGACGAGTTAAATGAGCATGGCAAACTGGATATCTACAGACAGTACATTATCACCACCTGGACTAACCCTCCTAGTGGGTTACGTTTGAGGATGGCTTTCTATGTTGAGCATTTTATGGAGATCTGTGATGGGATTATTGCTCGTCCTAGTTACCTTTCTCGACGGTGGTGTCATGCCCTACGTTTCTCTCTAGGGTCCTTCAGAGTTGGTTCTCACCATCTTTGGGCTCAAACTGACCATCATATTGACAGCGAAGAATGGATCTGTAAGCTGTGTACTTTAGCGGAGGTTGAGACAGGGACTCACTTTATTTGTTGTTGCCCTATCTTTTATGAGATCAAAGGGAGATTCTATTGTTTATTCTGGGACTGTTTTTCTCTTTCAGCTTTCTTCAACTACAGTGATCAACGATGTCTTGCGCTTTATCTTCAAGAGGCCACCCTACTGTGCAAGAGTACTCTACAATCACTACTTCCTTCCCGACATAACTCTGATCAGCTCATTACTGCTTTTTTTCTCACCCTTATCTCCTTTAGGTGGTGTGAAAAGGTTGTTCAATTCTACTAGTTCTACTGATCATTCCAGGTCTGTCAAACTCTATAGCAATTTCTTACATCAGCGACACTCTTCTTCCAGGAACTCATAGAGACAGATCAAGGCTCTTATCAACCCACAGTCTTATCCATCTGTGACTGATTTCTTTTCACTATTGAAGGACTCCTAGTCTTTGCTTTGGCCTTTCTCTGCGCCTTTATTTTCCTCTTCATGCTTTTTGTTGTTCACTTTCTCGGACACCATTTGGTGCTCCCACTATGGTCTGTTCTCTTGTTGTAATCTCTCAGTCCCATAGACCTTTTGTGGTCTTTTGTTGGACATTAATATTATTATCTTATCTTGACTCTTCTTTTTTTGTGTATTCTGGTCTCAATAGATGAATTGCACTTATTCAAATATCTTGTATATTTGAATCTTTATATTTCATGTGTGTGTAAAGATTTATTGAAATATTGGTTGGCTTCATCATAATAAGGGGCTTTGGTATGCTTTATGAGAGAATCTTATTATTACAAGATGTTGATGATCAGTTGTAAGAACATCCATAAGAGGTTTTAATATTAAGTGTTGTCAATCATGATTACATCATGTGTATACTAACTTGAACTTGTGCAAGAGCTTGTGATTAGATTGGCAGGTAGATCATGTTTAAAAAGAGATTATTCAGCTTCAGAGGGAGATTACATAACAGAGGGAGATATCAACCCCTTTGCAAGTTTAGGCAATAGTCAACCATCTTATTGTGATGATTAAAGTAGTTCCTACTGAGAGGGAGACACCAATATTAAAGTTGTCCCTGTTAAGAGGAAGTCTATTTTAAGAGAAAATCTCAATTATTAATGCATTTTTCTTTGGGAGAAGTTTGAGGTGAAAGCCCTTGGTCCACCCTCTACAAGTAGGTATGGTGAATCACCCTCTGCGAGTAGGCACGATGGATATGCATTCTTCTCTGGGAGAAATCTAAGGTGAAAGCCCTTGTTCCACCCTTTGCAAGTAGGTATGGCGAATCACCCCCTGCGAGTAGGCATGGTGGATATGCATTCTTCTCTAGGAGAAGTTTTGAAATAAATGTCTTTGTTCTACCCTCTACAAGCAGGCATGATGAAAGTCATGAGTGTGACTACATTCTATGTGCTCATGAAGTAACCATGGTGGATTATGTTATGCTGAGATAACATATGTGAATTTGTCATCTTTGATTGCAAGTATGTTTTGCATGCCTAAGTAAAGATCTCTCTCTTGCTAAGAGGGAGTGCTGAAGATTGTAGCTGCCACAAAGATCTTGATCTTTGATTTTATTAGAGAGAAATTTGTTTGTTATGAACGTTATGGTCATCTTCAGGTGAAAGAGATATTTGTGATTATATTTAAGTTATTATTTTATGTAAAAGGACATGTGTCATACATCATGCGTACGGAAATACGAAGTATTGAATATGTGGAAATATGAAGGGTCTTATTTTTGGAACTCAAAGAGACCTTCGTGTGATAGGTGAAGAGTCTTATGCAATCTATTTATATGAATGCTTGGTATATTGTAAATCAATTAAGTGGAAACCTATGTACTTTAACTTTTATGATCAATATAATGATATTTTGTTGTGTGACTAGGTTTTTCCCTTCATTCTAGAAGGGTTTTCCCTGGTTAATTCTAGTGGTTATTGTTTCAGTTTTGGCTCTTTCTTATTGCTGCTTATCTTCATTGATTTTTGGGCTCAAAACTTAACAGGCATGGCATTGTAACTACAATTTAATGATGCATATGCCCAAAACATGGTTAATGATCAGAGACAAATGAGGAAATTAGAAGCAACTACACAAAAAGTACTTCTTACTACAAAGGAAACTATTGTGCCATAAACTCACTGACAGAATTTAATTCACGTCCAACATTTACTAAATCAAATCACTAATAGTTTAATACACTTATACCACAAACCTATAGCTAGAAGTTCTCATCTACAGTTTAGATTATTCACGCTCACTATCTAAACATGAAAAACATCAACTGAACACACGGAATGACGCCAAAGGCCAAATACTGATGCCAGTGACTACAGCAGAATAATACCCAAGTAAACAGTCCATTTCTCCACCTTGTCATAAGTATGGCTTCTATAATCCTGCCAGCTGTGCTCTTCTCATATGACGGAGCAACTTCCATAAGAATGATAACCTGGGTCCAAATCTTGGTAGTCATAGTTCCCAAGTAAGTCAGTTGCGATAATGCTGGTTGCTAGTCCCCGTCAGCCACAGCATCTAAGCCAAACAGTTAATCAACTTTCTTCTCCTTTGCTTTCGTCTTTTACCCAGCAGATTCAAAATGTTTGATTAAAAAAATGATTGCAATCAATAATTATTAATTTTTCACTGCCAGACACTGAATTTTAAAAAACTTGAAAACGGAGTTAAAACAAACTCAAAGCATTGCTGCAAATGCAACAAAAAAGCTCTTTGTGTGTAGATAACAAGCACTGTCACACTATTTCTTTCTTAGTTTAGCCAAGTCAAATGTAGTCAAACTACTTTGCTTGACAATGATAGAAAACCATGCAAAGGTGAGAAAGTCATTTTCCAGATCTTGAGTGAAATGTCTGAAACTATGCGTTCTCTTTGACCACAAATTTTGCTGATCACGTATGTTGTGTGATATTAACATTTCAGTAGCTGTGCTACAAATTTTTAGTTCTCCTAAAAATTGTTGAAATTGTTTATAGTAAAACAGCTCTTTTGAGAGCATGATATAAAAGCTAGGCATAGCAGATGATAACTCAAAAGAACATTTTGAACTAATGAAAGATTATCTATTGCATGTATTAAATGCACAATTACAAGATTTTCCAAACATGCATACTGCACTGACACCGGGCTTGCCCCAGGAACAGGAACTTTAGGATTGAGCCCGGATTCCCATTTTCCCAATACCCAATTAAGCATTAACTATTTGGATGATTTCTTTCTGAAAGAGACAGACCCAATACAATTTTTTTGATCAGTTATTAAGTAAGAAACTTGAACACGCATATGAATAAAGGCCACAGATAATAAATCCCAGAAAAGGAAAGCACAATAGATTGACAAAAATGTTGGTGGAATCTATAGCTCCAATTAAATTAAGCAAATGACACTTTACATGCCAACTACCAAACAGAATCACCTGGAATTAAATTTGTAAACTTGGAAGCAAACAAGATCAATAGATCTTCATAACAAACCCAGCAGAATCTACCGGGTTCGAATTCTCCTCACCACGATAATCTAGCCTAACAGGCTGATATGCTCATTGAGTACATACAAGCATGACTTTTGTTTAATAAGCTTACGACTGTGATTCCAATTTATCCCAGAATGCTGCCTATAACCTTGTCCAATATTTACCAAAACCAAAAAGCGCATCAAAAGCATAATGAGATTCACATTTTCTAATGAAATTTCAAACTAAAATAAAGAATATAAAACAAAAATAAATACAAAAACTAATGAGACTAATGTTTTGTAATGAAATCAAGGGGTCGTCCAAATGAATCTATGCTTACCAGCTAGCCTATGGAGCGTATCCACCATTGATTTATTATGTGCAGAAATTCGGACGTGCTCATGTGAATCGATCATTTTATAACAACCAAAGAATGAAACTTGAATATAAAGCGGAAAAATATGAATAATGGGGGCTATTATAGTATAGCTTACCTCTCCTTTGCGCATGTTGAATGAGAAATATTGGTGCTCCACCTTGATCAATATTAACCAGAGCTATTGTGTCCTCGAATTCCTTCCAGCAATTAGAACCTGTTGCCCATAACTCATTCGTATGTACAGGAATCTCAGGTGTAGACCCCACAAGGTGAAAGTGCATTCGTAAACAACCCCAGTTGAATGAATGTTAAAAATAAGCAAATGAGCTTGTTTTCGTTTTATTTGCTTTCAAATATAAACCAAGTACTGCTGCGAAGGAATCTTCCTCACCTCAACAATGCAGATGAATGGAATAATGTCTCGCAGATCCCCTCTGCACTATCGAATACAATGAAAGCGTCCAGAGGAGAAATACCAGCAGCGCAAGCAACGCTTGAGTGTCGTACTATGCTCAATTAGTCATGACAATAACGCCTACCTTAACCCTTGCTGAAAGTAAGTTTAGCATTGAGGGAAACGAAAGGTTCTTTTCAAGGTTAAAACAGTCAAAGAAGCCTCATTTTTCTTGAAGTGAAGGATTTCGTATTTTAGTTTTAGTTCCTGCCAACGCAGGAATATTTATGCATTCATGTCAAATATGACATTAATACTAATTAATCAAATCAAAGAATTTAAAAGATTATATGAGATTTTAAATGTTTATAATTTTTTTCTAATTTTTCATTACTTTACAAATCACATTTTTCATCCATTCTATTTCATAATTATTTTTGGTAAGGGAGAAAAATAATTTTCTTCAACAAAAAATACAAATATTTCCTAACAACTTCATCTTTCATTAATAAATATATTAATTACAACTTTATTTTTTCTAAATTTATGACAAGTTGATAAGATTTTATTTTTTCAATCATTTTATCCTTCATCTCATCAATATTAATTATCACAATCTATTAAATATTTTTTATTTTTTATTTTAAATATATTTATTATTAATTTTACATTGATGTTTATTTTTGACTATTTGATATAACTTGTTTTAAAACTTCAAATTATATATATATGTCTTTTTAATATAATTTCAATATATTATATCTTTGTATTTGAATTTCTAATTTTAAAAGAAAAATCTTCCTTAAATTATTACTATTATTTTAATTTTATAAAAATAAATTAAACAATACTATTTTTTAATTATATTTTATAATAGTGTTTGTAATATGTATAATTGATAAGTGTTACAATTTATAAATTATATCATTGATTATTATTATTATTATTTATTTAATCAATTTATCATTTGGTTTAAATACATTTAAAATTTAAATATATATTTTAATCAATCTGAATAAATTTTCACAATCCATTAGACTTTTTAGACAATTTGCTTCTGGATTTGATTGTGTTTGTTATTTTTAATATTAAATTAATAATTATATTTTATATCAAATAAACATACTAAAGAAATAAGAAAAAAAGAAATAATTCAATTCTAAAAGATATATAATTTTTTATTTTTTTTAAATTTTTTTATCGGTAAACGACCATGACCATGATTAAGATATATAAATTATTATTAAGTTTTTATAAACTATGTATTAAAATTAAATAGTTATATTTTATTTCTTATTTATTACATCATATTTATTCATCAACATCAAATTCATATGTATTACATCTATTTATTATTTACAAATGTACATATTAAATTATATAGATATTATTTCATAATTAAAAATTACTTAATTTTATGAAAATTTTGGAAATACAAAATATTAAATAGTAAACCTTTTCTAATTGTGTAAAATTAAACAATTAGTTTTACTTATTAAATATTTTTATATTTCAATACATTTCATTTTTCTTATATAAATGTGACTTTTAATATAAAAATTAAATTCTTAGTTTCATTAATTAAAATATAATATATTTTAATTTTTTATTATAATCATAATTTTATTTTGACTATTTGTTTTATTAAGAAAAATAATTATATTTAATTCTCTCTCTCACACACACACAACTTATGTTGGTACCACTCTATCTTACTATTTTATCTCTCTTCCTCTTCCTCCTCTATATTATCTATCCTTCTTTTTCTTCTGCATATATGTTTATGTTGTTATTGTTGTATACTACTATTTATCTCTATCAATATCTCTATCCTAGTTTTTGTCCAGTGCTAATGATTAAAAATAGTCTGAGTTCCATTTGATAATCAAGATGAGAATAATACATAATTGGGGTAGTTATTCCAACTACTTATGGTTCTTTAGTAGCATGCATGGTATGCTTAAACATATAATGTGATAGTCCAAATGCTTCATCACTTCTTCAAGTTCTATAATTCAAATATTGGTATGGATATCTTTCCTCATTGCACATAATTTAAGTTGTCAATGTAGAAGGTGCAAATTTGTCTAAAGCATATGTATTGATCGTAATATGATATTAAGTACTTAGTGCCATATTGGAGACTTTGGCCTCTTATTATTGGGCTTAAATAGCCAAAGATATAATAATATAGCACAAGAACTTAACAACGAAATATGAGCCATCCTATCAAATCACAAGCGCATTTCTAGGATGAGAATTTAACAACAAAATATGAGCAATCCTATCAGATCACAAGTGCATTTCTAAGCAAAAATTAATGCATTCACAATGTTAATTTAGATTCTCACTCATCTACACCTCTACAACCATTATGCGTTAGGTAGGAACTATGTCGCATTGCATCTCTTGTTTAAAAGTGCATACAACACATGTTTATAGTTTTTTAATTTTTTATTAATTTTTTTGAGGAATGTATGCAATTTAGTCTTCAATTTTATGTTTCCCCTACATATTTTATTTTAAAATTGAAGCATTTTGTCATCTTAGATTTCAAATTAATACTAATTCATTTTTCAAGATTCATTTAGTTTAAGGGGTGAGCATAATTGTTGGAGCTTGGGTTTTCATTCGAGACTCAAGTTAAAATTCTAAAAGGATATCTTTATTAAAAAAGTATAAATCGTAAGTATGGTGTAGAAGTGGTTTCTAAATAAGTGAATTGTTGAGGTGTGGCTCTTGATCTTTCGTATATTATTTCTAGTGTGTTTGCATGAAAGGAATTAGTATTAAGCCTCATTATTGTTCTTCCAATAACTCGTATTGGTCTCATGTTCATACTTGTACGAGTACAATATTTGTAAACAATTATCAATACAAAAAAAAAAAAAAAACTTTTCTTAGATTAGATTGTGTAAGTGATCTACTTTCTTGGTCTATATCATGTGTGTAATTTAATCTCTTAGTCTTAAAGTCAAAGTAGTTAATTTCAATGCTAACTATCCTAATATATGACCATTACTTGTTAGCATGTGTCTTAAAGATTTATGGTTGTTTGTCTAAAGTTGTGATTTAAGGACATCATCTTAAGACACTTCCATTAGGGCCCGTTTGGCTGCGGGAATACAAATACGTATTCTGGAATAGAAAATGGGGCTACGTATTCATGTTCTCTGTTTGGTTCAGCCAATATTTGATGGAATTCGCGGACCCCAAAATTTATGTTTTCTAAAATTTAAAAAAAAATGGAATAGGAATACGTATTCCAATAACACCTATTTTGGTGAAATTGCAAAACCCCATTTTTGGGCAAAAAATGGAATACGTATTCCATTTTTACTTCGTATTCCAATTTCATTTTGGTGCATCCAAATGAGGAATTCAAAAAATTTGGAATTTACATATGCCTATTCCGCTTGTATTCCGCTCGCCAAACGGGCCCTTATTGACAAACCATTTCAAATTCACAAGTATCATTAATCTCATTTTGCATTAATCTTGATTTACATTAGATATAGTTACTCGATGTCCATTATCTCCTATTACTCTTGTTTGATCTTGTGTAGTCAACCTAGGGGCCTAACTAGCATAACTAGAAACTTCATACTTCCCAATGTACATAGCAAGTTCACAATCATACTTTCTAACCAAATTTTAAACACATATATACAACAAGCAAATATTTCATATAGTTGTCAGAAGAAATATCTATAGTGGTGAACTACATTGCCTAAAGAAGATTGCAATGTGATGCAAACCTATGTACTAAAAATATTGTGTTTAATTTATTCGCCTCAAATTTTTCATCATATATTAGTATGTAGATTATATTCATGGAATTATTTGTCATAGCAAATTAATAATTAAAGTCAGTTTCAATCCACTTTCTAGAAAAGTCGTGATTCCTCTTGATTTCTTATTGATTATCTCATATTCCTAAGCATATATTATATTTTTAATTACGGCTCGGTAACTTATTAATTAAGGACATATGTTGCATCGGTTGTTTAGCATGCATTTTTAGATATAAATTAATGTCTAATTAATTATTTAACATGTTACTGTCAAAAAAAAACACTTAACATGTTAATTATTTTATTCACTATTGGTATTCTTATAATACTTGCAAGGTTATCCTTTATAATAGGGAAAATTTTAGTGTTGAATATCGCAAGTCAACAATTTGGGATTTGACAAATAAATTATGTATATTAGACAAGTTTTGTCACCCAAACTTTATAAAAATTGGTCGCAAGCATGGGGTCATCGCCCAATGATTTATGCAATTTTCTCCATTTTTTGCGTCATATCACCAATCAAATTTATTTTTTGGACAAGACAAATTTTAAAAATTCACCTACAATTTTTTAAGGAAAATTTTGGATGACCTAAATTTGCCCATAGTATTATAAAGATTTGTTTAGGGGAGGCCCTAAATTTGCCTATCATTTTGTGGACATATATCACAAACCAATGTCACTTTATATATATATATATATATATATATATATATATATATATATATATATATATATATATATATATATATATATATATATATATATATATATATATATATATATATATATATATATATATATATCTCAAAATGAAATAAGGTGTGTTATTATTACGCAAGCTTTGCCAAGTATCTGTATACCATATAAGCTTCCCATTGAATTCGCCAAAAAAGATTGGTATAAAAGCATTCATATAACAATGTTATTTTACACAATTTGGTTTGGTTGGTTATGTTCTCTCAATTCTGATTGATAGCGAAGTCTCAAACTATTGAATGCATTATTAATTGCAATTGATGCAAAGGTAAGTGATTATTTTTTGAAGTGTACTATGTTATAATATTATTTTGAAATCACTAGAGGTTTCACCTCTATCTTTCTGTTTGCAATTTTGTGATCATTCTTATTTTGTTGGTACAAGTTAGTGGTCGATGGTTATCAGGGAGACTTCAAATATTATGATCTCTATATTTTGTATTGTAGGTTGTACAACTAATAAATCATATTTAAATAGATATGTATTATAGTTTACTGTTGTTGGTATGATTTTTTGCATGATAATTTTCCCTTGCCTAGGTAAAAAATCAGACTAGATCTACTGATGGCGTGAAAACCTTTTAAAAATATGCGAATGTTCTCCATCCTTTTCAAACTTTTCGTGCCTCGAGTCTCCCCTTTTCCTTTTTGTTTCTCGCCCCTCGATCCTTGAAAGATCTATGGCGGTCATTATCTCACTATGAAATGATGCAAGTGTTTTACCCTTAGTGACATAGCGACTGCCGCTAAGTTGAAAGGCGGTGCCGTCAAATGGATGTGCAATTTTATTGTTATATCGAAAGCATTAATGTTTCGGCCTCAGATTATGCATAGTCACCGGAAGTTGCTATATCACTATTGAGAAATTTGTGTTTCTCGCAATTAGCGACATAGCACCTTGACGAAAAGTAATCCTGCGGCAACATTTTAGATAAAGTGGGTCCCAAACAATGCTCTGTCAGATACCAGCTATAAAGTTTTGGCACACGATGGCATCTAGTGGGATACACATATACACCAAGAAAAGTGACAACACCGGAGGTCGCTATATCGCTATCGAAAAACTTGTTCTTCTCACCATTAGCGACATAGCGCCCATCCGGTAAACAAAAACACACGGTGGGACACAAGCAACGTGGTAATATGGCTAGGGTTTTAAAATACGAATTTATATGCCAGCGGAGCAGGGTTTTCTCATGTCATCAATAACTGGACCCACGCCCTAATTCATGAAACATATGAAAGATTATGATCGTCAGATCAATCATATATCTACAATTGTCGCTATCTCACTATGGTGAGTTGCACGAAGGCTACAAACAATGACATAGTGACAAGGGGCCCACCATATTTCTCTTCAGCAATGCATCAAATGTCTCCCACATGATCAATGCAGAATCAACAGTCCTCGCTATCTCGCTGTGGAAAGTTGCAAGTTGTTTAGTCTATGCGACATAGCGGGTGTGGGATCCACCACTTCTTTAGGGTACTTTGTGCAGTTTCTCTACCTTTGATTTGGTCTTAGATCGATGATCATTGCTATCTCACCATGAAGAGTTGCTTGAAGGATATGTATAGCGAGATAGCGATTTAGCGACATGTGTCCTTAGAATTCTGTGGGTCCAGTTTAAAAGCGCCAACAATGAAGGAAAGGTACAGATGGAGGCATTTTATTAAGTTGACTGCCAATGTGTTAAGATGAAAGTGGGTCAGCCCAATTTTCATTCTGTAGTCGTTGATCTTGTCTTGATCAACAGTTGCCGCTTACCTGTAGTTTCAAAGTGCAAGAAATTTAAGGAATGTGGGTAAGCAGTAATGAGACACGTAGCCCCACTCTTAAGGATATAAAGTTCGTTGCCTTTTAAATTAGAACCGCTCGATGTGGTGAGGATCTATGGATAAAATTTAAAGCTGATTACAATTTGGAGGTAATGGTTACTAAGAGTTAAATATGGCGCGGAGCTCAAAGCTAGGACACAAAAATCTCATCCAGCGATCCTGAGAGTTGCGGCAGGAATTATATAGAGAGGAGGTGCAAATTTAATGTTGCAGATGAAATTGCAATCAGATTTAGATACATTTTCATCTGATTTAAGTTCTTCAGCCATTGTAAGGATGAATTGAATGTTTTAGCTCGGTAGTTGAAGCAATTTATTTTTTCTGGCAACTGCACAAATTGATCTTCATGGAAAAGAAGATAGGACAAGTAAAGATTGAATTTTTGGAGCCTCGGTGCAGATTGTGATGATTTCTTGATATTCCCTAATGAGATATTTGCATATTTTAAGTGGGGATATAGCAGATATTTTGGCATCACTTATGGTTTTCAGAGTGTAGGTAGATGAGGAAGTTCAGTTTCAACAACTCTAGATTGAAGACTCTTTCAGTGGGACAGATGTCAATTCCAGATTACAATTCCTAAAAGATCTTCTCTCCTATATATCTTCCTTTTCTAGTTATTGTAAGGGTTCCAATTTTTAGGACTTGTGAGACCACAAGGTTGGCTCCAATTTTTAGAGTTGTGATACTAATTTTCCCAGTGTTCCTCTATTATGAACAGTATATTGTATTCCTTTTGAAGCATTTCATATTACATAGTCATTCTTTATGTATTTTCTGAGTTTTGATATGCAGATGATGTATTGGTTTCAAGGAAATTAAAGCAAAGAGTTTAACCTTCTTAGTTTCATTCTGATTCTCATCTCCTTCTTCTGTTATCTATAATGTTTTGTGTTTGAGAACAAAGAGCTTGAACTTAGTTGCAATCCCTTAAGGTTGTATATCAGAATAGATTTTCTATTGGAACAAAGAGCCAAGTAAATGCTTGTTTATATTGATAGGGTTGCAGGTTACACCAGAAGGATTTTGTGATAAGTATGAGAGTTGTTATGAAGATTGATGTCTGTTTGCAAGTCAAATAGATAGATCAGATGCCTGAATATATGAGTATACTTTAGGTATCCATCTGCATGTTAAGGTTTAGTTGATGCCCAATGGATAAGGGACTAGTCAGCTTGAAGGATACATGTTCTCTATTGTTGCATACTCGGGTTTTGCTGAGAAAATCAAATCTTTAAATCAAAATCAAACTCAAATCATCTTTACATTTTATGTTGAAGAGCTATAATAGAATTCCCTCACTCAACTTATGAGATTCATATATTTTCATTTAGCTGATGTAGATCTATGTCATTTCATGAGTTGTTAGGAGATATAAGGGTCTTCATCTGCAATAAATAGTTTCAGATTTATGTTTTAAAAAACACTAGTACTATATCTCAGAACCTCAAGGTTAACCCACCTAGGTCTTGCAGAGCCTAAAGTGAAGAAGGATTTATCCTTATAGTTGGCCCAAGACTGCAGTCAAGTGCATCCATCATAGGAATTTGCTAGCCTTAGATGCATTTGTCTGGTTTCTTGGTTATTTCCAAAACTGTTAAATCAGGAGCCAACAACTGTCAACTTCTTGGACAAGCTAATACTTTTTTGGCACCCTTTATTTTGTTGAATATGAATAAGGATAAGAGTTTTGCATGTGGGAAAGCAAGAGAGGCGAGCAAAATGCATTAGCTTATCATCATACTTTGATGCAAGAGAGGCTAAAATCAGGAAGCTACATCAGCACAAGTACATTCACAAGATCCCCAACCTACAAGTACATGATATTTTGAAATTTTTGGGGAACTTGATATCTTTGATCACAATAAACTTGATCATTTTCAAGTAAATACCTAGAGTAGCCAAAATGATATAATCGACTTGGATAAGAATGTTAAAGATGATGATGATGCACAACTACAGAAGGGCAAAATGAAATGCAATTCAAAAAATGATATAGAATATAAAAAAATCAGAAGTGGGATATGTCGATCAAGATCTTTTAAATAGAATAGCCCTCAAAGTATCCATTCATTGGACCTGTGGACAATCCAATTCAAGTTGAGCCTCTGGTAGAATGTAGATGTAAGATATGTACAAGGATAAATATAAATAAAAAGAGGTTGTAGCTAAAATTTGACACCATAGAGAAGCAAATGGGTAAAGTTTATGAAAAGGAAATCATAGATGGAATTGAACAATTAGTGATAAGATGGAAAATTGAGGAGGAATCTCAACATGTTAGGGATGCAAAATTATTTGAATTTCAGGAGAAAATATAGATGAAATATGCTAAAGTAAAAGGCTCCATTGAAGTTTTTCTTGGAAAAGTAAATGAAGTAGAACAAATGGAGAAATCTCTTCAGCTAAGTGTTATCTTTTATATTTTGAGCAAAGGGAATGCTATGATAGACTACCCATCATTAAGTTCTTTATTACATTTTCTAAAACTTTGTAACTATCTTAATATTCATTGGTTAGTAAACATCAGATGGAGATGGGCAAGTGGTCTTGCTAGGTTGAAAAAGAAGATGGAAAGGCAAGTTAAGACTCAAAATTTATTATATTGTCTTTACATGAAGTTACAACAATATATAATACTTCATGGGTATGCATACATGTCTATATTGTACAATTTTGTTTACCAACCTCATCTACTAATTGTTGTTAAAATTATGGATAATGTGACAACGAAGGATATATTTGAACTAGTAAAGAGTTCTTTAATTTTATATGGAGCTATAAATGTCAGGATGTTTTCCAAAAAGTTGGCATAGTTTGGAGTGGATGGAGCTTCAGTATGCAAGACCACAAGAATGGTCTTTGAGCAAAGATAGAGAGTTATTGTCAACCTTATCTTATTGTTATTCAGTGTGGCTCATAGAATGAATCTTTCTTTTAAGAATTGTCAGCAAGTATGCTTTAGTACAAAAGATAATTTTTTAATCAAAGAGTTCTACCAATACTTTTGTCTAAGTATAAAATGATTTAAGGAATTTCAACAATTTTTTGGAGGACTAACTGATGGGAACAAACTTGTTAGGGATAATGACACCAAATGGATCTCCTTAGATGAACTAAAACATCAAGTTTTTTCTAAATATCCATCATTGCTTGGTCTAATAAACTCAATTCATGACAATGCAGGCATACCAAGATTTCCTAAGCTTCTTTAAAGGAAGTAATGTAGAGACACTCAATATTAGCAGGTCTCATCCCCATGCTAGAGGAAAACAAGGCCCAAAAAAGGGCTATGTATATTGTATAATATGATACACTACATAGGTTGACATGTGTGACCCTCAATAATCTGTATCAATATCTACCAACCATTGTGATGATGCAAAAGCTGTTGATTTGATAAGACTCACAGATTTAGATGATCTTGATAACTTTTTACAAATTGGTACAAATGGGTAGTTATGTGCCAATGAATAACAAAGTTGAAATGCCAATGCACTAAATTGTCAAGGTTGAGTATGAGGAACCAAAAAAGAGCACTAGGAAGTGGTTATCAAGTGTTACAAAGGAAGTCTTTCCCAAGATTGTTGATTTTGCAAATACCTTTGTGAAGGGAAATTCCTATGATATTTCCTCATAGATTAGAGTAATATCCACTCAAACTACTTAATTCAACGTCTACCATGTTTCCTCATTATTAGAGTCTCAAAAATTCAAAGATTCTAAAACTAAATTCCTGACTTTGATAGATCATTTTTGCAATACCAAAGAATTTGATAATGTATATCTAAATGGAGTTTGTTTAAGAGAGAAATCACTCCATTTTACAGAGATAATGAAGGCATAATATGAACTTATGTAGAACCCAAAAGAAGAAGGATTGGTAGTAAAGCTTTGGAAAACTCTAGCTTAGAATGATATGTTGATGGATTCAAGATAAAAATATTTCAAACTTGTTGATTTATGTCTGGCCATGATATTGGGGTTGACGGGGCATCAGAGAATTTTCAGTGCTTTGGGGTTTCTAAAGTCAAAGATGAGAAACAAACTAAACAAGAAACAATCTAGGTATGATGTCATAATTTTCCTTATGACAGGGCACTAAATGTGTGGAGGAAGAAATGTCAAAGAAGAGGTTTGGGGAAAATTTAAAACCAAAGTGGAGTGCTTGAAATAATGATATTAGTGACTCAAGTACTATTATTAGTAGCATTCAACTTGAGATGCAGTTCAACAGAGGTATGTGGAGTGAAGAAAACATAGTGAAGAATCAAGGAAGCTTTGAACTTGATGGAAAGGAATTTAAGGATGTCATTGATGATATGATGTGGCAAATCTAATTATTCTAGAAGTAGTAGATCCTAGCCTAGGTATTTATTAAACTAATTACTATAGTCTATTGTCTAGACTCTGGACTCTAATCTTTGTATCTCATCATCTATCATGAATAATAAGTTATAACATATTTCAATGTTAAAAACATGTATGCAGTTGATAGTACCATCAATCATTCAACTTTTATAATTAATATTAATATTTATTTGCATTATTAAACTCATATGATATGGTACAATTCTTGAAGATTCTCATTTTTTTTTGCAAATATAGATATCCATATGATACAATTCACAGAGATTCTCATTACTTTATTTACACATGTGATATAAGTAACAATTCAATAAATTCATTCATTACTAGCAGTAAGTAGAGAACTCTCTCTGTGTGATTCTATTTGCAAAAGTCAATACCTAAGTTCAATTTCTTAACCCTAAAAAAATGATCTTGAATTCCCTTTTTATAGAAACAAAGGATCAACAATAGCTTCAAGTCAATTTGCAACATGTTAAGACTCAACATCAAAAGTACTATTAGAACCTAATATAATGTAGTTTGTAAAATTTTGAAGTTGAATGTATTTATGAGTCTATGACCCTCATGATTATAGATTCATATGTTGGGTTACCAAATTAGCAACTGCTATATTTCTCTTGCTCAAAAATTAGAGCTCAAACTTAAAATCTTATTCAATCCATTAAAAGAAACATAGAGTATATTATTAAAAATTTATATTACATAACCTTGAAATTAATTTTAGATACCATGATTGATGAGATCTTTGTTCCTTTTTTTTAGGTTGGATAAGAAAATTAACAACTTCTACATTTCTCCTATTAAAAAAATATAGATCAAACTTAAAACTTTATTCAAACCATGAAACAAAATATAGAGAATATCATTATATCACAAAACCTTGAAATTAGTTTTAGATACTATGATTAATGAGATCTTTTTGACAATTTTTGTAAGTTGTTCCAATCTCCTTTCGATGTAAGTTTAATTTTTTTTAGATTATAGAAAAAGACTTGCAACTTCATCAACAATCCACACTTGGAAGATTGACTTAAGGCCAATGTTTTATCCAATACAGTATTTAAAGTTGGCAATGTTTTTATGCAATTTACAAAACTTTGATTAGTTGTGTCCTTAGGAAAATTGCCTAATTCAGACTTCATTGTGTCCTCCAACCATTTTTTGTAAACCCATCTTCCAACAAATCTCATTGATGACTTAGCTACATTAGGAAAAATCAATATTTAACAATTTTAGTGTCTTTTGAGTCATACTGTCGATCTTTTTTCCATCTTTCTACAAATTTTTCTCTCCTTCCCTTAGTCTGACAATTTTGAATGACAAATTATGCCTTCAGTGAGGCGTGAATGTAGTTATTAATTCCCTTGGATGCCAAATGTTTATCACTAGTTTTGTGGGCTTCTTGCAAGATGTGTTTTTTAATATCCACTTTGGGATATAGATATTTGTTCTTGTCAATGTGCTCTTCAAGATTGTAAAAAGCTTCTATCATATTATCAGTCAATTCAAACCATTCATACAACATCTCACTTTTTTTCATTAGTTGGCCTCAAATGTCTTGTTTTATATGCTCAACAATATTTTTCATTTTGTCATTCAAGCTATCTTGGGAAATTTTGATCATATTATTTTCCTTTTATAACTCTTGTGTCAAATGTGACAACTGGTCATCATTATGTTTTCTTATTTTCCCTACTTTGACTTTCCATTATTTTATAACTTCCCTTCGACTTTCCAGTTCCTCCTTTAATTTTTTGTTTATCCCAATAATAGACTCCATGTATTTGTATAAACCTTTTGAAATATATTTTTCATTCTTAAGTTTTTGTTTGCTATCATCCACTTTTTCCCTCAATATTTTTAGTTTCTCCTTCATCTCTTGTTATGCAATTGCATCTATAGAGGTAATAAATTTGATCCTTTTTTCTAATTCTTTGCACTCATTAACTATTGTTTTCTCCTTTTCCTTTTCATTTTATAGTTTGCCTATAACTCTTTAATTACCTTCTCTAACTTTCTTTTCTCTCCCTCCATCTTGAATAGTGAAGTGTAGAGCACTTGGCTGATCTTTTTTGCTACATTAACTATTACCACAATTTTTATTTTGGAAAAATTCATTTCCAACTTTCTAAAAATAATTTCAACCAAAAGTGTCCAATAAAACTCATTCCATTTTAAAATGGCATAACTTCAATACCAAGAAATTTGTGACCACATAGATTCTAGCTTTGTGCTAAATGATGTCGTCAACCACCTTACATATGTCATCCTGCACTTGACCATCCAACAGTTGGCATGCAAAAGTATTATTGGGGTATTCGACCAACAAAAGTTCCTTCCAATTGGTTGAAAACCATATGGCCTTGCTAGTTGTTATAATGTGATCCAAGTCGAAACTCTCAATTCTCCCAATAGGCTAGCTCAAATGGCTTAGTCTAACTCTCCAGTGGATTATTATCTATGTGTGGGGGCATAACAACCATGAGACATTTCATTTCTTTTTTTGGGTCATATGTGGGAAATACATTATTCAATGCAAGTTCTTCATTATGAGATGCAACAAATGCTTCCCTATTCAATGTCTCTTTATTTTTCCTATTCCTAATTTATGTTTATCCAAGTTTACTACCAAAATTATCAAGTTGAAAATTTGAGGTTGGCAAGACAATTGAATTTTTGAAAGGTGAAATAACACTTGTAATGATGTATGTGCCTCTGCCTATGCATGTACTTCTAATTATTCTATTTTTAGGATTAACACGTCTCATTCATAATCTTGTCTCACTATCACTTGCAAGTGGATATTTTGGACAATTATGAGGGTTTTGTCTTGAAGCTCTAAAAAAAATATTACAACTTACTATTGGAATTGTTGGCATGACCTTTTGCTTCTTTACAATACCTTGATCTCTAGTATCCCCTATACCATCTACTACTAGTGGCCTCTTGTAAGAGATGTCTTGTTGTTGAGGACAACTAGTATTACTATTCGTACCCAGACTACTTGATTGAATAGTAAAACTAATTTGAAATGAAGTACCATGCTATGTAGCTTGTGCTAGTGGTTGTGATTGAATATGAGTGCCTACAAAAGGTATAACTAGATTTGAAGCTAGAACAAACAATGGTGTAATGGTGTGAGATTGACTAGTACCTTTCTATGATGAATCAATTGATTTAGGTTTGAGGACTGGCTTCCCACTATATTTTGGTGGAAGTGGTGTTGCAATTAGTAACCAAGGGTCTTGTCCTATGGGATGTAGACCAACATCACATGTACACTCCATTTTTCTATCATTATGCCCCTTTTCTATATTTTTCTTTCATCAACATATTGACATGTGGAAAATATCTATTACTTATTAGAGTGGTTGTAGGAATCAAATTAACATGCATCTCATATTCACTATTTTCATTGTTACTAATGTCATCATTATTTATATTAGTTGGATGCCATGTATTCCATTATTTGATAAACTCTTGATCATCATCAACTTAATAAAGATTTGCACAGGTCTCAAGGTCTCCGAGATTCTTCCTCATTTCCCAATAATTAAATTTTTTTCTCTAAGTCCAATTTGTATCCTTACATTGATCCAATATTTCTTTTGTAATATATTGTTTAGATGGTTGAGAAATATTTTTCTAGAAATTGTAAGATGTCTCGGGCTGCTCTTTTGTTGTATGTTTGTGCAATGTCATAATTTGTGATGACAATTCTTACATTGAAATATTATTGCCAACAATATATTTCTCCATCTCTTTCTTTACCTCATTCTATGAATCCATGTTTTTAAACTCTTCTAAAACTAGCTTATTTTTATGTTGAAATTTTCTTGTGGATTTCCCATTTGCCTAAGCCTTGTTAGAATGATCTTTAGTAGATAATACTACCAATAACTATCAACACCGAACTTAAAAAATTCCAAAACTCATGTGCCACATTGAATCCTCTTCTCTCAAATGTGAACCCTCCACATGAGAAATGCAAAGAAGGAAATATCATTTTCTTTTGCAGACCACTAAAGAGCACATTTTTCCTCTCCACATGTTTACATATTCCAATGCAAATACCCTCTTTATCATGTGTATTGTAAGTTTGTAGGGTTCAATAGCTAAATCATAAAATCTTAGCATAGTGTAGTCTTTCATGAAGTATCGTTCAACCAATTGTATTTGACTTCTAAGTTGCATGCAATCTCTACAAGGCACAAACAATCTAGGCATTGGAGTGCTTGCAATTTTATAATACATTGGTGCCAAACATAAGTCTACAAAATGGTTGTAGTTTCTTTTGTTATCATGCATCCTTATCTTAGGTGTCCATTCATATATTGGGAACTCTATTTTGTTTTGTGTTTTCTCATCAAACTCATAGACATGAATGTGAATAGTGTTAGTCTCAAATATTCCATGATGCTTTGCTAGAAGAAGACAACACAAGTAACTTGTGAATCTAAATGTCTTATGAGAACCTCTTTTAATCATTAGTAATTATTCTTGCATGGATTGAATGATGAGATCAATAAATTATATCTTATTGGTTCATTTGCATAGTTGATATGAAAAATATTCAAGAATGTTGGCACCCACTTCATTATTATTTTTCAATCCCAGGGAAAATGCTAGCAAGGAAATAGTATCTTGAACCCATTGCACAAAAATAATATACTCATAAGGAGGCTTATGAGTTTGATCCAATTTATTACCTTTATGTGCTCTAATATACAAATCTTTATGATTGTCTAGTAGTTTCTCATAAGGCTTTGCCAACTCTCCTAGGTTGATGTGGACATTTGAGTTTTGTACTTTATACTTCAGGTCCAAAAAACGAGAAAAATCACTCTCATTTATGGATAAAATTTCCTCTTTATTATTTTTAATGATAATTGATTTTATATCTTCATCATAGTTTTGGGTGCAAATCATAAAAACTTCAGGGAAAGGGAATACTTCAGGTAACACCATGCATTCCAATCCAACTACTCGCATTGTAAGTTAATTTATCTTTACATTTATTGATCTGTTAAAAGCAATGTTTTTTGTCTCCTTCTATGTATCTCTCCACTTATTAGACAATGAATATCTAATTTCCATGATTCCCTTGTTTCCATAGATAATAGGATCATAAATATCATGGTATTTATAAGTGAAACCCATTGTTTTAACCAATTTTGTTAAGTTTGTTTTCTCTTTCTCTTGGCTTTTAGTTTTTTTAGTACTCATGGTTTTTTCTTTCCCCATCTCTAGTACTTACTACTTTATCAATTCCCTTTCAAATGATTAAATCAATTCTCGACATGCCACAACTAATACTAAGAATTAACACTTACACGCATGAAAAACCTTACCTTAATTTTCAAGATGAACGGTAAAATCCTCATTATAGTTCTACAACCTTAATAGTAAATCACAAAGATAGAAAAATATAAAACATGAGAAGTTGGTATTCTAGATTTTATCTTGAATTTCAATTCAAGTAGAGTGTGAGTCAGTAGATAAACTTTGTGTAATATTTCGCTAGGGAACCCAATAGAAGTTAACTTATTATGTATCAATATTTATTAAACACTTATTTTCTTAAAAGTTTATGCCACATCAAGATAGCAATGCAAAAGCATTATAACACATACACATGTCATATACAAATAATCAATACAAATATAATTTATATTTCTCAAGGGATCTTTAATTTTGAATCACATTTGTACAAGTATTAATAATCAAATTGAATATTAGGTATAGTGTCCACAAATATAATGAAGTATCCAATACATGATCTCTTAATAAATATATATCTATAACTGTTACAAGAAATTACATCCAAACACACATTGTCCACTACACATGTTGCAATGTATGTAATAATAAGTCAAATATAATACATCATCACATAGGATCTCAACATGCAAATACATGATATATGAATACACAGGTACAACATCTAAATATAAGTCTCTAAGATTTAATAATAAGAATGGTACATTGCATCAATGAAATATCCGACATTAGTGCTAATATGTGGGGGACCCCAATGGTGAGAGAGTCACTACCTCCTGACCTTGTGGTAACCTAATCAAACCCACTCCCATTAGGTTGGGGAGATAATGTATGATCCACATACAAATATCAAACAAAAAAAAACCATTCCAAGGAAAATGATCTTGAAAAGCTCTCTCTACATCAAGAGTACCACAAACTACTAATAATAAAATATAACAAATTGCAAAACAACAATTGACCAAAACCAAAACCAAATACCAAAGTTAGCAACCACATACCAAATCCAAAACAAGTACCAATGTCAAGGAAGAACAACCACTAAAAGAATACCAACTTCCAAATCAAATACCAATCACCAAATGAATAGTAACCAATGAATAAATGACAATCATTAATACGTAACAACCACCAATAATAAATAACACTCAACAATACATAACACCTTCAAGAGGAAAATACAAAATCTATGAAGAAGATTTGTGATACATATTAGGGAGTGTCATTGCATGGTCAAACTACTTTAGTTACCCTGGATTGGTCTCTCACTAGACCTCAAACACTCAAACATTAAGTTACCCTAGATTGGTCTCTCACTAGGCCCTAGACCACCAAGCATTGATTTAATACTCAACATGACCCATGCAGAACTAGAATACCCTCTTAAGAAGATGAGGAATACGAGTCATACCCTCACTAGGTATCATCTTATTCCCATCCTAGCCTATACAAGCACTCAATGCATGGGCAAAAATAAATCTCTATATGTCTTTTTAATGTGTATCTAAATATTTTAATAACTATGTTATCACTTATTATACAACTTATGATAGGTTACTTGACACTGGCCGCTTTCTACTTCAGACCCCTATTGTAAGCCATTCTCATACGATGAACCTAGACAACATCGCCTAACCTCATAATCACAAATGTGTCCCACACCACAAAAGAATGATAATCAATTTCAATTCCATGATAGCCAACCAAAACTTACACTAGTTCTCAAACCTAAAATATCATAAATGCTCTCAACAACAAATACCATAAACATAAACTTCAGATTGAACACACAATACATCATAACATATAGTAAAATAAATCATCACAAAAATAATCACAAGCCTCTGGTGCACAATCCTAATTGGCTAGCTAGATTTTCCCAAAACTCATCATGGAATAAACATCACAAAACTCCAAAATCAACCATATATAAAAACTTGAGGTTTATGCCTCATAGTTTGATTCAATTGACCCCAATGGTTATATATATATATATATATATATATAATCAATTAACACACAGAATAATTAATAATAAATGTTAATTTTAGTTAATATTTGTTACATAAAAATTAACTAGAATAAAAGTCCTAGTTCATTTATATTAATTAATATAAATATGAACTAAATTTATTAATTTTAATGTGATGATATAAAATAAAAAAATCTTTTATTATTATTCTATATATGTATTAATTTTATTATTATATTTTTTTCAAGATCTTTATTAATTTTTAAATCCCATTGGAGTGGCCCATAGGTCATAGCCCTAAAGGGCTCCTCATGAGCTCCCCTTTGGGGAGTAGTTGTTCCAGGCCACCACCCTTTGACAACAGTCACACTCGACCAACATGTCATAGGGGATGAGGGACGAGATCCCACATCCCCAAAAAAATTAACTTTTATTTATTTTTTTAAATATTTTTTTCTATAAAAATATAATCCTTTTTAATATGATTTTTTTACCAAAAACCTTTGTATAAATTAGTTAGACAATATTTTTAGCATCTAATATTTTATCATCATTATTTTTATTTATATCCAATAGATTCGTTTGGTGATTAAATTTGTTGATAATAGAGAAATGTATACAGGCATTTATTCAAAAAATACTCATGGTAAATTTCATGTTTTTATTCTAAATTTTTTATCAGTTGAAACTCTAGTTGGTTTAATTCTCTCCCTTTCTAAAATTCCTAATTGAATTATCCTACTATCAAGATGGTTCTCAAATGCATAAAAAATTAATAGTTCTCTAATATCATCTATAGGATTTTCTGAAACAATCAATTTCCAAACAAGTTTTCTTCAACAAAGATCAAACGAGTTTCTCTTGTCAAATTTGGACAAACATAGTCATTGAATCAAAATTGGAACAATAATGTTTGACAGGCAATTAACAAGCACCCTGACAGATACGAGGTAGACAGTATTTTCGATTGAAATTATACAACAGGTTTTTTCAAACCCTACCTCAAAAACTCAACAACTAAATTATGAAATAATTTAGTTAATTCTTAAAATCCAAAATAATCTTCAATGGTGATCCACTAATTTTCCCTCCAAAACCTGTGTGTTCTCAAATGACCCAAAATGTGCCAATAAAGAAGACCTAACTGTTGGAATGTTCAAATGAGAAGAGTACTTCTAAGGGCGGGGGTAGAGGTGAATCAGAAGTACACAATTCTTATTCTTTTCTAACTCTTAATAACATATAACTGAAACTAACATGCATGCAAGTAAATGTGTAAACAAACATGAAATGAAAGCATGCATCAACACATAACAAAAACATTTTGGTAACCCATAAACCCTCCAGGAATAAGAAGGTAAAACTGGGGTGGGGATGACACCCACAAAAATCATTGCAGCAATGAGTTCAACCACTTCTAATGGTTTGCCCTGTCAAAGGCCTGCCCTGTTAAAGGCTTTACACTATGTCAATAGTGACCTGGTTAAAGGATTTACAAACACTTACATGAAGTGTCACCCTGTTAAAGGATTTACAATAGGTTGTTAAACCCAACTAATACATAGGATTTTCTTGACCTTCTCCAAAGGCTCTCCTACCTAGTTGTTAAGCTAACCTATCACCATAGGATTTCAACCTCTAATACAATTGTAAGAGAGTATTAGAACTTTTAACCTAATTGAATACAATCTCAAATTGCTGAGTTCAGGCACTTGATCTGCTCGTCCTCTTTTGATCCTTGCTTGATTTGATCTCTGAATATGTCCCCTATTTTATTCTAATTAACTGGATGTATATATGTTGTTCTTTTTGCTAAGTGTTTTCTCTTCACACTGAAATTTCACTATAATCTCCCCTTTTGATGTCTTCTTCAACACATACAGTGGTGCATTCGTTCTCTTTATAAAGAGTGCAAAGACTTAGGGTTAGGTATGGATCTACGATCCATATTAAATCTCAAATTCCTTCTCATACTTTGCATTTTTCTTATTGGTTGCATGCCTTCACCATTTTTTCTGATTGGCTACATGCAGATTGCATAGGGAATGTAAATGATTCATTCTTATCCTTTTTCTCCTTCAAAATTCCTCTAATTTGGCTCCAAAAATGGTTTACATCTTAGTTTGTGAGGGCACAAACTCATATGTTGATTTTGCATTGCTCTACACATGAAGTATTATTGATGCTCGACACATTTTGTTTCTAGATTGCTCGGCATCAACTACATTTTCTAGTTTGATCGGCACTTGTTATATCCTATATTGCTTGGCATATGTTGTTATGAATTACTTAGCATCTGAATGATTATGTTACTCGGCACATGAACAATTCTATATCACTCGGCACATACTACACTGTGATATGCTTGGCACTAACTGTGACTCAACACCTATTGAAATTTCGGCTCAGCATCTGTTGTGTACTCATCATACATAGTGAAAATGGTTAAGTGTGTTGACACTCATTTGTCAGTACTATTTATTTGACCCACAATCTCCCCCTTTGACATGAGTGTCAAAAACACTTAACTATGCATTAGTGATCCTATTCTTATTGAGTACATTCTTCACTTACTCAACTTACATGCAAAATTTCAAAAAAAATTGTGAGTAGCAATATACCTTATAACTCCCTTGAGTTGATTATACCTTTGAAATTGAAATTATGTACCAATGTGCCTTATCCTCCCTGTCCTTTGACCTATTTTTTCATTTTGAGCTTGTATGCTATATCTAATCTGTGTAATGTCCTTGTATTCCATGTGATTACCAAAATTTTACATCTCTCCTTCACTCCTTTATTCCTTGTCTCCCTTTTTTTTGGCTATTTACAATCATTCCACTTTTATTCTCAAAATGAATGAAAGAATGAGTGAGAGAATGTAATCAAAATGATCAAAATTTGTCAAAATGTGGTAATTACCCATAGTATCTACATATCTCCTTGTTTGCTTACTCCCCCTATAATATATCTCCCCCTTTTTGACACTGATGTCAAAGGGTTCTATGGAGTAATACCATGTTTGGCCAAAAATGAGCTGTTAACCTCTAGGAGTATCTTAAGAGCTGCATCCCAGTTGTTTAATGCAATATCCAATGACTTGTGTTGGATTGCAAGCTCTGCTGCTAGGTCTACAAGTCCTTCATGTGTTGAAAGATTGGGATCTTTCTTTAGGACTGTCTCTACATACATCTGCTCCTTGTGAAGTACCTCCAAGTGAGGGGTAATGGAGGATTGGATTTGCATTAACTTGGCTTTTATATTAGCCTCCTTTGCTATTAATACAACTAGATCCCTTTGAGTGTGAAGCATCTGAGAAAAATGCTTCTCACTTTGAGCTAGATTGGTAGGAAGTTGCATGCTAGAAATCTTTAAATTTCTCTCCAAGCTCAATATCTTCTGGCTGATCTCTTGTGCGAAATTGGAAAAATCACACAATTTATTGTAAAGGGAGAATATATTTCCAAGTACAATTTTGACTCTATCTAATTTCTTAGCTAGGTCAACTTGTCCCAAAATGATAGTATTTGATATCTTCTCATTGACCTTACTTTTGAATTTCTTCTCTGACCATTCCATTAGTTTGGCATTGGTGTCATGGTCCTCATTTGTTACTTGATCAACTATATCTGATAGTTGCTCTATAATTGGTCTTGATTCATCTACAGACTATAGGCTGAAGGCATCCATGAATATGTCCTTGATTTCATTTAATGCTTGCTTTTATTTATAATCCTTTCTAAGTGCCTCTTGTCTCCTTCTTCTATCCAATGCACTTTGTATCTCATTCATATTTTCTTCTGTGAGAGTGTTGGATTCATAATAGGGTATCTTTATTTCTTCATCGAGCTTAAGAATTCCATAATGAATTGTCCTAGCTACCCTAGTTGAGCTTGAGCCTGGTGTTCTAATTTGCAATTCTAATGTTCCAGTGCTCAGTTACTGAAGAGTTTTTGTAGGAGTACTTGTTTTGGGTAGTTCAACCAAAGTTTGTATTGTAGATTCCTCCTTATCTTTTGTCTCTTCTTTCTCTTCAGTTTGTTTCTCTTCTATTGTCATTCTGGCTAGGGGTGTACCTATTGATTGTACTGATTTGTCTTTATCATCCCTTGCTACTACACTTAGCTCCTGAAGTGCAATTGTGAATTCTTTTGGTGGAAATGGTGGTGGAAGGAGTAGAAAGTCCAGTAGGTTGTGTGGTCATAGGTGGTTCTTGTGTTTGCACATTGAATTCTTTTAATTTCACTACTACCTTCTGCAACTCATCAACACTGAACAATATTGAGCTTGAGCATAGTCTAGCTACTTGTGTTGATTGGTCAAGGATCTTTGCTAGATCCTTTGTAGTTAATGGATTGATGTTTTGACTAGAAGTATCAACAACATCCTTTACCTTGATTGTTTCTGCAGGTGTGATGGTAGAATGAGGAGGGCTAGGAGGTGGCAGTTGTGTGTCCTACACACTCTGTTCTTGTTGCTCATCTATCCCCTTTTCTTCTTCTTTACTCATTTCCTCCTCCTCTTCTTCATCCTTCTTTTCTTCTTCCACTTTCTTCTCCTCTACCTTCTTCCTTCTTGCTTCTTTTATTTCCTTTGTTTTGGCACTTGCTTTTGCCTTGTATTCTTCATCAAATACATCATCAATTTTCTTGTAAATAATCTTCCATACTTTTGTGGTTTTGCTCACAACCTCTTCAATTTTACTTTGTAAAATGCTAAATACCCTGTATCTGGGAGTAAATCTACTTTGTGCCTTTTGACTACATTTGTTATTTGACTTTTAGTCAAATCAGGCAACATCCTTGCTAAGGTAGATTCCCTTATTTCTGTCTCAGTTTGCAAACAAAAATGCCATTTATCCTCTACAATCTTATATAATTCCTTTAGCAATGAGCTATCCAATTCAAGAGGTGTATGTTTATATTCTGCCATCATACTATAGACAAATTTCTCTATTTTATTCTACTCATCCTTTGTGAGCTTATTAAAATCTACATTCTTCAAGTCATTCATGTCACCATTCCTAATCTTAGCACATAACTTGTCAATAGAAGACTTAGGTGAATGACTTACCACTTTAAACTGACTATGGTCTTCTGATTCTATCCTTTCTTCATTTGAATTAGGTTGAGCCATAAATTTTCTTCTTTTCTTTGGCTCTTCTTCAGTCTTCTTAGTAGATTCCTTCCTCTTTGCTGCCTCTTCCTTTGCCTTTTGTGTAGTAGCTCTTATAGTAGCTCTAGTAGTAGGCTTCTTAGGTGCAGGCTTTGCCACTTTCTTTGGCTTGGGCTAAGGAGCAAGTGGTTCTTTTACCTTTCTTTTGGTGACCTTGGTTTGGATGGATGTTTCCTTGGCTTGTTCTTCCTTGTCACTCTCATCCTCATCTTCACCTAGGCCTTGAGTTAACTAAAGTGGCCCTTGCTCTGGCTCATCTTCATCTTTCTCATTGTCATCTTCTTCTTCATCATCACTTATTTCTTCTACTGTGCCTTCCTCTTCAACACCTAATTTCTTTTTGATCTTCTTTACAAGCTTGTCCTTCTTCTTGACTGTTGTTGCTATCTTGAGGTCTATGACCACCCTTGATTTGACAACATCATATGTTCCAAAGTGTTTTGTAGTCTCATCAGTTTCCTTTGCAAGCAATGTTGTAATAGCTGTTGAAGCTTGATCCACATCAAGTTCATAGCCCAGTGGTCTAAGCCATCTGACTCTAGGGATGTCTGCTTGTAAATAAGTATAGTCAATATCCACTAGAAAGCAAATGTCTTGTTCATGCTTCTCAACCAGTGAGACTGGTATCCTCATTCTTTGTTTCATGGACTTCTTGAAGTCCTCAAAGTAACTAGTCATTTGGGCATCAAAATTTTCACCCATTTGATCAATGAATCCATTTATTTGGTCAACAATAATCTTGTTTGGATCCCATTTCACCTTCCCTACTGAAGGGAATTCTTTCATAATGTAGAAAAACATACAAATCAAGATTGAGCCAAACTTGCATTGAGCCCCTTTTGATTTCCTTATGGCTCCCAAGTTTTCATTGATTTGATGCATCATCAACTCTGCAAGATCATAAGTATGATCCTTTTTCACTAGCTTTTAAGCAACATCCACTACTATGCAGGGTACACTATTTAACCTGTTGGATTGGTAAAATTTGTGAGATATAATCCTTACAAAAAAAATCTAGTAGGGGGTCTTTGATGGTGTCAATTTTCATACCCTTGTTGTTCTACTTGGCACCAGTGTTTTTCTCAATTGCCTCCCTCTTATCACTCCTTAGGGTCTTGGGCCGATCTAGGATTGGAATACCAGTAACTCTATGTAAAATATTCTTTGTGAACTTTACTGGACCTATTTCTAACCAAAAAGCTCCATCATGGATTATGCTCAACACAATGCATATCCATTTTGTTTTAAAGACAATAGGGAAAACTAGGGTTTTGGTTAAACCCTTCTTCTCAACTATGGAGAATTTGTCTTTAAGTTTCCCATTTTCATAGAGCTTATCAAATGCATTGAAAATTTCTAAATCTCCTATTGCTCCTATCTTACAGTTGTAGCATTTGTGTACATCCTAAACCATTACTACTTTATAAGGAATTACGGATAGGGCACCAACGGGATCATTTTTGTAGGCAACCTTTGGGATTGGCTTGAACTCAAGTTGTTTAACTTCGTTGCTAACTAATTGAATCTCCAAACCTTCTTTCCCTTTGTAGACTTAGAACCAGATGCCATTTCTAACCAAACTAGGGTTTACTATTTAAACAAACCTTTTCAAACTACGTAACTCGACACTTGAATGAAATACCTGGTAAATTGATGAAACGGAGTTGGGTTGCTGTTGAATCGCTATAAATCACCTTTTGGTCACTAGGAAATCACTTAATCGCTTTGCTCATCTTTTCTCTTTGTTTGAATGATAAGAAAATGATCAATTTTTACTTTTATTAAGCTTGAAACCTAGCATTTATTGCATTCATGCTTTACAATTGTACACTTGTCTTCCAAAGGATTTTCCAACTCGGCATCAACTCTATTTCATTCACTCAGCAGTTACTATCTCATTTCACTTGGCATCTATTGATCTTGTTAATTACTTGGCAGCCATTGTCAAGTTTTACTCGACAACCACTAGACTGTTCAATTCGGCATGTACTAGAGTTTTACTAGGCAGCCAAAGGTAGCTCGATATCATCTTCCAACTTTTATCCTGACATCTTAATTTATGCAGATTTCTTCTTTGCAGTGCTCCTATGTTCTTTTGGGTTGATGTATGATACATCTTTATATGTATTAGCCCCTTGTGCCTTTCTAGTACTTAATTTGATGAGGTGTGATCACTTGACCTCTTGGGTGAAGTGATCTCTCCATTTGATGTGCTACATTCACCTTTCTTCTACCATGTCTTCTTCATATCTTCCTTGATGTGTTCCACGTTAACTTTTTCTTTGCCCTTGTTACCTTCAATCTTGGGTGCTTTGACCTTTGTTGGACAATTCCTGCTAACATGTCCAGTCTTCAAGCAACTAAAACATGTAGTTTGGTTTAGCCATCTACTGTAGTTTCCCTTGAAATGTGTGCTTATGCAATTTTTAGGAATGTGTCCATACTCTTGACAATAGTGACAACTATACCTAGTATTGTAATCCCAATTGTAGTGATGTGCATGATTGATTCCTCTTGCAGGTTGATTAGGTGTCCACATAGGCTTTGATCTGCATTCAAATGCTTTATGTCCATATTTTTTGCAGTTGTAGCAGTGACCCTCAAATCTTGGTGTCCTCATGGTCTTGGTTCTGCAGTCTTGTGTTAAATGTCCTTGCTTTTTACACTTGTGATAGAAATTTGCATTTGTAGGCTTATCATGTTGATGGCTATTCTTGCTTCTGCGCACATTATAAGTATGTCCCTTTTTACCATAGAAATGAAAAGTAGGTTTAGTGTTCTTACCTTTGTTGCTTCTTTCTTTTGTAGCCTTGGATGATTCTCCTTGTTCAGTGCTGATGTGGCCAAGTCCTATAGTGTCATTACTAGCCCTTAGTGATTTCAAAAATTGCTCAAAGTACTTGATGGCCTTGTTGGGTTTGTTGTAACTTTCTACTATTTCTTTTTCTCTCTTCAATTCATTCTATAATTTCTCATTCTGTATCTTTAAGGTGGAGATCTCAATATCCTTCATGTTTAGCTCATGATGAATATTCATCATCTGGCTTAAGGTGTCTAACTGCATGTTTGAAATCTTTTCAAACTCAATTGTCTTTTCTTCTGGCCTATTGATGAGATTTCTCTTGTCATCTTCTACCATGGCCTTGTCTTCAATTTCTCTCTTCTTTTGTTCAGTCACTTTACAAAGCATTATGGCTTGTGATTCTTGTTCAATCTTGAGTAATCTGATTTGTTTTGCTTGTGCTCTATTTTTCTCCATTAATTTTGCTATTTCTACATCAAATTCCTTGGAGTCTCCATTGGAAAACACTTGTGAGGTGTCAATCTCCTTATAGTGTATGCCATTTTCAGCTATGGCTATCTCCTTTCTTCTTTTCAAAGATTTTCTCAGTTCCTCCCTAGCTTCCTCTACTTTGTGTAGAGCTAGTTGCACATCAATCACTTGATTATTAATGATCTTCCCAAGTTTGAAAAATTCCATCTTCTGACCTTTTTCTCCAAGCTGTTAGGCTTCTTCTTGTGAGAACTAATGCTCTGATACCTATTGTTTGGGGGGGGTGGGTGTGTGAATCAGAAGTACACAGTTCTTATTCTTTTCTAACTCTTAATAACATATAACTGAAACCCTCTAGACCCTACTGAAGATTTGGAGGTATGTTCTGCTTGCTATTATTGAGTACATTACTCTAGACCCTAGGTTTGATCATGTTCGCACCCACCATTTTGTTCTTCTGAATCATTTTCGACATGATATCAAAGTTTCTTTCCCTTTGTATTTGTTGAACTCTATGAGCAAGGCAGTGTCAAGCTTCAAAAAGAACCCTCTGCTAACCCTGCTCTACATGAGGGGCTATTACTGCTCATCTATGAGCACTTCAAGGTTCAAATGATTAGTAACATCTCGTCGCAAGCTGGGAATGAGGAAATCGAAAGCTCTAGCTATTCCTCTGACTCAGATGATATATAGAGCATTAGTTCTGAGGAAGAAGGGCTTACCTTCGCGAGTAAAAAAGCTACGCGTAATGTTAAGAAGTCTCCCTCCCCCATTATCCCTAGAAGAAAAAGACCTAGAGATCATGGTTAGAAGAAGATTGAGAAGGAGGAACAGGACACCTATGATGAAGAGGAGGCTATGGAGTCTAATGATGAGGAAAAGGAAAGCCAGGAGGGAAAAAAGGATTCTTAGGATGGGAAGAAATGCAAGAGGGTGGGCACAGAGGATGAGAGGTTGCAGTAGGACCTGGACTCTTCCCTGCTCCCTCTCTCCCCTGTCCATCCCTAAGCCCACTTGGAGGAGCAGACACAGGATAGTTTTGGAGCTGAGAGTGCGGAGGTGCTGGCCAAAGATAGGAGGAAAGCATGGAGAAATTTTAATGTGAGGACCTTGAAAATGGGTATTTTCAGGGAAGTGATGAACCCCCAGATCCTGGTGGACAATCAAGAGGAACCGCGTCTTGAAGAGCTCATTAACCCTGTGATTGTGGCTATCTCTAATAATGCCAAGGAATCTAAGATGAACCTCTTGGACAATGCCCACAACAACATGATTGACAATTATAGGTCAATCAAGTGGCTTTTTCATGAGCTAGAGGAGGTTAAGGAGAAGGTAGTTCAAATGGAAGGAGCCAAGAATCTTAAGGGCCTAGAGAAAGGGAGAGATAATGATGATAGGCATAGCCTGGTGGAAAGGAGGATCCACAATTTGGAAAATTATAATCATAATCTGTCAAGCCAAACGATCTCACTGCTCAACTCGATCAATAACAATATTTTATCTTTAACTAATTGGCTTAAAGATAGAGGCATGTAGGGGGATGTGGAAGGAAAAGACAGGGGTAAAGCTAGATCTGATGAAGATAACACCATTGGTATCACCTTTTCTACTTTGGACTAGGAAGATCACAAGACTCACTAGCAAGAGGCTGAGGAGAACAAGATGGCACAGGAGGCTGTCCAAGTCATGCAGGAGCTGGAAAGAAAGATCGCGAAGTAGTTCCTATTTTTTTCCTTTTTGGTTGAATTTTCATTTTGGCTTTTGATGGTTTCGTTTTGTCTTTTCTGTTTGGCCTTTTCTTTGGCCTTTGTTTATATGGCTGGGCTGTGTGTTGTTTAAGCCTTTAGATTTGTTTCTTTTGTGGCTGGGCTTCTAACACTTATTTTCAGCCTATTTTGTATTAACTCTCGGGTTTCAGGATCCCTATAAAACTTGTTTATCTAATCAAAAACATATAATTGAAACTAATATGTATGCAAGTAAATGTGTAAACAAACATGAAATGAAAGCATGCATCAACACATAACACAAAGATTTTGGTAACCCAGAAACCCTTTAGGAATAAGAAGGTAAAACTGGGGTGGGGATGACACCCACAAAAATCATTGCAACAATGAGTTAAACCACTTATAATGGTTTGCCCTGTTCAAGGCCTGCGCTGTTAAAGGCTTTACACTGTGTCAATAGTGACATGGTTAAAGGATTTACAAACACTTACATGAAGTGTCACCCTGTTAAAGGATTTAAAATAGGTTGTTAAACCCACCTAATACATAAGATTTTCTTGACCTTCTCCAAAGGCTCTCCTACCTCGCTGTTAAGCTAACCTATCACCATAGGATTTCAACCTCTAATACAATTGTGAGAGAGTATTAGAACTTTTAGCCTGATTGAATACAATCTCAAGTTATTGAGTTTAGGCACTTGATCTGCTTGTCCTCTTCTAATCCTTGCTTGATCTGATCTTTGAATATGCCCCTATTCTGTTCTGATTAACTGGATGTATATATGATGTTCTTTCCACTAAGTCTTTTCTCTTAACACTAAAATTTCGCTATAATCTCCCCTATTGTTGTCTTCTTCAATACATACAATGGTACATTCCTTCTCCTTATAAAGAGTACGAAGAATTAGGATTAGGTATGGATCTAGGATCCATATTGAATCTCAAATTCCTGCTCATACTTTGTATTTTTCTTATTAGTTGCATGCTTTCACCATTTTTCTGATTGGCTACATGCATTTTGTTAGGATAAAACACAGACAGAAATAAAAAACTACATGCAAATATAACCAATAACAAAAATAATAGAACACACAGAAATGAACGCAAGGCACCAAGATTTAACGTGGTTCACCCAATCCTTGGGCTACGTCCACCAAACAGCAAGTCCGATCTTATTACAATCCAGTGATTACAACCTGATTACAATCCGTAATCCCTTACAGCTCAATACCGCCGCAAGAACCAATTTCATATCACCACACATAAAAAATACCCAACCCTAAGCCCTTTTTATACAAGTATTAAACCGCTTTAGGGTTATAACATGTCGGCCATATGTCGGCCATAATATGTCGGCTACCATGTCGGCTACTTCCAAAATTTTTTTTTTTCCACTATTTATGAAGTATGTACAGTACTTTCCTGATCAGTCACCACAATCTAAAAATCTCCCACTTGGGGACTGATCAGGCTCCACACTAAACAACAATCTCCCACTTGGAGACTGATCCTGTAGCAATACAACTACCGCATGGGGCTCCCACTGGATCAAACCACCCTGGACTCTGCTGTTCTTTTATTCACATTTAGTCTAAAAGACCAACTGAAGCTGAAGAGGAGTTCAACTTCTTCCTTGTGACAACCTTTGTCAACATATCTGCTGGATTTTCATTGGTATGTATCTTCTCCAGCTTTAACTGTCCATCCTCCAAAACTGACCGAATGAAATGGTACCGCAACTGTATGTGTTTGGTCTTAGAATGTAGAGCTAAATTCTTAGCAAGATGAATGGCACTCTGACTATCTGTGAACAAATAATTATCCTTCTGAGGATGTCCCAATTCTTCCAAGAAGAACTGAAGCCATATCATCTCTTTGGCTGCCTCTGTAGCAGCAACATACTCTGCCTCTGTAGTGGAGAGAGCATTAATCTTCTGTAGCCTAGAAACCCAGCTCATGGCTGCCCCACCAATAGTAAAGACATAACCTGTAGTACTCCGCCTGGTATCAATATCCCCAGCCAAATCTGAGTCAACCTAGCCCTGTAAATCAGTAGTAGAGCCCCCAAAGTGTAAAAACTTATTGGATGTTCCTCTCAAATATCTGAGAATCCACTTGACAGCATTCCAATGCTCAAAACCTGGATGACTCATATACCTGCTAATGACTCCCACTGCATGTGCAATATCTGGCGTAGTGCATACCATAGCATACATCAAACTTCCTACAGCTGAAGCATAGGGTACCTTGGACATCTTATCCTCCTCTTCCTGTGTCTTGGGACACATCTCCTTAGTCAATTTCAAATGACTAGGTAAAGGTGTGCTGACAACTTTAGCATTCTCCATAGAGAAACGTTGCAACACCTTCTCAACATAATCAACTTGAGATAGCGTCAATGTTCTGTTCTTCCTATCTCTGCAAATCTTCATACCAAGGATTTGTTTTTCTGCCCCCAAATCCTTCATAGCAAATGCATGTGCTAACTGGCATTTTAGCCCCTTAATATGATGCATGTTAGACCCAGCTATAAGCATATCATCAACATATAGACATAAAATAATGTAGCTATCATCATCCAACCTCTTAAAATAAACACAGTAATCTGAATGACACCTGTTATATCCATGCTCATGCATAAAACTGTCAAATTTCAGATACCATTGCTGAGGTGCTTGCTTCAGGCCATATAAACTTTTCTTCAATTTGCACACTAAGTTCTCCTTACCTTTGACCTCAAAACCCTGTGGCTGAGCCATATATATTTCTTCATCCAAATCACCATAAAGAAAGGCTATTTTAACATCCATCTGCTCTAAATGTAAATCTTCAGTAGCCACAAGACTTAAAACAGTACGAATAGAAGTCATTTTAACAACAGGAGAAAATATCTCATCAAAATCAATTCCCTTTTTCTGTGCAAATCCTTTTACAACTAACCTGGCCTTAAATATTTTCTTACCTCCTTCCTCTTCTTTCAACCTGTAAACCCATTTATTCTGTAAAGCCTTTTTACCTGCAGGCAAATTGCACAAATCCCATGTCTTATTTTTCAGCAAAGAGTCCATTTCATCTTTCATTGCAGACTCCCACTGAATCTTAGTATCCACCTACACAGCTTCATCATAACTTTCAGGTTCACCAGCATCAGTAAGTAAAATAGAATACAAAGAGGGAGAAAACCTTTGTGGAGGTCTAATTGGCCTTGTTGACCGTCTAACATTTACTGGTGTGTGTGGTATTTGTTGTTGCAGTTGTTGCACATCATGAGGAATGGCTGGAACATCAGCTTTTGGAGTATCATCCAGCACTACATAATCATCTTCTTTCTTCTCATGTTGCTGCAACAGATCTTTGTACAACACTTTTTCATTGAATATGACATCCCGACTTCTTATAATTTTATGATTTTCAAAATCCCAAAGCCGATAGCCAAATTCATTAATGCCATATCCAACAAAGACACATTTTTTTGATTTCGCTTCTAGCTTGGTTCTATTTTCAGAGTCTATATGAGCAAAAGCTTCACAACTGAAGGTCTTGAGAAAAGAATAACTCACCTTCTTACCAGTCCATGCTTCCTCTAGAATACCACAGCCCAAAGGAGTAGAGGGACCTCTATTAATCAAATATACTGCAGTATTGACAGCCTCCGCCCACATGTGTAAGGGCAACCCAGCATGCAACCTCATGCTCCTTGCACACTCCATTATAGTCCTGTTCATGCGTTCAGCCACTCCATTTTCCTGTGGAGTCCTTGGAACAGTTTTTTGTCTACGAATACCATTAGTGGAGCAATAATCTTCAAATTCATGACTGCAATACTCACCACCATTATCAGATCTGAGACATTTTAATTTCTTACCAGTCTCATTTTCAACCAAGCATTTCCATTTCTTAAAAGTTTGAAATACATCAGATTTTTGTCTAAGGAAATAAACCCATACTTTTCTAGTTGCATCATCAATAAATGTAACATAATAATGAGAGCCACCAAGGGAAGATACCTGAGCCGGTCCCCATACATCCGTATGCACAAGCTCTAATTTCTCCTTTTTATTTTCCTTGTCTTTACAAAACTCACTCTCTTTTGTTTTCCATACACACAACTTTCACAGAAATCCATATTCACACATTTTAGACCTGGTAAAACTTTCCTTGAATGAAGTACTTTCATACCTTTCTCACTCATGTGCCCAAGTCTATTGTGCCACAGCGCTGTATCAGAATCTACAGCAGCTATTTGTTCTCCCTGCTCAACTGCAGTAATTGTTCCTGAATATTCATTTTTCTCTAAAACAATCAAAGTAGAAGGAACAATATGACCTGTACAAAGATATAAGGTGCCTACTTTCACACCTTTTGCTACTACAAGGGAACCTTTTGAAACCTTCCAATTTTTATCATTAAAAGTAATTACACAACCCTCATCACCGAGTTGCCCTGCTGAAATTAAATTCCTACTCAGCTTTGGAACATGTCTTACCTCATGTAGTAGCCAATGATTCCCATTCTGCAACTTAATCTTAATTTTTCCCTTTCCAACAATCTGACAGGGTTCATTATCCCCCAAATAAACAAGCCCAAAATCCCCTTGGACATAATCAATGAAATAACCTCTATGAGGTGTAGCATGAAAAGAAGCACCAGAATCTAAAACCCATGAATCATCAACACTCTCTAAAGACAGAAGCAAAGCATCCTCTTCGGATTTATTACTTACCACATTTGCTTCTTTGTCTCCATCTGATTTATCTCCTTCATTTTTCTTTCGAGTCCAGCAATCTTTCTTTTTGTGCCCTGGTTTCCCACAGTACCAGCAATCATTTGGTCCTCTCGATTGAGACCTCCTCCCCTTTGACTTTCCTCTTGATTTCCCATGATTTCCAGAGTTACTTCCTCTTTCAGTCGTTCTACCCCTGCTTTGTGCATTTAAAGCACTTCCTGATGTAGATCCACCTGAGGATTTTCTACGAGTTTCCTCACTTAAAATAACACCGATCACATCATCATATTTTAGGGTACTTGATCCAGGAACATAATTACTCACCGCCATTACCAAGCCATTCCAGCTTTCAGGCAAAGAACACAAAATCAAGAGAGCCCTAATTTCTTCATCAAAATTGATACCCATAGAAGATAATTGACTAGTAATAGTATTAAACTCATTTAAATGATCTGCAACAGATCCACCTTCTTCCATTTTCATATTAAATAAACGCTTCATGAGAAATACCTTATTTGAAGCGGAGGGCTTTTCATACAGTGTCGCTAGGGTTTTCATCAAATCTTCTGTCGTCTTTGCTTTTGTAATATTAAATGCCACCGATGGTGCCAAGCATAATCAAATGCTTCCGAGTGCCTTTCTGTCCAAAAGATCCCATTCAGCCTCTGACATAGTTCCCTGATTCTTGGCTTTTCCTTCCAACGGCTTCCATAAATCCTTCTGATATAAATAGTCTTCCATTTGCATCTTCCATAACTGGAAGTTCTGCCCATTAAACCTATCAACCCTCAGCTTACCATCATCTGCCATTGCTCCCACTCAACTGTGAGACTCCCACTTAACCGTGAGACTTTCTTGCAGAGGATAACTGAGAAACAACTAGGCTCTAATACCACTTGTTAGGATAAACCACGGGCAGAAATAAAAAACTACATGCAAATATAACCAATAACATAAATAATAGAACACACAAAAATGAACACAAGGCACCAAGATTTAACGTGGTTCACCCAATCCCTGGGCTACGTCCACTAAACAGCAAGTCCGATCTTATTACAATCCAGTGATTACAACCTGATTACAATCCGTAATCCCTTACAGCTCAATACCGCCGCAAGAACCAATTTCGTATCACCACACATAAAAAATACCCAACCCTAAGCCCTTTTTATACAAGTATTAAACCGCTTTAGGGTTATAACATGTCGCCCATATGTCGGCCATAATATGTCGGCTACTTCCAAAAATTTTTTTTTTCCGAACCCCACTATTTATGAAGTATGTACTGTACTTTCCTGATCAGTCACCACAATCTAACACATATTGCATAGGGAATGTAAATGATTCATTCTTATTCTTTTTCTCCTTCTAAATTCATCTAAGTTAGCTCCAAAAATGGTTTACATCTTAGTTTGTAAGGGTACAAACTCATATGTTGATTCTGCGTTGCTCGGCACATGAAGTATTATTGATGCTTGGCACATACTGTTTCTAGATTGCTCGACATCAACTATGTTTTCTAGTTTGCTCAGCACCTATTATATCCTGTATTGCTTGGCATATGTTGTTTTGAATTACTCATCATCTAAATGATTCTGTTACTTGGCACATGAACAATTCTGTATCACTCGACACACACTACACTGTGATCTATTCGACACTAACTGTGACTTGGCACCTATTGAAATTTGGCTCGGCATCTATTGTGTACTTGTCATACATAGTGAAAATGGTTAAGTGTGTTGACACTCATTTGTCAATACTATTTATTTGACCAACACTAACCCTATCTAGGGTTTCTAATTGCAATTTTATATTAAAAAAACTCAACTTAACTAAATATTAAATAGTTTAATTTATTAATTCTTTCGTGCATACTTAAGACACTTTATTAATTAAATATTATTTTCTTTTCTTTTTCCATTTTATTTATTTCTACAAAGCATTTTTAGATAACATAATTATTATTTTAAACAATAATATTTATAGCACATTAGTTACGTGCAACTCTAAATTTATTCGTACTAATTAAATGATTAGGAATAAAGCATCACTTTTTCTTTAATAATTAATTACTTTTTCCTAACTTCCATATTCAAACTTTTAAATTTAAGTCTTTTAAATTAATTTTACGTGTTTAAAATTATTTTCTAATAGATTAAATATCATTATATTTTAATGTTCAATTTTGATTGAACTAAAAAAATGTAAAATACATTATTTATCATTCATATGTTATTAAAATTGTTTTAGCGAATATGGCAGACAAAGCAAAAACAATGAATAGCAGGAAGTTCTTAGGAAATCCTAATAATAGTATCCCTAATTATCGAAGATTGTGTGTGCAAAGAAAACCAAGTCATGATGTGAATCCGATGAACATTATACATAAATTTAATCCACGACAACTCCCCCTCAAAATCTAGTTTGATATTTTAGTTGAGCAATGTGAAGAACGAATCAAAGAAATAACAAAACACCACCAAAAGACTTATAGGGAAACAACTTGGAACCCTAATCCTCAAACACTCAAATCTATAAATAATGAAAGAAACTTTGTTGAAGATGAAGGATGGAAGCAATATCATCTATAGGGGGGGATTTTAAAAAAAAATCTACAACAAAATACAAACAAGGGCGAAGGAAATAGACAGAGAAAATAAGTTATCTTCTTTGAGAGGACCAGTATGCAAGGATTTCTCAATCAAAGTGTACTTTAGCAAAAAAAATCACCCAATGAGAAAGAAAACAACATAAAATCTAGCATTGCATCTAAGGATAGACAAACCCTAAATTTCTCTAATGCCCTAACATACCCTAAACTATTTAAAGTTTCATAAGCTAATAGTGTTCCTATCAATCTCACCTAGGTATCCATACAAAAACCTTGACAAAATTTATCCATGCTGATAAATCAACTTCATCTTATCAACCCTACTTTCAATTTGGACAATTTCATTATAAACCAAACTTAATACAACTGTACTCGAACCAAAAAAATAGAAACAAAGGTGGAGACCACAATCATTATCAACAACAAAAACAATGAAGATAAATGGTTCAAGTGTGAAAGAAATGGTTTGTACACTGTATGGACAGGACCGAAATCAGAAAGATCCATAATGGTGAAATGGTTCAAATTATGGATTCTAAACATGTAAGTATCTCTTTCCTTTTAGATTCTTTAGTGTATCTACATTGCATAGATTTTGATTTTAGGTCTTTTTTGCTTTAAAATGCCCTTAAACTCATAAATGGTTATAGTTTGAATTTTTTGAAATGGAAACCCAACTTTAATGAAATAATAGTGAATTCATTTAATCTAGCTATAAGATATATCTTTAAATAATATTCCAATTGAATTATGCAATATTTGTGTCTTTATCCAAATAGGAGAGATATTAGGTGGAATTAAAGGTTATGAACTGCACCACTCCAAATCAACAACAGTAAAACTCTGAGTAAACTTAAAATTTGAACTCCATGATCAAGATCAAATTAAAGTTATCAAAAATATGTCATTATATTATATCAACTTTACCAAATACCTAGGGAAAATCATATCTATAAAATATCTTAAGGGAGAAGGAGGGCAACAAATAGCTCAAACTTTGAAGAAATACGATTGGATGATAATAGAGAAAAATAACAACTAGAGTTGACCACAAAAGAAAAGGACAACAATAGAGGAGAGATCAGTAAATAGAACAAAATAAATAGTTTAATAGTAACTAACAACAAGGAGTTTGAAGAAGGTGAGATAACAAAACTTGAGATCATATAGAGTGTACTCAAAAGCATTGAGAAGAAATCAAAAAATTCAAAAGAAGAAGACATCAATCAGATTACACAAAGGAGATAGAGGGAAGGAATCAAACTCCTCAATTCATTGAATGGAAAAGTAGCAAGGTTAAAAGAAGACTCAGAACAATGAGAAGCATAAATGATAGAAATAGACGAGAATATTAGAAGTATTAAGAAACTCAATGAAGAAATCACACTCAAAATCAATGATTCAATAGATCAGATAGAGATCCTAAAACTAAAAGAGGATCAGAAAAATACAAGAAAATAAAAAACTATCTCAGAGACTACAAAGGATTAGAAAAAAGCCTTCACAAAAAGCATAAAAAAAGGATCAAAATTAGGAAGAAGAAATCAAGATAGTTCAGAATAACAATACAAAGGATCTTGAATAGGAGAAGAAAAAGATACAAGATATTGAGGATAGAGAAAATTCTTGACTTTTCAACATAGAGGACCTAAAACAGACTGATATGAGCACCCTGATACTACATAAAGGTATATCTAGAATAACAACAACTCCAAAAGAAAAAATAAAAATAAAAATTGGGAATCAAATATAGTAGTCAATGAAGAACAAAATACAGAAGGATTAATTCCTCCAACATCTTCAACGTAATGGAGCAATATCACCATAAGGAAAAAAGCCAAAAAAAATGGAGTTATAAATTTTGGGAAACTCCAACAAATGGATTAGACCCTTTCAAATTTCAAACCAACATAGAAACAAAGGAATCAAAAGAACACATAGACAGTGCAATAGATACTATCTCAACAAGAAAATATATAATATTAAGAACTCCAGAATAGAGAATTTTTCAGAATTTAGCAGAAGACAATGAGAAAGGTATATGGCATAACTTGGAAGAATGTGGAATTCTGATGGATATAGAATAGAGGAATGCATGTGAAAAAGCAAATGAAGAGAGCACATAGATCAAGGAAAATACTGAATAATATGAAACATAGATTGATCCAGAAAGATAGATTATCAAAGAATTAGAAGGAGAAGAAGAAAACATGGAAGGAGAAAACCAAATAGAAAGCATAAAAAATGTCCAGGAGAATCTAAAACACCTGGGCATATCAATAAATTAGGAAGGAATAAAGATGCCAAAATCCAAAAAGAAAAAGACAAAATAAAGGAGGAAATCACTTAAAGAATTAAGAGAGGCAAATGGCCAAGCTAAAGAACAACAAAAGATAGTTCAAATTCTAAAAGTAGGGAAGGGGAAGAGCCTTCCCAAAACAATATGATGATAACAACTTGGAATGCTAGGGGCCTTAATGCACCTAGTAAAAAATGCTTATTAAGGTGAAATATATTTCTGTTTGAATCTGATATCATACTAATACAAGAAACAAAACTAAATAAAGAAGAAGGAATTAAATTAGAAAGGAAAATGGGTAGCTAGAATATAATAATGTAGGAATCAAGAGGAGCCTCAGGAGGGTTAGGCATGATATAGAATCCTAGGAAGATAACCTTAATTATGATAACTTCTAACCATAACTGGATGGGCTATAAAATCAAGAGTATCAGAAATAATCTCCAAATTACCCTAATAAATATATATGGACCAACATAGACTACAGAAAAAGAAGCACTTATGGGAAGAAATAAGCATATTCATTAGAAATCATCATAATGAATACATACTAATAGGAGGGGACTTTAATGTTATTTTAAATCTAGAAGAAAAATATGGTGGGATGCAACACATCTCACAAGCTTCTATAGACTTGAAGAGGTGGGCAGAACAAAATAACTTATTAGATATCTCGACTAATAATGGAATTTATACATGGAATAATAGAAGGAAACATTTTACCTACATAGCAAAAAAATTGGATAGATTTTTCTTCAAAGGGGAATTAAGAGACATAAATATGGAACTACAGTCAATAATCTTACCAATAGCAGGATCAGATCATTGTCGAGTAAGGTTGGAATTAATTGAACCAAAAAAAACCTTAAGAAATCCTTTTAAATGTAAAAAAAGGTGGTTTCTTGACAATAGTTTCATGGAACACATTAAACTATGGTGGTCCCAAGGAAACTTCAAAGGGTAAAAAATGTATTACTTTGTGTCAAAAATTAAAATGATCAAAGAACATATACTCAAAACTTTAATAATATATCTAAAGAATAATTAGATAATGAAGAAAACCTAAAAACACTAAATAATGAAGTGATAAAAAAGGGAATGGATACTGAAAAATACCTAAAAGAAAAAGAATTACTTTCAAAACAGAAGGATATATTGGCAAAAGAAGAGATCTTTTGGAGACAAAAATCAAGAGAAACATGGTTAGCAGAAGGGGATCATAATACAAAAATTTTCCATAACAACATTATTATTAATAGAGTTAGAAACAAAATCACAAAGATTAAAAATCTAGAAGGTAACATTATCAAAAATCCCACAAATATAGCAAAAGTATTCGCAAATTATTTCAAAAACATCTTAAACAATTATGATTGCTCTAATGGATTTGCTCAAAATAATATGTTAGAATCTATACCAAATTTGGTTACTATTAAAGATAACACATTTCTCAACAAACCTCTAACCTTAGAAGAGGTAAAGGTTTCTCTTTTCATCCTAAATCTTGATAAATCACTAGGGCCAGATGGCTTTCATGCTTTCTTCTATAAAAAATATTGGGATATTATTGGGTTAGATTTATGGAAAGTTGTAGTAGCCTCTAGAAATGGTGGTTCAATACTAATAGAGATCAACCATACCTTCTTCACTTTCATACCCAAAAAAGCAGAATCGAAAGTTTTGGGTGATTAAAAATCTATAGCTCTCTATAATATGGTATATAAAATCCTCTCAAAGGCATTAGCTAGATGGATTAAAGTTATATTGCCTAAACTCATATCGAAAGAACAAATAGGTTTTGTACTTGAAAGATCCATTTTAGATGGTATACTCATTATTCAAGAAATGATACATTCTACAACAAAGAATAAAGAGGCAAGTATGTTTATGAAATTTGACATACAAAAAGCATATGATATGGTGGACTGGAGATTCCTATGTATAACATTAGAAACCTTTGGTTTCTCTCACCAATGGATTAACTTTATTTTTAATTGTCAACTCCTAAAATATCACTCCTCATCAATGGAAACCCAAAAGGATACTTCGATATCTCAAGAGGCCTAAGACAAGGAGATCCTTTGTCACCATTCTTGTTCATTATTATGGAAGAAGCTTTCGGTAGATCAATTAAAAGAGCATAGATAAAAGGTATAATCCAAGGAATTACAGTCACTAATAACATTCCAAACATCACTCATCAACAATTTGTTGATGATACAATTCTGCCAGGAGATAGCTCTATTTAAGAAGCCCAAAACTTCAAAACTATTATTCATAGATACATGGTAGCATCTAGTCAAAAAGTAAATGTAGATAAGTCAAAGATTTTCTTTATTAACACTAAGCCTGAACTAGAAAACCAAATATGTAACATTATGGGATACAAAAAATCATTTCCATGTAAATGTATAGGTATAGAATTAGAAAAAGGTATGAGACACAATAAAGGATAGAACAATATTCTAGAAAGAATGGACAAGAAAATTGGAAGTTGGAAAGGAAAATGGTTAACAAAAGCAGGCAAAGTAACAAAAATTAAAGCATTTTTTTCAGCCCTTCCCACATATCAATTATCTTGCTTCCTGCTCCCTAAAAAAGTGAATAAAAATATATAAGGAAAGCTTAGAATTTTTTTCTGGAGTAATACGAAAGAACAAAATAAAATGGCACTAATAAAATTGGAAAACATTTGCAAACCTAAGGAGCTTGGGGGCTTAGGCATTAAAAATCTCAATTGGCAAAATGAAGCTTTAGGAGCAAAATTGGTATGGCAAATATATCAAGAACGAGAATAAAAATGGGCAAAAAATATATACAATAAGTACTTAAATGAAGCAGATCCTACTTCCCTCTTTAGAATGTGCAATTTACTGAAAGGATAAAATAGTTGGAATTTTATAGCAAAATGTCGACATCTAATTAGTAAATATGTCATGTGGGACATAGGTAAGGGAGATGAAGCACATTTTTGGGAGGATTCATGAGATGGTCTTCCCTCCCTAGATAGCTTAGGTATGCCAACTAATGTAAAAAAACATATTGGTTAACACAAGGGAAGACAAAAAGTAGGCAACTATAAACACCTTTTGAAAGAAAATGGAGAGGACAAGTGGGTGTGGAAATCATTAGAAAACATAGAATTGGACCTTGAAGAAAGGAAGACTTTAGAGGATATTCTTCGAAAGAGAAAGGTTATTCATAAAGATAGAAGAGACAAACTCATATGGGGAGCATCCAAAGATGGAAGATATAGTGTCAGAAAAGGATATAATCTAATATACAGTCACAAAGATGGGAAGCGATTAATATGCCCCTTAAACTTTGTTGGGACTCAACTTGTCTACCTAAAGCAGGAATTTTCCTCTAGGAAACACTTCAAAATAAGATATTAACAACATATAAACTTAGAAAAATAGGTATTGAGTGACCCTCAAGATGTTATTTATGCAAAGAAGAAAGTGAGTCAACAAAAAATCTATTATTTCTATGTTTCTATATAAAGGAATATTGGGAATGGCTTTGACAAAAGCTTTGCTAGACATCACCATAGCCAAAACCTAAAGAGCCATTTGATAGGTTGGCCTAATGGTAGCTCATTTAATATTTACAAAAAACTTTGGAACATCAGCCCATCCATTCTAATGTGGGAAATCTGGAAAGAAAGGAATAAGAGGATTTTGTATGAGTCAAAAATGAATATAGAAGCATTACTTAATGAAATGGAAGCAAGAATTATAGAAGTCATGAATACTCACCTAAGGAAAACAATAAAAGAGGAAGGATGCTTCACAGAATGGGATGATAAAATGAAAAGAAACTAGAGAAATCTTATTAATCCATCATTAGTATATAACAAGAGCAATTAGGAAGTAAGAAAAAATTACAAATGAGATCCGCCATTGAAAGGATGGTCAAAATTGTACTTTGATGGAGCATCAAGGGGGAACCCCAAAAGATCATGAATAGGATGTATCATTAATATGGGTTCTAGAAAATGGATCATGAAAAGAGCCAAATTGATGGAGATTGTTACAAATAATTTATCAGAATTGGAAGCCCTTCAAGAGGGACTACAACTGAGTATAAGTCTAGGAATTAAGAAACTAATACTAGAAGAGGATTCCCAAATTGTTCTCAATGCCTTAAGAAAAAGGAAGACTCCAAATTGGGTGTTGAATTCAAAATTAGAAGAAGTTCTTAAACTATATGACATTATAGAAGAAACTAGAATTAAACATATATTTAGAGAAGGTAATCAAAAAGCAGATTATTTGGCAAAAAAAGGAGCAGATGGTAAGTATATATTAATATATCAAACCCTATAAACTCTTGAACTAACATTATCCTTTATCTTTAGTATATTTCTATCAATCATTGTTGGAGCATTGTAATCAAATATCCCTAGGAGTTTAAGTAATAATCATTTTTGAAATCATAAAAGCAAGTGCCAATCTTGGTGGTGAAAGGTCATATTTGACCATGCATTTTAATCATAAAATTTTTGAGCTCTTCTAGATCCTTCGATCCTGATTTTTTAACTACTCGGCTTTGTGTCTTTTATGACTATTTTTGCTTAGATTTTTTAGGTTTTTTTATATAGCTTCAGATTTAGGTTAAACACCAATATTTGCATATTTCATGCATTAGAGGTCTACACTTCTTATTGTACATGGTTTTTCTCCCTTAGGCTATCTTAATGTATTCCTAAGGATCTATCGTAACCTTCCTTTTTACCCATAGTTTCTTCCGCCAATCCCCATTTTACATTTTGGGCTTCATAGATTGCAGTATATTCATTAGATAGTGCACATTAAGTAGCGAAAAGTGCTATCTAACTTTATCAAGAAGAAAGAGTATATTTGTCAATGTTCTAGAGGCTTCTAGTTTTTAGATATCTCATCCCTCATTGGCCAAAAATTGAGTCTTGTCCTTCAATCACTCCTTTGAATCTATGGCCAGATGTTAATAAGAGGACACGTGTCCTAAATTTGGGCATTTTTTGGCCTTTTATTTTAATATTAGGTCTGCAACTAAATTTAAACCTTTAACTATTCTTTTATTGATGGTCCTGATTCATTTCAAACATTTGGCACCTGGTTTCAGTAGTCAGATTAATGCAAGAGAAGTATGGGCTACATGTCATAATTTGATGCATTTTGGGGCTTTACAAAAACTAAGTATCCAAAAAGTGGAAGAAGGACCCAAAAATAGGACATGTGTCTTCCTTGTGTTGTTTTCTTTTTTGTCACCTGCCTTTTACTCCTACGCATTTTTCATATGAGTCCCACTGTGTAAGTGGCCCTATTGCTTTTTGCAATTGCATTTGGACCTTCCATGCAGCATAGTCCACTTCATTTCGGGCTCATTTTTATTCCGCATCCAAAACTTGTAGGTAAGCTCCAAAAATCTGCCCCTTGTCCATCTCTGATTACATGAAGGGTCATCCTTCATATTTCTTCTATGCCCTGTTCAATATCTAGGTCCCACTATGCAAGTGGCCTTGTAGTCTTCCTTACCACTTTTGCATCTTTCACTTGGCTTGGTTCTGGGGGCTTTCCCTGATTGCAACTTGCTTTCCTAGGGACCCTTTGATTGGTTTTCTGGGAGTCTTTCCCTGTTTATCATCATTTCTCCAAGGAGCTTCCAGATTGGTGATGCATGTCACTCTTCTGGGAGCTTCCCCTTGTTTAATCCTTTCAGCTCCAAGGTTCCCCAGATTGGTGACATTTGTCATGTTTCCAATTTTTTGCTCTGAAATGTCACTATTCCAGAGTTTTTCTTTTAGTAGGCTCCGGGTCCTTTAGCTATCCCTAGATGGGGACATGTGTCATCATTTTGGGCACTTGTCTCTAATGCTTCCCTGTGGGTTTTAGGTGCCCCAAAATGGGTTCAAGTGTTATATAGGTTCCCTTTTATTTACTAAGTTCATTTCATGCAATAATTAATTCATAGGATAGTGGTAGTAATAAACCATGGAATCCATGCTAGTGTCTTTTATTTTCTCTGGTTTTTACTTTTTTCTCTTTAACCCCATCAATTTTTATTGTTCCTCTTGTTTATTTCATAGCCTTGACTCTGTATTTCTTTTTGGTCTTATCATTGTTTCCCTCCCTCTAGTTGCAAGGTTCCTTAAATGCTATGGTGTTAGGTTTTCCTCTCTATCTTTTCATCATTTTCGTTAACTTTTCTTCAATATGGCACTGGATATCGCTATGATTTTTTGCCTAGTCCCTCAGCTATGTTTTAATCTTTATTCATATTATTAATTATATATTTTGGCACTAACTACTAACACCCAAATGGAAGCTAGCTGTGTTTTACCATGTAAATTTTAGCAATCTCTTTCTCTCGATGTAGCTCATTTGATGCATGGATTTGGGATTCTAAGGTCCTCCTTGACCTCACAACAAACAAAATATTCAAGCATAAGATATATTGTAGAAGATAACAAATCAAATAATGTATAGTTTTGGAAGAAAATATTTTATAAATACCTATACTGGGGTATGCCCTTTTTACATTTGTATTTTATATAGGACCTTGGTCTCAAGAAAGACTGAAGGTTTTCTTACTCCGTTCTTTCCTACCAATGCCCATTTGAATGTAGAACTCTATTTAACTTCTTATTTATTCTTACTAATATAATAAACAAGGATTTAGTTGTTTACCGATAAAAAATAAATTAAACTAATATTTAACAATCCAAATATCATTTGATTATTCGAGTGTCATCATTAAATCATTTACTAAATTAAAAACATCACCTAATCCACATAAATGCAACATAAGAAAGATAAACATGTTAGAAAGTAAAGTCCAGCAAGATAACTAAGTTGGGGGGGGTGTGAATCAATTATTGGATCAAAACAACTCTTATTAACCTTATTAAATATGAAACATGTAATCAACAAGTATAACAACCATAAGAAGATAACCATACACAATAAAACTAGATATTGTTAACTAAGGAAACCCTTGATCATAGGAAAAAAACCTTTGTGGGGATGGTACCTATTACCTATTTTGCCTCCTGCCAAAATTTGAATTCGAACACTTGAGCCCTCCCAACAGCCACTTCCCATCTCTAGTATTTTTTAAATGCATGGAAATATCAAAAAATAAAAGATTTAAAACTCTATGGCATTTTCTTTTATTCCCTAAGTTTATTTCTGTTAGCCCACAACTTTTTGTGCCATTAGATCTTTCGTGATCTATGGTAGGCGCTTTCCTGCATTCTCAAGGTGCACTATAGTTAAACAATGCAGGGAAGCCCCTTTATGACGCGTGGCAGGTGGGTCCATCTTCTTTTGTGGGCCACAAGGTTGGCGAGCTACTGGTGAGTTGGCAGTTTGATTGGCACCCGCTTTCTTGCATTTTGTCTTTTGTCAGACTTTTTGACAATGTGGGCAAGCATCCTAGTGACACATGTCCTAGTGACATCATAGAGGATATTCACGCAGGTTCAAAGGGCACGTATTATGAACACCATCCGATGCAATGAGATTGAGGGCTGGTGCTTGCCCACAATATGAAGATGTAGGGATGTTAAGGAATGTGAGCAAGTGCCTCACTATCGCGTGTCCTTGTGGGGTTGGGTTTGTTCCATATGTCGCAGGGTGATACCAAGGTGGTGCCAAGTTGGTGAGTTGGATGCCAAGTTGTGTTGAGTGGTTCATGGGCCCAAAAATTTTAGTGGGTAGGCACAGTATAATGGAGGATCTTTCGCGATTGTTGATCTTACAAAGGTCATTGATCTTACGGAGATCAAAGATCGACGCTTTCCTATAATATGAAGATGCAAGGAAATTAAACATTATGGGGAAGTGCTTGAAGGATGCGTGTCCTTGCGGGCCCGAGGAGATACGTTATGGCTAAGGCATTAACAGTTAAGGCTGACAGTTGGAAGACATTGCGGTCAGGGTTTTGAAAAGGTGGTTTAGTTAGCCAGTTATATGTGGTCAACTGCATGGAGACTTTACGGGGTGGCAAACAAATTGAAAGACTATTGGCCCACATGGCTCATTTTGTTGTGGTCGACTCTTCTCTAACTTCTCTGATATTGCTCTACAATTTCACTATAAATTCCCTTTGCCTCTGAACCGTATGACATTCTACCTTATCTCCTTCAACCATTGATATAAAGGGGAAGAACTATTTGCCTCTCATTGGTGTATTGTAGGGATCTGCAATCTTGCATGACTGTATCTCTTTTAACTTATGGATGGTATATAAGTGAATCCTCTCTTTCCTTGTGTCATTCATTTGGGTTTTCTGATCTGCATGTGATTGTTAGATTAAAGCAAGTCTGGATGTGTATATCTTTTGGTGTCATGATTGTTCAAAAGTGCATGTATGGGTAGAGATTGGTTTGAACACTCTATTTTGGTGCATCACCCCCTTAGGTTAGAATAGGTATATTTGCTTTCATGCATTCCTTCCCCCTTTTCCTCTCCAAGAGTAGTTAGGTGCACCCTGATAATAAAGGAAGCTGACCTTCTTTGGAGACTCAACCTCACAGTTCAAGTCCCACAGCTTGGAGGTTGTTTCCATGTTTCACAAGGTTGTCCTTAGGTAAAAACTTTGTACAAGGGTGCAAACCTTTGTGACAACAGTTTTTGGCACGCTCGGTGGGACTCAAACCCACAATCGCCTGATTAGAAGTTAGAGGCTAGTAGTTTAGTGATGCCTAGGTGTGTTGTTGATGCTTTGGAAATGAAATATGAGCCCATTTTTAAGGATGTATTATAGTTGGATGGTAGTACTATCAAGACTGTAGAGATCCTTAGGAATGTGGAAATGACCCTACATGCATGCCCTGGTTGTACTGTAACTCAAGATATATCCGTTGCTAAAGTCAAGCCACATTTTGCTATCTGTCTGTCAAGAGACTTCACCACCCAAATAGGTGGTTACATATCTTTTGATTGGTCATATATGTCTTTTAGGACAAGATATGGGACCAAAGCTTCAATCAGAGTAGAGCCTCTAGCCCTCCATCATATTGAACCCTACACCCCTAATCTCATCAACATGAATTGCATTATCCTAGAAATGGATGAGAATGACATAATGAATGAGCCTACTACTTCCCTAGCAAAGATACTTGATTTTCTCTTAGATGAATGGGCTAATGCATATCAATTTGATCCTATGCCAGAAACCCTTGAGACGGGCCTTAGTACATATTGTATATTAGAGAAGGATGCTCTAGTTCCCAATCTTGTGAAGACTAAAGAAGATGTGAGGGGGATATGGAGCATGTGCTTTGATGGCTCAAGGAATAAGAATGGATTAGGGGCTGGTGTGATGTTGATTTCTCTTGCACAAGTAAGGTACTACTTCTCCTTTAGGCTCCAGTTCAGTTGCACTAATAATGTGGCCGAGTATGAATCCTTGATTCAGGGTCTCCTACTTGCTCAGAAAAGAGGAATTCAAGCCTTAAGTATATATGGAGATAGTGAGTTGGTGGTTAATCAAGTGAGAAATCAAAATATCACCAAGAATGGTTTGCTCAAGTCTTATAAACATAGGGTATGGGATTTTCTTGAGGGTTTCAATGCATTTAATATTCGAAGTATCCCTAAAAAAGAAAATAGACATGCTGATAGACTTGCAACAATAGGTGCATCTCATGATGTGCCAAGGAATATTGAGGAGAAGAAGAAGAAGCAAAAAATCAAAATGGTAGTAAGGCCTGCCATCCCTGACAAAAACATCCATTGGCAAGTGTTTGAATCTGATGAACAAATTGTAAGCTTCTTGCAGAATGAAGTAGAATTTTCAAATAGAAACCAGTCAAGGCTGCAGGATTAGTATGGTGATCAAATCATTAATCTCAATTCCAAAAAATTGCCTAAGGGTCTCATTACCTTAGAGAGTGTTTTCAATCCTAATGACCAAGAAAGAGGTGGAGTCATGAACCTAGCTACTGACGAAGATGATCACACCCCAATCATGGTTGCTGATGGAAAATCCTTAAACATGGGGAAGGTATGTTATGAGATTGAGCAAGAAATTTTTATTCATCTATGTCAATAATTTAATGATGTATTTGCCTGGACGTATGATGATTTGAAGGGTTTTGACCCAAGGTTGTTTCAACATACCATAGATTTAATTGATAATGTCAAACTAGTAAGACAGAAATAGAGGCTAGTGAATCCCAAAATTGAACCCTTAATGAGAAAGGAGCTATCCAAATTGATTGAGGCCAATATAATTTTCCCCATCAAGCACTCATCATGGGTAACAAACCTTGTCCCTGTTAGGAAGAAGAATGGAGAAATTAGATTGTGTGTGGACTTTAGGGACCTTAACCAAGCTTCCCTTAAAGATCACCATCCTCTCCCTTCCATGGAGTATATTTTGTCCAAGGTCAGTGGTTCAAAGAGGTTTTCATTTCTTGATGGATTTTCTAGCTACAATCAAGTGCTGGTCAAAGAGTCTAATAGATACAAGACTGCATTTACCACCAAATGGGGCACCTATGCTTATTGTAAGATGTCATTTGGGCTAACCAATGTAGGTGCTACATTTCAAAAGGAAATGGAGATGGCCTTCAAAAATGTGATTGGAAAGTTTGTATTAGTTTACCTTGATGATATCACAGTGTATTCAAAGAGTGTAGAAGATCATTTTGATCATTTGAGACAGGTGTTCTCAAGGTGTAGAGAGTTTGGGATATCCCTTAACTCAAGCAAGTGTGTCTTCACTACCAATCAAGGAAAATTATTAGGACGCATTGTATCTGAGGATGGTTTAACCATTGATCTAGAAAGAACAAAATCAATAATTGCTCTCCCTCTTCCTAAACATAAGAAAGGGTTGCAAAGTTTCCTTGGTAGCGTAAATTTTGTGAGAAGATTTATCCCTAATCTTGCTACCATGGTAAAACCCCTTACAGCTATGCTCAAGAAACGTATGGTCTTTGCATGGACCAAGGAGGGGAAGGAAAGTTTTGAAGAGATCAAGGTAGCCATAGCCTCGACCCCCACTCTCATTAATCCAAATTTTGAAAAGGATTTCATCCTTTATACCCTAGGTGGTGAGTCAAGTATTTCTGCTGTCTTGACTCAAACAAATGATAAAGATGAAGAGCAACCCATAGCCTTCTTTAGTGAAGGGCTTAAAGAGTATGAAGATAAATACAACTATGTAGAGAAGCAAGCCCTTGCAGTCATCAAAGCTATAAAGAAATTTAGACACCTCCTGTCTCGTAATAAAATTCATCTATTAGTACCCCATACGAGTGTGAAGGATTTCCTTTTGAGAAAAGATATTAGTGAGAAGAGAGCTAGTTGGATTAATAAAGTAATGGAATATGATGTTGACATCCAAATCACCAAGTTGGTAAGAGGGAAAGGGTTGTGTAAACAAATGATAGCATATCAGGAATCGGATGAGGAAGTCGCTATGATACTAACAGAACAACAAGAGACAAGAAATGATGACCCAAGGAATTGGATGGATGATATGAGGAATTTCTTATTAGGAAATGGATATCCTCAAGGATTAGATAGAACTAAAAGGAGACAGTATAGATTACAGTCAATTCCTTATGTCATAGTTGATGGTATCCTTTTTAGGAAAGATTTTAATGGAGCCCTATTAAGATGCATTGACATAGACCAAGCTGAAAGAATGATCAAAGAGCTTCATGATGGTCCTGATGGTGGTCACTTCGTAGCAAGGACAACTGCAATGAAGATCATGAGGGCTGGTTACTACTGGCCAACCCTATTCTATGATTGTCATAGGTATGTGAGGAAGTGTAAAAAATGTGCCTTCTCTTCTGGTAAGCAAAAGCTTGCAACTCTTCCTCTTCATCCCATTCAGGTGGACCAATCTTTTGCTCAATGGGGATTGGATTTCATAGGCCCTATCAATCCTTCTTCCAGTTCTTGTCACAAATGGATTTTAGCTACTACAAATTACTTCACCAGATGGACAGAGGCAGTTGCATTGAAGGACACCACAGAAACTTCAATTGTTGAGTTCCTTAACAAAATTGTGACCAAGTTTGGTGCCCCTTCAACCATTATTTTAGATAATGCAAAATCTTTTGTAGGAGCTCAAATTTGTGCATGGGTAGTTGACCATAACATCTACTTGAGCACATCCTCAAACTACTATCCTCAAGGCAATGGTTTGGCTGAGTCATCCAACAAAAACCTAATTAGGATTATGAAAAGAACTATAGAAGATAACCAGAGGTGTTGGCATCAAAAGTTGAGGACTGCACTATGGGCTGACAGAATAACACCTAAGAGGTCAATAGGAAATTCAACATTTATGCTAGTATATGGTAGAGAAACAAGGCTTCTAATTTCATTAGAATTCCCATCCTTAGAACTAGCTCATCAATTGGAGCTAATTGAAGATGATGACATGATAGTGAGAATGGCAGAGCTAATGGAGTTGGAAGAGAAAAGAAGTCAGGCCATGCAGACCCTAGAAACACATCAATAGTAGGTGAAAGGGAGCTTTGACAAGAAGTCTAGGGTCAGAATCTTTAGAGAAGGTGATTTGGTTTTGAAATGGGATGCAGACAGGGAAAAACCAAGAAGACACTCAAAATTTGATGCACTATGGAGTGGTCCCTATGTGATTGTTAGTTGCAAGCAAGCCAATGCTTTTCAATTAAGCAGGCCTGGTGGTGAAATTTTGCCTATCCCAGTCAATGGGATCCATCTCAAACCATGTTTCTGATAGGGATTGAGGTTTCATGTACATAGGTAGCTTATTTTTCTTCCTATTATTTTCCAGCTTTCCAAGAACTGCATGAGTACATGTGTTTTGCTGAGTTGCAGAGGAGCAAAAATAGGGTTTTCTAGGGTTTTGTTCCCATAGAGGTAGGGTTAGGGTTTCACAATGCACTGATCCACAGTTTTTATGACTCTATAGCCCAATAGATGCATGAGGCCACTTGTCATGTGCATAGCTAGATTGTATCCCCTCCGAGTCGCCAGAAATGTTACCTATTTTGCCTCCTGCCAAGATTTGAATTCAAACACTTGAGCCCTCCCAAAAACCACTTCCCATCTCTAGTATTTTTTAAATGCATGGAAATATCAAAAAATAAAACATTTAAAACTCTATGGCATTTTCTTTTATTCCCTAAGTTTATTTTCGCTGGCCCACAAATTTCTGCGTCGTCAGATCTTTTGTGATCTATGATGGGTGCTTTCCCACATTCTCAAGGTGCACTACAGTTAAATAATGTGGGGAAGCCCCTTTGTGATGTGTGGCAGGTGGGTTTGTCTTCTTTTGTGGGTCGCAAGGTTGGTGAGCTATTGGTGAGCTAGCAGTTTGATTGGCACTCACTTTCTAGCATTTTGTCTTTTGTCACACTTTCTGACAATGTGGGCAAGTGCCTTAGTGACACATGTCCTAGTGATGTCACAAAGGATATTCACGCAAGTTTAGAGGGCATGTGTTATGAACACCATCCGATGCAATGAGATCGAGGGCTAGCGCTTGCCCGCAATATGAAGATGCAGGGATGTTAAGGAATGCGAGCAAGCGCCTCACTATCGCGTGTCCTTGTGGGGTTGGGTGTGTTCCATATGCCGCAAGGTGATACCAAGGTGGTGCCAGGTTGCTGATTTGGATGCCAGTTGTGTTGTGTGGTTCGTGGGCCTAGAAATTTTAGTGGGCAAGCACAATATAATGGAGGATCTTTCGTGATCATTGATCTTATGGAGATCAACGATCGACGCTTTCCTGCAATATGAAGATGCGAGAAAATTAAACATTACAGGGAAGTGCCTGAAGAACATGTGTGCTTGCAGGCCCGAGGAGATACGTTACAGCTAGGGCATTAACAGTTAAGGTTTCTAGTTGGAAGACATTGCAATCAGGGTTTTGAAAAGGTGGCTTAGTTAGTTAGTTAGATGTGGTCAATCGCGTGGAGAATTTTTAGGGTGGCAAAAAATTGAGAGACTATTGGCCCACATGGCTCATCTTGGTGGCAGAGTTCAATTGACTTGCTGACTTTGCTGATTCACGAGCTAGAAATGGAGGGGATTGAGTTTTGTTGCACGATTTGATCCTCATGATCAATTCCAACCACTCTGAAATGAATGCTAAACCCAATAAACAATAGGAGAACACTCTGCCATCCTAGTTTATCCATCTACTTGGTCAGAATGGTTTAATGGCGCCGTTTCTGTCAGGGCCCTGTTTCAACAAAATATCAGATTTCATTGTATTTGAATCTATACCTAGATCAGATTTCCTCTAGATCTTTATCAAGACTTAATGGCAGTGGTTATGGAGTAACTTTAGTTAGGAAATATCTTAGTTATGCCTAAGCTATAAAGGTAATTTTTGTAGATTTTGTTGTGGTCAACTCTTCTCTAATTTCTTTGATATTGCTTTGCAATTTCAATATAAATTACCTTTGCCTCTGAATTGTATGATGTTCTACCTTATCTCCTTCAACCATTGATATAAAGTGCAAGAAATATTTTCCTCTCATTGGTGTATTGTAGGGATCTGCAATCTTGCACGACTGTATCTCTTTTAACTTATGAATGGTATATAAGTGAATCCTCTCTTTCCTTGTGTCATTCATTTGGGTTTTCTGATTTGTATGTGATTGTTAGATCAAAGCAAGTCTGGATATGTATATCTTTTGGTGTCATGATGGTTCAAAAGTGCATGTATGGGAAGAGATTGGTTTGAACACTCTATTTTGGTGCATCACCCCCTTAGGTTAGAATAGGTAGATTTTCTTTCACCCATTCCTTCTCCCTTTTCCTCTCCAAGAGAAGTTAGGTGCACCCTAATAGTAAAGGAAGTCGACCTTCTCCGAAGATTCAACCTCACAGTTCAAGTCCCATAGCATGGAGGTTGTTTCCATGTTGCACAAGGTTGTCCTTAGGTAAAAACTTGGGACAAGGGTGCAAACCTTTGTGACAAAAGTACCTACAAAAATGATGTACTACTATATAAGTTCCTTTTAAGAGGATGAACCTTGTTAGGAGTTAATGAAATACATTTAGTACATATCAAAGCCTATTAGGAGACTTTGAATCCCTATTAGGAGTTTTTCCAACCTTGTTAGGAGTTGTGAAAGTCATAAGGACCCACTGTCCAAACAAATTCATGGGCAAGACCACCAAATTCACTGTCCAAATGGGCTTAGTGATATCATTTTCAAAATAATACCAACAAACAACTATCCACACCAACCTCTTTTCCAAATATAGTCTCTTTGTCATCTTACCATGCCTTAACCACACCAAACACTTCTCTCATAAACATATGTTCAATATCAAGTTCACTAGATCTCACATCCAAGTTTGTATACTCACATTACACAAATCTTGCTTATGATCACTTCAATCACACATTACCACAAGGAAAATAGCTCTCCTTTATACCTAGTCCTAAAAATAATTATTGAGTCAGTCTTGAGGCTTTCTCAATTTATAATTACAATATAGGACCACCTTAAGATATTACAATACATGTTACATTACAATATTACAACTTTTTATAAATACAATGAAATTTTTGGCTCTCAATCTTCACAAATCTTTATGTGAAGCTATACACATTTGACCACTACATATTTGTCATGTCTTTTATCTCTATTCAATTGTGCTTAACCAGATTCTATCTATGTTCAAATATAGAATCATAACATCAATAACTACTTCTCAGGAACTCTGTTTGAACTTTGTTTTCAATAAATCTTGAATAACTGTCATTTATCTTCATATTTCACATTTGCACTTAGCCACATCATCAGGACAATCTATAGAACATGTCCTCAACTATGTATAGCCTCATCTTCAATACTTGAACTATGCTACCTCAATCTCAGTCTAGTGCTCTATCAATCTCTATATAATAACATGTATGTTGATATCAATGACACACACTAACATGAATGCAACATATGCTCACTGTATCATCTCTCCAACAATGTTAGGATGCTTCCCCATAGGATCACCATCAAAATTCATGCTAATAATCCCCCCCTTTGGCATTAATGACAACATAGATGAAAAAAATATAAGTTCCATGAATACCAAATGCTCTATTACAATTGCTCACTTTAATGTAAACATATTTTTCAAATTCTCTTCATCAATCAAATCTAAATCTTACAAGACTTCTCCCCTATTGAAATCAATATTCTCTCCTAATGTACCATAAGATGTTTTTCATGTACAACTCTCCCCCATTGACATCAATGATAAATACATCATTCTGTTAATTATGTTGCATAAGACCTTCAATAATCTTAAGTGTCCAAAGAAACTATTAAATACCAGTTACCAAGAGTCCTTCATGACCTAGCTCAAACATAGATGCTCCCCCATAGAGGAAGCATCGAGTATCTAGTCCAGATAAAGAATAGTGCTCTATAGAATTTGACTGATGCAATCTTTGCATCAATAACTTAGAAGTAGGCAGGGGCATAACCCCAAGCATACCTCTCAAGTATTCAAAGGTATCGTTCAACAAAGGCTTTGTAAATATGTCTTCTATCTACTCATTTGTATTCATATACTCCAATCTTGTCTCCTTCTCTAAAACTTTCTCTCTCAAAACATGATACTTAATAGATATGTGCTTTGTCTTCAAATGTAAAGCAACATTCTTCGACATACTCACCATACTTGTGTTGTCACAATATATGACAATAGGCCCTATAAACTTAATTCCAATGTCCTTCAAAATTTGTTTCATCCAAATAATATGATTATAATTATTTTCTACTATTTAGTGGTAAAATGGAAGTACTTCAAATAAGAATTACTTCCACTTTATTAGGTCACTAAGTCATTCAAATATGTGTGTGAGAGAAAGATGAGAATTTCCAAGTATGATTCCTCTTTTGATCCAAATTAGATTAGCTAGGACCCAAAGGAAGAAGGGAGATAATACTAAATTTGAATTATAAAGAGGAATACAATACAAGGAAATTTACTCTCTTAGGCCCTTAATAGGATAACGCGAATGTGGAATTGAACTAATTGCCTAAATAATGTAAATCTGGATGTTATGTAAAGATAATTAGCCCATATAAGATGTAAATATAGGGTAAATATATAAAAGGAAATTAAATATTAAATACTCACCTTGAAATGTGTAGAGGAAGATGTAATTTTACTCCAAAACTTGCAGATCCAAATTGTATCTGAATATCTATCCACATATCTTGGAATAAAATGACAAAAGCAAAAAAAATAAAAAAATCTCCCTAGATTTTGAGACTAAAGGACTAGGTCAACTTGGGAAGATGTAATACAACTAGGTTGGTGTAGTCTAGTGATTTGCAACTGATGACTCTAGAAAGCTTGCAAACTACAGGTTTTGGATCTATAATCCTTTTTTGTTCCAACCTACAAATCAACACAGAAAAGAAAGTTTAGGTGTTGGGGATTGATTAGGGCCTGCCTTGGTCAAGCCCTAAGTTAAGGAATTAATTATCATTGAGAAATGTAAATGTAAATGCAAATTAATGAAAGATAAGATAAATGTTAGGATTCACCTTGTTTGCATGTATGTAGATGTAATGTAGATCTTGAATTAGGAATTTGGAGTATCTCCACTCTTTACAATGAATCTACCATAATCTCGTCATGGTGTCATGGATATAAAGATGGATCAATGAAGAAGATGATGAATGCTTCAATTTATATCTCCTCCCTTGATGATGAACAATAAGCTAGATCTTGAAGAGGAAATGGTCACAAAGGATCCTTCAACGCTAAATAGAAATCACCTTGATTGAATGCTTGAGAAACTTGAGCACTTGAACTCCTTGAATAAAAAAGGGCATAAATCTTCACTTGAGAGAAAGAGATTGAGTGCATGAATGAATTTTGAATATTATTTTTGAGATGAGATGTGAAATGAAGCCTTTAAGTCTCCTTATATATGAGTTTTTATGCAGGAAAATAATACAGGACAATTGGATAATGTTCATTAACTAATTAAACCCCTAAGGCCTTTTGGGCATCAAGCTCTACAATTTTTCGAGGACTAGGTTGACCTAGGTCAACTTGGTGCATGAATGGATTGATGTAGGAGGACTAGGTTGACCTAGGAAGGTCAACTTGGTTGTGGAGGTCCAGTTTTGGGTGCTCCAGAAAGAAGGGGTAGGTGCTAGAAAGATAGGGGTGGAAAGAGGAAGAAAATAGGAGAAAAAAGGAGATTGAGCATAGGCATATCCATGGTCCATAGAGGGAATTATGAAGAGGGAGCTAAAAGGTCTTAAAAGGAAAGTGTGTCCATTTTAAGATGATACATTTAGCCCCCACTTTAGCGAGAGTGTGAGTTTCCTCAAACTCACTGTACTAGTAGAGCAAAAGCAAAAGAGAAAATCTTATCATGGTTTAGGAGGAAAAGAAATCATCAAGCCCATAACAATTGTAAGTCTTTATCACATCCAGAATCATAATAAGAGAGATAAGTGCTACAAAAAGGGGTGCAGTTACTTGCCTAATAAGGTTTGTGTGCTTTATTGTAAACCATAGAAAAAAACAAAAATGAAAGGGGGGAAGGTCACCACAAAAGAAAAAGGGGATGAAATTGAATGGTCCAACAAGTTTGTGTGGCATGCTAGTTAGCCCATTGAGGGATTCAACTTCAAGGGAACTCCATGTCCCAAAAAGAAGAATAAAAAAGTGACCCAAGCATAAGTGTGTGTGTGCCCTTAAGGGATAAGAACAAGACTAAGCTTCCCAAACTATTAGTAGTCAAAAGAAAGGTCAAAACAAGGATAAAACCTCCCAAGTTGTCAATAGTTGAAAGGGATATCCAAAAAGAAAGAGGCCAATCCCTTAGGAACAATTCTTAGAAACTAAAAGAAAAAGTGAGAGAGTAGATAAATATGAAATAACAATGAATAGGTTTGGATATACCTTAGAAATCATACCAAGCTCTAAAGGTTGAAGTACTCCAAGTTATACAAAAAATCTATATTTGCATTCCATGGACATAGGATGAGTGGAGTGTATGCCCCCACATTAAAGCGATTGCAAATACCTTAATGGGAGAAATAGCTTTAATGGAAGCATACATCCATTTACGTAATAATATATCTACTATGACATGACTCCAAGAAGAGAAACATATCAAGGGAAATGAACACATTACAAAAGAAAGAGAGCATAAAAGGGATATACTAACTTTTGGGTCAGTAAGATCATATGATAATATGTAATATCATATCAAGTATGAAAATATCATCACTCCCCAAAGGAGGTGGAACTACAACACAATGAAGGAAAAGATACAGAAGAGCTACAAAGAAGAGTCTTTTTGGGCCAATAACATGGAGAACAAAAAGAATCGGTGCTACCATATCATAAGAAACCAAGAAGACTACAAAAGATCACTGGTACAAATAATAGCACAAGCACAATATAACATGCAACAACATATAGAATAAAAGAGATACAAATAGAAGAATGTGTACGACAAGGTGATTGCTTTATCCTCTTGAGCTCAACAAAGCAATAAGGATTGTCTAAAGCAATCAAAAGACAAGACATAAAACTAAAACAAAACACAGGGGAAAACACAAGGTGAGAACACAAAGACTAATATAATGAATAAAGTCCACATCAAGCATTCCGCATACCCCTCCCCCATCTAGATCTAAAATGCTAGGTGAAGGATGGAAACTTGTGAGAGGAACAATATCCATCATAGTAGGAACCATAACAAGTTTTAAGCAAGGACTTTGAGATTCACTATGCTCATTACTAGAAGTAATTGTACATAGAAAACATGTTAGGAAAATCACTATCTATATCAATTAATTCTTCATCACTACTATCATCTAAAGTATCTTCCATATCTAGATAAACAAAATCTAAAATATGAACATAATCATCATGTTTATGCATATGCAAAATGTTACCTTGTTTGACTTCGTCCAAAGATGTATGCGTAGTTTGATCAAAGGAAGGTAAAGGTTGAGATGAAGATGAAGGTTGTGAATAAAGAGAATGAGCTATAGTCTTAGCTTTAGCTTGATGATTCTTGTGATGTTGACGAACATGTTGATTATGAATAGTCTTACAAGGCACACTATAAGGATTAGGATCAACTACCATAGGTTTAGAAGAAACAACATCAATAGGTTAAGTAGATGTAGAGAGTAAAATAGGTTTAGAAGTAGGAGTAGTAAGCAAGACAGGTGCAAGTGAACAACCCTTAGGAAGACTCAACTTCATGATTTTGGCTACTTTACGTTGCTGATAATTTCTATAGAGATAATCAAGATGGGTAGGTGGGTTTTTAGGATGAGATAGCCAATATTAATCAATCTTAGCACAATCTCTAGGACATGACAGTTTAGAAAGAGAATGATTAATAGTAATAAAATTTCCATCATGATGAAATTCAAGACATTTATGAATAGGATAAGCTATGACTGACATGGAAGAAAACCATGGAATACCAAGCTTAACTTGAAATTGTTTACAAGTAGGAATAACATCAAAGTTAGTAAAAATGGATTTCCCTCATAAAGTAACCTTCAAAGTAATAGAACCTTGAGGAAAGTAGAGAAAATAATTACAAGTGTCAATCCATACTAGAGTAGAATCATAAGTATCTCTATTTCACCCTTTGTTAAAAAGGCATTCTTTAATAATAACATTCACAATAGAGGAAGGATCAACTAAAGTACCATGAGAAGGAATATGAGAAACTCTAGTAGTGATGTAAAGAGGACCATTAGGTGCCTTAAACATATTAGACTAACTAAAGGTAATAATAGGTGTTTGTTTAGGTTCAGGTGGAGGAGAAATTGAAGGTTGAAGTGCTAACTCAACATGATTAACCACACGAATCACTTCTTGCATCTTCTTTTCATAATCAATATGGTGATCAGAAGAAGAAGGTTGATTAATAACATTTACTGAGTGAGAAGGTAAATGATTAGTGTAGATCTGCAAATTTTGACTAAGTGATGCAAACAAATTTATTCATGTTCTTAACTTGAGAATCATCAGATTTAGCCTTACAATCAATAAGGTCCTGAATAACATTCTTCAAACCATAAATTTTGAGTATCATGACCTGGTTGATGGTGATATTGACAAAAAAAATTTGAATCAAAAGACTTAAGCAACACTTTTTACAATATATAATACATTGATATAACTGAGAGTGGGGGGTGGGGAAGGTGGGGGGGGGGGGGGGTGGGTGAATCAATTATCCAACTATTATCACAATTATCAACCTTAAACAAACCTAACCATATGAGTAATATTAACTGAAACCGCAACAAGATACTCATACACAATAACACCATATATGTTAATGAGGGAAACCCTTGATTAGAGGAAAAACCCCAGTGGGGATGGTACCCACAAGATGATGTAGTAATATAAATATTCCTTCTTAGAGGATGGACCCTATTAGGAGTCTATGAATACTTTCAGTACATATGAGTCACTATTAGGAGACTCCAACCCTGTTAGGAGTTGTGGAAGATAACTAGACCCACTGTCAAAACAACTTCAAGGGCAAGACCAATGAACCCACTATCTAAATGATCTTTGTATTATTCCTTGCAAAATAATAGAATGGTACTGTATTGTTCCTTCCTCTTTCTCTGTCCTATTAATTGGACCTTTTCTCCTTCTGATCTTGTAACTAGATCACAAATATCACATCCAATAATCCCTTGGACCACTTACACACATTTAGTAAGCACTCTACCCCTTTTTGCACTTTGCATTTCATATACAATGATCACAATACATCTGCATCCTTACAATCAAGGAAAACATCTTTTACTCTATACCATGTCTTCATAATAATTCCTTGAGTCAGCCTTGAGGCTTTTCCAATTATTTATAATGAGATAATTAATTATTTACAATTACAATAGCATTGTCATTCCATGATCTATAAAAAAATTCACACGTACGATACTAGGGCTTGCACACTTGCTAATTATCCTCTATCACTGCCTGATTGTGAATCTCTTCATTACATCTCAGATGTAAGATAGCCAATAAACATCAGGAACTGCTTTCCCAATACCTTGTCTCTAAAATGCTCTTTGTAGATCAGGTACAACTTCTATACGTCTTTGAATCAGACTATGTGCACTTGATCACATCATCAGGATACTGTTTCAAACATGTCTATAACAATGCATCACCAAACAATCAAACAATTGTCTGTACCATCAAGATCTATGTCTGCTACTCAGGCAGTCCTTATAGAAACTATACTATGTTGACATCAATGACAAACATAGTCATGAATGCAACATGTCAATACTCTCCAATGCTTAGAATACTCCTCCAAAGTAGTATCATCAACATTCATGCTAACAACAATTACTAGTATCAATAGGACAAATAGGAGGAAGATTAAGAACACAACATGAATCAAATTAGTCACCACCTCGAACAAAGGCTCAAATAGTTGAGTGTACTAAAAATTAGGACAAAATATATAGGAAAAAGTAGTTGTACCTTGGGATGTAGTAGCCACTTGATTATCAATTGTATTTGTAGACTTGATTTTGATAAAATTATTAGGTTTAGAGAACTTTTTTGAATCTCGAACAACATCACTCTTGTCTCTATAAATAGGAGCCATCATAGTAGTGCTCTCAATTTGACTCAGTTGTAATTGGTAATAGTGAAGCACTGCACATAGGCGTGAAAGGGAGGTATACTGAGCAAGGAGATTTTTATCCTGAATGTCTTTTTGTAAATTAGAAATAAAGATACATTGAATATCATGATCATGCACATGATAAGAAATATGAGCATACAAATGTGTAAATCTACTAATAAATTCAGTAACTTTCTCTTTAATAATCTGCTTACAATGCATTAAATTAGTTAAAGAAATTAAAGGACCAATATTATTCTAAAACTGTTGAATAAAAGCATTAGCAAGAGGTTGAAAAACATCAATAAAGTAAGGAGATAGAGAGAAATACCATTACAAGGCTCTATCCCTAAAAGTATGTGGGAACAACTTAGCCATAAGCCTATAGTCATGAGCAAAATCAATACATATAGTCTAGAATGTTTTAACATGAATTACAAGATCTCCCTTACCATTATAAGTATCAAGACAAGTCACCTCAACATGTTGTGAGATAACAACAAGAAGGATATCTAAGAGAAGGGGATTATCAACATCACATATAGGAATATTGTACGAGTTAATCGAGAAAGTTGTTGTAAAGCAGTGACAGTTTAAACCAATGTACTAATGGTAGGATTGAAAGAAATGCTAGTAGGAATACATATGCTCGATGGATTAGGAAAGTTATAAGAAGTAAATAGAATATTTAAGGATGTCGGTAGGGGATGAGATGGCATGGGTAGAGGGTTCAAATAAGTAAAAGGAACTACATTATATGAGGGAAATGAAGAAGGAATGGAAGTAGGAGGAACACTCATAGGAAGTGAATGGATAGAAAGACCAACACTTAAAGGTGTGGACACATGGTTAGAAGTAGTCATAAGAGGTAGAGCATATGTAGGTATGCTAGAAAGAGTGGTAGAGATTAGGATAAAAGGTTCAACAGTTGTTGAAGGAGGAGGATATCCCATATCTTGAGCACATTCAGTCAAAGACTTAGCATGAGTATTAATAAGGTGAGATATACCATGCAAGATAGACATATTATTGTCATCATTATTAAAAAGCTTCTTAAGAGCTTTAACAACAAAAACACTATCAGAGGTTGATTTATTGAGCAAGCCAAGTTTCTAATTTATCAAATTCATTAGAAAGCTTATCAAAATGTGAAGGAAAAAATCTTAAAGCATCATCATCATCATCATCATGGGATGAGTGAGAATATTTATGCTCCATTATATGATTAAGATCATGAGTAAAGATGGGAGTGTCATCATGAGTCCTAGGAAGAAAAGAGGAATCATGATCAAAGAAGCCCGTGAGTTTACGACTTCACCAAATATGAATTCTATAGGTTGGACTTCATGTAGTTAAGCTCATAAAAGAGGAGATCACAAAAGGAAATCCTAATGAGATCTAACCATGAAAATGTAATAAAGAGCATAAAAGATAGATCTAACCACATATAAGATAGCCAAATCTAACTCTATTAAAGAGATAAAGAGATCTGACTCCAAAGAGAGTTGCACAAGGATGCTTTACCAAAAGAAGGTAAACACCTAAAACAATATAACTCCAAGAATAAGGGAGACTTGTCAAGTTCACCAGAATGTTTAGTTTGGTGAAGCTAAGGCCAAAGAAGATAGATTGTGAAAAAAAGGAATATTTAACTCTAAGAAAGAGGGTAAGAACATCAGGTTCATCAAATTGTTTAGTGGTAAAATAGAAGCACATTAAATAAGATGTAGACTTCCACTTTACTAGGTCACTAAGCCATTCAAATATGTGTGTGAGGGTATGGGGGAATTTTGAGGTATGATTCCACTTATGATCCAAATTAGATTAGCTAGGACCCAAAGGAAGAAGAGAGTTAATAATAATTTTGAATCATAAAGAGGAGTGAAATACAAGGAAATGTGCTCTCTCAGGCCCTTAATAGGATAATGTGAATGTGTAATTGAACTAATTGCTTAAATAATGTAAATCTAGATGTTATGTAAAGACAATTAGGCCAATGTAGATGTAAATATAGGGTAAAGATATGAAAGAAAATTAAATATGAAAGATTCACCTTGAAATGCATAAAGGAAGATGTATTTTCACTCCAAGACTCACAGATATAAATTGTATTTGAATATCTATTTGCAAATCTTAAAATGAAATGTCGAAACGAACAAAACCCAGAAATCTCTCTTGAATATGAGATTAAAGGACTAGGTCGACTTGGGAAGACATCGTACAACCAGGTTGACGTAGTCTGATGATATGCAACTAATGACTCCAGAAAGCTTGCAAATTGTAGGTTCTAAGATATGTAATCCTTTTCATTTCTAAGCTGCAAATCAGCACAACAAATAAAGGTTTGGGAGTTGGGGTTTGACAAGGGCTTGTCTTGATCAAGCTCTAGATTAGGGAATTAACCATAATTGAGAAATGTAAATGTAAATGACTGAAAGATAAGATAAATGTTAGGATTCACCTTGTTTGTATGTATTAAATGTAATGTAGATCTTGAATTAGGAATGTAGGGTATCTCCACTCTTTGCAACAAATCCACCATAATCCCATCATGGTGTCATGGATATAAAGGTGTATTAATGAAGAAGATGATGAATGCTTCAATATATATCTCCTCCCTTGATGACCAAATACAAGCTAGACATTGAAGAGGAAATGCTCGCACAAGATCCTTCAATGCTAGATAGAAATCTCCTTACTTGAATGGTTGAAAAAAATGAACATTTGAACTCCTTAAATGAAAAGGGCAAAAATCTTCACTTGAGAGTAAGAGCTTGAGTGCATTAAGGAATTGTGAATATGATTTTTGAGATGAGATGTGAAATGAAGCCTCCAAGTCTCCTAATATATGATTTTTTGGATCGAAAAATAATATAGGTAGACTAGATAATGATCTTTAACTAATTAAACCCCTGAGGCCTTTTGGGCCCCAATCTTTGGAATGGTCGAGGACTAGGTTGACCTGGGAGAACTACATCAACCTAGGTCAACCTAGTCTAGACTAGATCTACCTGGGTTGACCTAGTCTAGACTAGGTCGACTTGGTCTTGGAGGTCTAGTTTTGGGTGCCATAGAAAGAAGGGGTAGGTGCCAAAAAGATAGGGATGGAAAGAGGAAGATAAAAGGAGAAAAAGGGAGATCAAGCACATGCATATCCATGGTCCATGGAGGGAATTATAAAGAGGGAGCTAAAATATCGTAAAAGGAAAGTGTGCCCATTTTAAGATGGTACAATTGCTACTACATATTATGCTTATGTTATTCTCTATGAAATAGAGTCACATTTCTTGCTTGGCCAAGAAACCAATCTTCCTCCTAATAAAAATTCTCCACCACTTGCAATATTTTTATTATCTATACTAATTTCCCAATCTGCATCAATGTATGTACATAAGGTAAAGCCATTTGATCTGTCATACCATAACCCAAAATTAGGTGTACCCTTCAAATATTTGAAAATTCTTTTTGCTATTGCATAATGTAATTAGGAATAGCTTGGAATGTCACAAAAATGCTAATTGCATTAGCTATATTAGGTCTTGTGTGTGTTAAATATTGCAAACCTCTAATCATTGATCTTTACTTCTTTTGTTTGACAATAGGTGTCTCATCTTTGCTAGATAACTTATGACTAGTTACCATAGGCATACTAGTAGGTTTGCAACTTTCCAAACCAAATATTTTCAAAAAGTCTTTCAAATACTTAGTTTTTATAAGAAAATACCATCATTATTTTGTACAATCTACAAAACCAAGAAATACTTCATCTCACCAATCATTCTCATTTCAAATTCCTTCTTCATTTCTCCATCAAATGTTTCGCTTGCTTCATCATTGCCACCAAAGATTATATCATCCACAAACACTTCAACAATTAGTAAACCATTTTCAATCTCCTTCAAGTGCAAATTATTGTCTATAATACCTTTAGTAGATCCCATTTTTAAAAAATAATTATCCAACCTCGCATACCATGCTCTAGGTGCTTGTTTCAATCTATACAATGCTTGCTTCAACTTACAAACCATGTCTCCTTTTTTTGTAAAGGAAACCTTTAAGGTTGTTCAGTGTAAACTTCTTCAAATTCTCTATTTATAAATTTTGATTTGACATCCATCTGATACACTTTCAATTTCTTGTTAGCCACATATGCCAAAAACATTTTAATTGCCTCTATTCTAGCAATGGGTGCAAATATTTCCTCATAATCAATACCTTCTTGCAATAACAATGTTTCTTTGTTTCTCACAACTTCTCCTTGTTCATTCACCTTATTTATGAAAACCCACTTAGTTCCAATAACATTCTTATCCTTAGGTCTAGGAACCAATTCCCATGTATTATTCTTTTCAATATGATCTAATTATTCTCTCATAACTTAAATCCAAAATCCATTTTTACTAGCTTCATCTGCACTTTTAGGTTCTACTTGTGAAATCAAACATAATTCCTCTCTCTATACCTTAGTGCTTGTCATCACTCCTTTGTCCTTGCTTCCAATAATTTGATCAACATGATGTTTTTTTTATCAAATTCCTATTAGGTGTCACTGTCTCAACTCTAATTTCATCTCTAGGTTTATTCCTTGGTTCTTCTCTATGTTCCATAATTTTTATGTCATTTTGTAAATCTATGTTAGTGCCATAGAACAACTCAACATTTTCTTTTGGATTAGTCTCTTCATCATAATTATAATCAATCATTCTTTCTTGAACTCCAAACTTCTCATCAACTTGAACATTTACGCTCTCACCAATAGTCTTAGTTCTCTAATTAAAACATATATAAGCTTTTCTTTTCAATGAATAACCAAGAAACATACCTTCATCATTTCTTGCATCAAACTTACCAATATCATCCTCTCTCTTAATGTGACACTTACTTCCAAATATTCTAAAATACTTAACTGAGGGTGCATGTCCAAACCAAATCTCATGGGGGGTTTTACTAGTACCTTGTTTGATTTGTACTCTATTTATGGTGTATACTGTCATATTAACTGCGTCTCTCCAAAATATCTTTGCAACATTTTTCTCAAATATCATAGATCTTGATGCCTCTATTACCAATATGTTTCTACTCTTTGCTATACCATTATTCTCACATGTCTTATGGCCTAAAAGATATCTTTTAATGCCATTTACTTTACAAAGAAGTAAACTCTCCACCTCTATCAGATCTTAAATATTTAATCTTCAAACCATATTTATTTTCAACTCTATTCTTCAACACCTTAATCTCCTCAAATGCTTGAGATTTCTATTTAAGAAATGCTACCCACATCATCCTAGCAAAATCATCAACAAGAATCATGAAATATCTCTCACCATAGAAAGCTCTTGTCTTTGTAAGACCACTCGAATCTGTGTGCACTATCTCTAACTTCACTAATGTAGTAAACTTCTTTCTTGGAAAAGAACTTTTCTTCTAGTTTTCCATAATACAATCCTTGCATACCATGTTAGTAGGCTTGACAATTTTAGGCAAATCTATAACAAGTGTAGTACTGATCTTCTCAATATTATCAAAGTTTATGTGACAAAATCTTTTATGCCATAACTAAATGTCATCAACTTTAGTGACTAAACATGTCATCTCAGTAGGATTCAAATGAAAAATATTACCTTTTTTCCTTGTACCAATAGCAATCAACTTACCATCTTTATCCTTCATAATACATGCCTTCTCTATGAATTGTAATTGATATCCCCTATCAAATAGTTGTCCAACACTTAGAAGATTATGTTTCAATCCATTTAAAAAAAAAGCATCATCAATGTTAGTTTTCTCATCAAGCGTAATAGATGTTATTCCATTTATGTGATAGGTTGCATTGTTTCCAACTCAAACAATTCCTCCATCACAACTATTGATTTCAATTAACTTGTTCATATCTCTAGTCATATGATGTGAGCAATCAATATCTATAATCCAACAAGATTTCTTCTTTTCCACTTGTGACACTAAGGCTCTTTCTTCTCTAACTTCTTTTTCAAGACTTTCCTCCTTAATAGCAACACATTTTATTTTGATCACTTTCACTCAAAATTCTTTCCACACTCTTTTAGGGAACTTAGAAGCATAATGATCATATTCATTCAAGTCCAACATTTAAATATTTTCTCACCTTCATGATCTCTTCTCACAAGTAGAGCAATTTCTTCTTCAATCTTATTGTGTTCTTTTGATTTTCCTCTGATGATGCTAGCATAATCTCCACTAGTACTTGAACTTCTTGTCAATGTAGGTTGAACACTTAATATGCTAAAAGAAATCTCAAGTCTAGGAAAATCTCCACTTTGTCTTAAACTAATCTCAATTGATTCCAATCTGCCAAGAAGAGTTTCTCTTGTGAAATTCTTCATATAGGTATAACATGTTCAATCATCTGTCTACTTATATGCAAATGTCAAAGTTTTCAAAATCTTCCATACAATTTCATCTTCATCTTTTTTTCCATTACAAGCCTTAATTCTTGCAACAATATTTGATACTCTACCCAAATAACTTCTTACAGATTCACCTTCCATCATTTTAGCTTCTTGAAATATACATATCCAACTTTGCAATCTATTAACCTTTCTAGCATTCTTATTATCTTCAAAACAAGATTTCAAAGTTTTCCAAATTTCATGTGCTAAATTTAAAGATTTTATGTGATTGTACTCATTTTCAAGAAGAGTTGTCAAAAGTGCTTCTCTAGGAAGCATATATTACACACAAACAATTCTCTTCAAAATTTAGTAAATTCTTTAAGCTTATCTTATCCAACTAGTTCTTTTTTAAGCTTAGTGATCACCAATATCCTGGACCCATGCATAGAAAATGCGTCTTCACCTTCTCCTTCCAACTATCATAGTTAACTCCATCAAACATTAGACTTTCTTTTATAAAATAACTCACCATAGATCTCCTTAAGTTGTTAAGCTTTTCCTTTGAGGACTTGATGCTTTGATACCAATTTTTAGAAAGTAAAGTCCACCAAGATAACTTTGGGGGGGGGGGGGGTGTGTGAATCAATTGTGAGATAAAAACAAATCTTTTTAACCTTATTAAATCTAAAACATGTAATCAACAAGTGTAACAACCATAAGAAGATAACCATACACAATAACACCAAATTTTTTTAACTAGGGAAACCCTTGATTAGAGGGAAAACCCTAGTGGGGATGGTATGCACAAAATGATGTACTAATATATAAGTTCCTTGTAAGAGGATCGACCTTGTTAAGAGTCAATGAAATACATTTAGTTAATATCAGTCCCTATTAGGACACTTTGAATCCCTGTTAGGAGATTCCAACATTGTTAGGAGTTGTGCCAACCCTATTAGGAGTTGTGGAAATTAGAAGGACCCACTATCTAAATAGCTTTAGGGGCAAGATAACCAAACTCACTATCCAAGTGACCTTAGTAATATCCTTTTCAGAATAATACCAACAAACAATTGTCCACTGCAACCTCTTTTCCAAATACAATTTATCTATCATCTTACCATGCCTTAACCACACCAAACACTTCTCTCATCAAAAAATATTCAATATCAAGTTCACTGGATCTCACATCCAAGTTTGCATACTTGCATTACAAAAATCTTGCTTACAATTACTTCAATCACACATTATCACAAGGAAAAAAAACTTTTCTTTATACTAAGTCCTCAAACTAATTATTGAGTCAGCCTCGAGGCTTTCTCAAGTTACAATTACAATATAGGACCACCTTAAGATATTACAATACACATTACATTACAATATTACAACTTTTATAAATATAATGAAACTATCTACTCACAGTCTTCACAACTCTTTATGAGAAGCTCATCAAGATGTGTGTGTTTGATCACTACATCTTCATAATGTCTTTTACCTTTGTATAAGCATGCTTAACTAGATTTTATCTGTATTGGGATATATAATGAAACATCAGTAACTACTTCGTAGGAACTCTGTTTGAATGTTGTCTTCAATAAATCTTGAATAACTATCATCTGTATTCATATTTCCACATGCACACTTAGCCACATCATTAGGACAATCAATAGAACATGTCCTCAACTATACATAGCCTCATCTTCAATCCTTGAACTGTACCACCTCAATTTCTATTTTCTACTCTATCAATCTCTATAGAATAATATGTATGTTGACATCAATGACAAACACTACCATGAATGGAACATATAATCAATATATCATCTCTCCAACACTAGTAGGATACTCCCCCATAGGAATACCATCAATGTTCATCCTAGAAAGACCAAATCCAAAATCAAATAACATGCACAAGGATAGAATCACAAGTTTGGATGGGCAGTCAATTAGATACTTATCATCCTTCTTAGAATAAGAATTAGGATTAGACCGAGATTAAGACCTAAACATTATCTCCTCTCTCTTACCATAGAGATATTGTGATAGGGAACTTTCATCCTGAAAATTCAAGGAAATCAATGCCGAGTATCTATAAACCCAAATAAAATATGAGTATGTACAAATATATATTTAGCTAAACAAGCAATGGCTAGGAGTGCTACATCATGTAGAATTTGACTTGTAGGTTACTATGACTCCCTCCCTCAACAATATCAAGCACGCCAAACAAAAGTATAAAATAGATACGCACACCATACACATGCAAGTATGGGATAAGTACAACTAGTAAATCATGAGTGTAAATAACATCATTTTTTAACATAAGAATTGCTGGAATTACAATAGGAATAGTAAACTCTGGGAGGGGGGGGGTGGTGAGTTAGTGCTTTAAACTTTAACCCATAAGAATATTCACCACACATCCATCTCACATATTCAATAAGTAAATTAAAATACCATGTAAAGAATATACATCTAAAGTATGTAAAAAAGTAAGCATTCACACATATATGACACGATATATGATTACCCAGAAACCCTCCAATGAGAAGGTAAAATTGGGGGGGGGGGGGATGACACCCACAAATCTTCACTACTGCAGTAATAAAGTGTATCCAATGAAGGTTACAATGTTTGATCATGAAACATGATCTACCCTATCAAAGGTTTGCCCTATTAAAAGCTTACAAAGACTGTTAGGTCTTACCCTGTTAAAGGATTTCAACACCCTGTTAGAAGTGTGTTTGATTAAAGGACTCTAACTCATAATTAAGTAAGCACCTTGTTAGAGAATTTCAATACAACCTATTAGGACTACTTTGTTAAGAGAATTAATTGATTCACCTGTTAGAATGTCTCATCAATGATCCTATGATTAGCACTCTATTGCTTGATGAAGAATCACCTCTATATTTATGTATACTTGATCCTTCTTGATTAGATGTCTCTCTGCTATTCACTATTTCCTTCCTCTATTCTCCTTTAATTGATTCTGCAATGAAATTTAGATCATAATACCTTGATCACCATGAATGTCTTGGTTTGTGCATGAAAAACACTCTTTGATCATTCATTCATTCCCTCTTTACTCATAAGAAGTTTAGGGTTTGTCCTCCTTAAGAAGACCTAGGTGACTTAGGGTTAGATATGAATCAACGACTGTGATTCATCCATTTTGCCACTTAAACCTTCCCTTTATTTGATTGGGTGCATGTAGTACATAGGGATTCCCACTTAAGATTTGTCCTTATCAAAAAAAATCATTATTCAATCCTTAAGTCAGTCCAAAAATGGTTTACATAGTAGTTTGTGCCAATATAAACAACTATGACAAAGCTGTGTTACTCAACATCTGAAGTCCCTAATGCTCGACATCAATTATGACTTCAATACTATCACTCGACATTTGAATGACTCAGCATGCACTACCTGCTTGATTCCTGAATCACTCGGCACATACTGTCTACTCGGCACTTGAGTGACTCAACATATGAGTGACTTGACACTCACTGTTTACTCAACATGCTCTAATTTACATGTTGTGCTTGACATATGTTACTTGTTTGGCATGAACTAAGTAAAAGACTTAAGTGTATAGACACTCACTTGTCAAAACCAAATTGAGATTAAAAATCTCCCCCTTTGACATGAGTGTCAAAAAAACTTGGTCATACATTAATAATCTTATTCTTACTAGCATAGCATAAATGATTATTCGACTTCTATACAAAATTCCAAAATATCAAAATTTTGCAATATGACTTATACCTCAAAATCTCATAACTTCCCATGAGTTGTTTGATTTCTTTTGCATTGTACTCTGTATCAAAATCTTTCTCCTACTGAGTTGATTTGCATCAACTGATACTCTTTCTCTGCTTACTTGCTCTCCCACTAGCTCTTACTCCCCTAGTCCTGCTCTACTTTTTACTCCCCCATTTCTCTTACTCCCCCTTTTTGACATTGATGTCAATGGGTCATACACTAATAGTGTATTTTTCTAAGAAAGATTTGATGGAATTCAAGTATTATTTTAAGATCTGCATCCCAATCATCACAAGCTACCTCAAAAGACTTAATTTGGATGGCCAACTCAGCAGCAAGGTGTACTAAGCCATCTAATGTAGAAAGATTAGGGTCTTTCTTCATAAGTGTTTCTGCATAGCCTAGCTCCTTGTGTAAAATCTCCATGTGAGGAGTCAATGTAGACTGGATGCTGATTTAGCCCTGGTGTTGGATTCATCTACTTGTAATGTTGCTAATTGACTTTGGGATTGCAAAAGGGTCCTAAAGTGTTTCTCACTTTGAGCTGGAGACATGGGCAATTTTGCACTAGATGACTACATTTGACTCTCCAAACTCATGATGTGATTATTTATCTCTTGTGTGAAGAGTGTAGGGTTACACAATCTAGTGTACAAAGAGAAAATGTTCTCTAGTACCTTCTTCACACTATCTATCTTAGTTGCGAATGCAACCTATGTTAGTGCAATATTACTAGATATCTTCTTATTCACTTTATAAACTTCTTCTCAAACCATTCTAATAGTTTGACATTAGTTTCTAGGTCTATCTCACTTACTCTTTCCGCTATATTGGTCAATTGTTCAATGATTGGCTTTCTTTCATTAGGAGTAGGCAGACTGAATGCATCTAAGAAAATTTCTTTGATCTCAATCAAAGCTTGCTTCTGCCTATGCTCCCTTCTAAGCAGTTCTTGATGTTTCTTCCTTGTTAGGGCCTCTTGAAGTATATCCATCTGCTCAATTGTTATTGCTGCATAATCAAACTTGGGCAATACAATTTCTTCATCTAGGCTAACATCTCCATAAGTTATTACCTCTTTTGCCTTAGATGAGCTAGGACTTGATACTGAGAATTGCATTGGTGTTGCATCTGTGCTCGTCCTCTAAAGATTTTGACTAGAAGTAGTTTTAGATTCTAGTAATGTCACCAATGCTTGGATTGCTACTAGCTCCTTTGGCTTAGGTGTCAAACTTATCTCTTTAGGCTTGTCCTTTTCTACCTATTTGATTTTATTTGCACCTTGATCTTTTACTAGAGGTGCAGGTATATCTACCTAGCCTATTTGGCTTTGTGTCCCATTATTTCCTAGTGTTTCCACCTTGTCTCCTCCAACTGTCTCAACCTTGTCTTTTTTAGGTTCTTCTACATTTTCTGAGACTGGAGTGCCTTCCATGAGGATACTGACAATGCATCCTACTATCTCCTTCCTTTGATATACAACTAAGGGCTATGAAGGTTGTACACTTGTGACTTTAGGATTGATTGTAGGTAGTTCTTGTGTTTTGACTTTCACCCTTGTAGTCATAGATTCTGGCTTCTGAATTTCATCCACACTTACTAGTATAGGGTTGTCACATAATTTGGCTTAAAAAGTAGATTGGATAAGTATCCTTCTCAAATATTCCTCTATTAGGGGGTTGGTGTTTTGATCAGTAGGATCAGAAACACCCTTTACTTTGACAATTTTAGTGATTATACTTGTCACCAGTGGAGGGCTGGCACTTAACATTAGTGTATCTTGTACATTCTTTTCTTGTTGTTGTTCTTCCTTAGCTATTGCCTAATTATCAACATTCATATCAATGCCTCCCTCAACTATGCCTTGATCTTTATCATCTTCTTCATCATCTCCTACCTCAATAGGTTCTTGTTCAGCATCGATGACTGTGGCCAATCCATATATAATCTTCCATATTTTTTTGGACTTTTGGACAACATCCTCTATGTTTTGCTACAATATGCTAAATACCCTATACTTTGGCACAAATCTGATAGCATATTTCTTAATGGCTTTTGACATTATAGCCTTACTTAGTTCTGGCATAACTTGAGCAAGGGATGCCTCCCTAATTTGCTTCTCTATGTCTAAACAATAGTGTCATTTTTACTCAACTCTTTCATATAAGCTCTTAGGTATGGAGTTGGAAATTTCTAGAGGAGCCTTCTTAGATGTAGCCATCATGGCATATATTGCCTCCTCTACTTGATTTTTCTCATTTTTTCCAAGATTATCAAATTCAATGTGAGAGAAACCTGATAAATCAACATTGTTTCTAACATTCCCACATAAGTAATCTAGGTCTAAGGATGGATTGTAACTCACGACTTGGAATTGGATGTTGTCATTAGATTCAGTCTTCTCCTCATAGATTTAGCCTGAGCAACATACTTTCTTCTTGGTCTTTTCTATGCTCCATCTTCCCACTCTTTAGGCTTGGCTACCTCTTTAGTGTTTTGTGTAGTGACTCTTGTACTAGCCCTTGTGGTAGGTGCAGTTGTTTTAGGCTAGCTTGGTTTTGCAACCTTCTTTGGTTTTGTCACTGCTTGTGTCTTTGCCTTTCTTTTCTTCTTGTTAGTAGGAATAGGTGCTTCCTCGACTTCTTCTTCCTTAATACCTTTTATAGTTTCTATTTCCTCCTCTTGTTGATCCTCTCCCTATCCTTGTGTTAGTGCCAATGGTGCTTGAGCTTGTGTGTCCTCTTCTTCTTCATCATCTTCCTCTTCTTCTTCTTCCTTGGCTCCGTCACCAAAATTTTCTTTTAGGTTCTTCAACAATTTGTTCTTCTTCCTGATTATAGAAGCAATCTTCAACTCCATAGTGATTTTTGATTTGGTCAATTCATAGTTACCAAATGCTTTGACTTCTTTGTCCACTTCTTCTACAAGTAATGTTGTGATTGCTGTAGAGGCCTCATCAACATTTATCTCATAATCTAATGGCCTTAGCCATCCCAACCTAGGAATTTCTGCTTGTACAAATGTGTGATCAATATCAATTAAGAAGCAAACATCATCATAATGTTTCTCCACTAGTGAGACTAGTATCCTTAATCTTTTCTTCATAGATTGTTTAAAATATTCAACTAGTCATCACTGACTCAAAGTTATTACCTAATTGTTCAATGAACTCTCCTATTTGAACTGCAATTGATCTATTTGTATTCCATGCAACATTACCAAATGTAGGAAATGTATTCTACACATAGACTAAAATACATACCAGAATAGATCCAAATTTACACTGAGCACTCTTTGTTTTCCTAATAGCTCCTAGATTTTCAATCAATTGTTGTAATTGCAGCTCCACAAGGTCATAAGTATGATCTTTCTTCACAATTTTGTAACCCATATCCACTACAATTCAAGGTACACTGTTTAATCTACTTGATTGATAAAATTTGTGTGCTATTATCCTCACTGCAAAAGCTATCAAGGCATTTGTGATAGTGCCAATGGTCATTCCCCTTTTGTTCCATACAACCCCTGTGTTCTTTTCTATGACTTCCTTTGACTCACTTCTCATAATCTTTGGCTGATCTAGGGTTGGATATCATGTTACCCTATGAACAATTTTCTTTGTGATTTTAATCAGCCCATTCTCTAACCATACTGAGCTATCATGAATTCTGCTTAAGACAATCTTAGTCCACTAAATTTTAAAAATATTGGGGAAATCTAGGGCATGAGTTAACCCTTTCTTCTCTACAATCTTGTATTCTTCCTTCAACACTCCATTTCATAGTCTTTTGTATTCTTCTCTAATTTCCATGTCTCCTATGCTTCCAATCTTGCAATTGTAACAATTCCTAACATCTTGAATCATTAACACTCGTGATGGTATCATAGACAATGCATTGGAGGGATCTTGTTTGTACATTATATCTAGAATAGCCTTGAAAATAGGTTGTTTGATCTCAATGCTAATTAACTAAATATTTAAAACTTCTTTTCCCTCTACTCCTTTCTCTTTAGAAGAAATAGATGCCATTACATATATCTAGGGTTTGAAAAATTTGAAACTGCACAGCTTGACACATGGTAAATACCTCATAAATTCTAATGAAATGGTGTCAAACAACCATTCAAATCTCCTGTGGATGCTTTAGATGAAATTCTCTACATCGCCTTTAGCTCTTTGTGTTCTTTCTCAAATTCAAATGATGTTAAATGAACAAAAATCAATCAAATAGCCCTTAAAACACTACAATTAATGTTAAGTGCTTACACAACTGTAAGCTTGACATCAATTGATTTCTAGGTCACTTGGCATCCACATTTCTTTCCATTTTCTTGGCAACCATTATGTGCTCAACCTTAACTAACCAATTTTGTTAGCTTGGTATCCATTAACATTTTACTCAAAAACCATAAGAAACCTTTTCATGTTTGGTAGTAACATAAAAAAATGACGAAACTCAAAGATTTTTCCTTGATTTCTAATAACACTTTGCATCTTTATTCATGCATATGTAATCTTTTCAGAAGTAAATCCTTGGAACTAATGTATGATATATCTTTTAAATATCAGTCCCACATACCTTTTGATTGCTTAGTTTGATGAGGTGTGATCACCTAACCCATTGGGTGAAGTGATCCCATCTCCACTTGATGTGCTACAATCCTCCTTCATTTTCCATGTCTTGTTCATCTCATTTATGACATTTTCAATAGCTACCTTGCCTTTGCCTTTGTTGAACTCACAACTTGGTGCTTTGACCTTGTTGGACAATATCGACTGATGTGACTAGTCTTCAAATAGCTAAAACATGTGGTTTGACTCAACCACCTTTTGTAATCACTCCTAAAGTGTGTTCTAATATAGTTCTTAGGAACATGTCCATACTCTTGACAATAGTGACAACTATACCTTGTATTATAATCCCAATTATAAGAGTTTCCATTGTTTTGTGCCTTTGTTTGCTTGTTTGATGACCACTTAGGTTTGGATCTACACTCAAAAGCTTTATGTCCATATTTTTGATAGTTATAACAATATCCTTCAAATCTTTGAGTGTGCATGGTCTTGGTCCTACATTCATGTGCCTAATGACCTTGTTTGTTGCACTTATGGTTGTGACCCATGCTTTTTAGCTTAATATTCTAATTTATAGTCTTGCTTTTGCACACATTAGCAGTATGTCATTTCTTACCACAATTTTGACAAGTAGGTTTTGAGTTCTTACCTTTTTTACTTCTTTCTTCAACACTTTTGGATGATTCTCCTTCTTCAATACTTGTGTATCCTAGTCCAGATGTATCATTGTTAGATCTAGGGGATCAATTCAATTGTTCAAAGTACTTGACAACTTCACTTGGTTTATTGAAACTTTTAGTAAACTCCTTTTCCATTTTCAGATCATTGCTCAACAATTCATTCTGCAACTTCAATGTTGTGATCTCAATATCCCTAGCATTTAGTTCATGATTTTCAATCATCATTTGACCCTAATTTTTCAATTGCATGTGAGCAATCCTATTTACATTTGATGATATTTCTTCCAATCTACTGGTCAAAACTTTTTTGTCATCTTCAACCATGACTTTGTCTTCTATAGCTTTCTTTTTCTATTTAGTCACCTCACATAGCAATAAGGCTTGTGATTCTTGCTTTATTTTAAGATTTCTTATCTCTTTAGCTAGGGTTCTATTCTTTTCCATTAGATCTGCAACTACTACATCAAATTCATTGGAGTTTCCACTTGCAAATAGCTTAGTAGTGTCCATCTCTTGGTATTGTGTGTCATTCTCCTCAATAGCATTTTCTTTCCTTCTTCTCAATGATTTCTTTAGATCTTCTCTTGCTTCATTGAACTAATGTAGAATGAGTTGTATTTCAATCTCCTTGTTCTCAATAACTTTTCCCAACTTTTAGACTTCCATTTCCAAAATATTTCCTCAAATCTGTTAGGCTTCACTTTCAAAGAACTAGGCTCTGATACCAATTGTTGGAATTACAATAGGAAAGGTAAACTCTAAAAGGGGGTGGGGGGTGAATCAATGCTTTAAACTTTAACCCATAAGAATATTCACCACACATCCATCTCACATATTCAATAAGTAAATTGAAATACCATGTAAAGCATATACATGTAAAGTATTTAAACAAGTAAGCATTTACACATGTATGACATGAGATATGATTTCCCAAAAACCCTCCAATGAGAAGGTCAAACTAGGGTAAGGATGACACCCACAAGTCTTCACTGCTGCAATAATAAAGTGTATCCAATGAAGGTTACAATATTTGATCATGAAACATGATCTACCCTGTCAAAGGTTTGCCCTGTTAAAAGCTTACAAAGACTGTTAGGTCTTACCTTGTTAAAGGATTTCAACACCCTATTAGAAGTGTACTTGATTAAAGGACTTTAACTCACAATTAAGTAAGCACCTTTTTAGAGGATTTCAATACAACCTATAGGACTACTCTATTAAGAGATTTAACTGATTCACCTGTTAGAATGTCTCAATAATGATCCTGTGATTAGCACTCTATTTCTTGATGACAAATTACCTCTATAATGATGTTTACTTGATCCTTCTTGATTAAATGTCTATGTACTATTCACTGTTTCCTTCCTCTATTTTCCCTTAACTAATTCTGCAATGCAATTCAGATCATAATACCTTGATCACCATGAATGTCCTAGTTTGCACATGCAAAAATCTCCTTGATTATTCATTCATTCCCTTTTTACTCATAAGAAGTTTAGGGTTTTTCCTTAAGAAGACCTAGGTGACTTAGGGTTAGGTATGAATTAATGGCTATGATTCATCCATATTGTCGCTTAAACCTTCACTTTATTTGATTGGGTGCATGTAGTACATAGGGATTACCACTTAAGATTCATCCTTATAAAAAAAAATCATAATTTAATCCTTAAGTTGGCCCAAAAATGGTTTACATAGTAGTTTGTGCCAATACAAACAACTATGACAAAACTGTGTTACTCAACATTTGAAGTCCCTGATGCTCGATAGCAACTGTGACTTCAATACTGTCACTCGGCATTTGAATGATGTAGCATGCACTATTTGCTCAACTCCTAAATCACTCAGCACATACTGTTTGCTCAACACTTGAGTGACTCAACATATGAGTGACTCAACACTCACTGTTTACTCGACATGCTCTAATTTACATGTTGTGCTCGACATACGTTACTTTTTTGACATGAACTAAGTAAATTAATTAAGTGTATAGACACTCACTTGTCAAAACCAATATGAGATTAACAAGAATCTCATCATCATAAAGATAACAATAATCATCAATTGAAGACACATAATACACCATCATCATGAAAGTAAGTATTATTACAAACTAGGAGCATATAAAGTATCACTGGTATGAAAGTAATCATAATCACCAAATAAACACATGTAATTTCTCAGCTATGAAATCATCCTTGATGTATAATCCAAATATAAGTTAGCATCATACAACTATAAAATAAATTATATATGGTGTTAGTTTAGTGATTTTTCAAAGTCTTTTGGTTTCAAATTTGTTTAGAATAATTGGCTTTGGATCTCCCATAGGATCATTTTGTTTGAGCCATCACTTCACAAAGTCACCCTAAAGATGACTCCATACCTTAGCCAATTTTTTTTGTTAAGCAAAGTCTTTATGTGTGATAGGTTTCAAACCTTTGGACCTATTGTACCTTTGAACTACATTGATGTTCAAAAACATTTCACACCTTCCAAAACTTCCAAAACAATTTAAACTAGGTTTGAAGTGGTTCAAAACGAAGGCATTTGTTTCAAGCAAAGTGATGGGACCCAAAGATGTATGTGGTTGCAGTGTAATGACCCAGGCATGATGAATACCGAGAAGGACTCAAACATGTCCTTCTATGACATAAGTAAAAAAAGGCTAGACATTAATAAATGGTGTAATCATGAAAAGAAGTGGCTCGTGTAAAGTCATTAAATGGTAAATATGCATAAACAAGTATGCAACTTAAGGCTTGTGAAACCGAGAAGAGAAAACATGTGTAACGATAATGATGGTTAAGTAAAGGACATGAAGTGAAAATAATTTTATTTATGGTAAGTACCTCAAGTTGTCTTATTAGGTGGAATTTATAGGAAAACAAATCTTTCTAAATCCAACCTTAATAATCATTTGTAAGGTTTGGCCTTTATAAAAGGGTTAGCTCTTAACAAAGGTAGGTTCATTCTTGCCTAAGAACTAAGTGTGGAGATCTCAAGATAGGAAGTTCATAAGGTTCAAGAAGCCTTTTCACTGCAAATTCAATGCAATTATTTGAAAAACCTTCACTCAAGTTTTCAGTCATTAGTAATTTTCTTCTAGGTTTTTGTCTACAATTGTGGGTTTCTTAAAAATTTAGAAACCCTAAAATCTTCTCTGCATTTCTTTGAGAATAGTGTTATTATGGATTGCAAAATTCCCTTACTCACTGATACAAATTTAACAGGTGTAAATGTAGATGTTATTTGTGATAAAATATAGTCCAACATAGAAGAGGAATTCAAGAGTGAAATTATGGATATTGGGTTGTTATTTGCCACAACTTTTCCTCAAGTAGTAATAAGTCCTGAACTAGTTCAGGAGTATGTTAATCATTATGATATTAGGGCCTAGTGTATAAAGAAGAATGATGGAAGAATTTTACTTTTAGTAACCAGAGACACGATAATATCCATTTTCAAATTTTCCATTAAAACATTCGTTGAGTTCACCCCAACCCAACCTTACGCCAAGTTCAATGAATTCTCTAATAAAATCCATTCCTACATAGTTTGTCATTGGACATAGAAGTTCTATAAAGGTAGTTCATGGCTCAAAAAGAGCCTAAACAAAGATCATATGAAACAATGACTTGATAGTTATGCTTCATAGGGTCATGGTTCACCTAAGGCATTATTATTTGAAGAGTAGATATTTAATTTTATTGATATCATACTAGAGGGAAAGCAATACCTAGACTGGGCTAAAATCATAGCCAGTTCAATGCAAGACCAATTGAATTTGACCCAAACAATCATAAAGGATTTCTTCATGTCTTCTTACCTTATTTACTATCTGGCTTGTATCCAAGGCCTTCCCCCTGCCCCATGAACCCTAGGGAAATGACATCCTCATATTTAATTATTTTCCTTCATTACAAAAGAACCAAGTACTAGCTAACTATAGGAAGGTTCATGATGCATTTCTAGGTAAGGTATGTTTTGAACTATTAGGCATGGGAGAACAAAGGGTCTCAGCTGAAGCCTTGCAATGAATCCATGTCTATGGTAGTTTTTTCACCCAATTCTGAAGGTTCGTGTATCTAAGGGTGGGTGGTTTTGATGAAGAACCTCTTAGACTTCCTAGGTTCACCTTGGATTTTGTTTCATATCATCAAAGATTTTTCGTCAGCTTATTGTTGTCACAGAAAAAAGTTCCTGGTTGAAGATAAATGGGATAGTTTATTTCCCAGTGGGATTGGTAAAATCTCATGTAAGACCTTGAAGGATGTGATTAATATTGGGACTAATCTTTGTGCCTTTGATTTTAAGTCATATCAAGCTAGGCCAAGTTTTATTAACAAAGAATTTGTTTAGAAGGCTTTGGAGGTCTGGGATCACTTTACACCCTTACCCCACTTGGAAGATCACTAGGAGGACTATATGATCGAGAAACAAATCCAAATGAAATATCACTCTAGATTATTACTATCACAAATTTATACTTTCCAATTAAATTTAAATAAAAGAGGAGTTCAAGAAGATCATTCAGAAGTTTCTTAATCAGGGACAAAGTCCCTTACCTCTCACTAACTAGTCTAAACTAGAGAAGGATGATATAGTGTAGAGAATTGCTAATGTGGTTGAATATACTGAAGTTTGGTTTCAAAAATAAAATAAAAGGGGCATATCCAAGTCACCGTATGAAGATAAAATTCCACAAAATTCCCCTTCTCCCCATGCTAACATTATCCATTCTACTAGTTGTATAGGTGAGAAAAAGAGTTTGTATTGAACCCGCCCAAAATCAACCAAACATACAGAGGAAAAAATATAAGACTAGGTTCAAGAAGTATAGCGAGATGGAAACATCTCAAGATAAGGCTCAAATAGATCTTGATGTAGAGAAAGAGAAAAATACAGGTTCAACATACATTAAACAACAGGTTCAAAACACTTAGGACAATGTTTCTCATGTTATAGATGCAATAAGTACACCAATAAAAGATTTGGTGTCAGTTGAAACTTCCTAATATGTGCCTAATTGGTCAATCACTTTAGTAAGTAGGAAGAGAACCTTTTTTTGATCTTTTTACATGTGAAGGATATGGATAAGAAGTATATTGCTAATGCTCTAAAGCCTAAGAGGATGAAGAATGTTGCTCGATTGGTCACTGATGCCAAAATAGGAAAGGTTACAACTAAACTCACCTTGTGCAAGCCTAAGGATACTTCTATGGGACTAAGTGTTGGAGATTTTGAGATTATAAGGGTCAACTTAGGCATGATGAATAGGAAAACTAAGGAACATTGGTTTGAGGAATCGACTGAATATATGTTAGTCCAATCTCAAAATGATGCCAAAGAAAAAAGGGAGCTCAAGTAGGTGATCAATATGCTGGCTAAATACATTAACTCTTTCGATGGTTGGGGTGTCCTAACTTTGATTCAATCTCCCTAGAACTTTGATCCTACATCCTCATACAACAAGTGACTATTGAACCATATCCAATGAGGAAAAGTTGTAGCCATAGCCATAGATGAATGGATTGACATGGTGTGATTAAGAAAGGGAAAGCGATCCTCCAACAAAGTGCCACCATTTTTAGTTATGTTGATGCTTTGTTGAGTGAGGTTCAAACACAAGTTATCACTTGGGAAACAAAGGAAGGTAAATGGTTGGTTGTAGTCATGCAGATCAGTGATGTAGAGCATTATGCTATAGACAAATTTTGGGATGAGAACTCCCTCAAGATAATTGATCTTGATGTGTTATATGTGATAAATAAAAACATGAGTTAGAGATGTTCAATATATAGGTCATCCATCACAAAGTGAAAAACATTGAAATGGAGATTAAGCACATATATAACAACTTCTCCAAGGATATGCAGGTCATCTATCCTAGTGGCATACCTTAGATTGATGATGGAAACCTTGATATCAAACCATTAGTCAAGTCCTATAAAGAAGACTTGAAAGCTATGACCAATCCCATAGGTATAGATCTCACAATGATTGCCCATATTGATGTTATGCTTCTTCTCTATATAGAACACCTTCCAGATGACACCAGACAAATTACCAAGATGAAATGGTATAGAGAAGTATGGAAGATGCAACTATGGAGTTTGAGGAATGCTATCTCGAACATACCATAGGAGTTCATGGGTGCATATTATGGGTGGAAATTGGCACGTGGCATAATTGGAGACAAGGAAAAGGCTGAAGATGGATACAACTTGCCCACATGAAGGGAAATTTCCTATGTTTATTTTATGTTATCTTGAACTCATAGGATTTGTGTCCTTTATTTTCTATTATTATAACTTATTTTGTTAACTATTGAGGGGGTTGGGTTTTCAGGGAGACCCTCTTCGACATCAAAAACTATTTAAGGTAGATTGTTATTTATTTTTAGGGATTAGAAGAAAAGGAAAGAAAGGATAGTTTATTTTTTTTGCTCTTTGTTTGTACATTACAAAGTGTTATCTTTTTTTATAGTAATGTTAAAATTAAATCGATACTTATTGTTCAAGAGATTTTAGCTATTGTTGAACTTTGAATCAATATAAGTTGGATTAGTTTTGTGAAAATTGTACAAATTTGTGTTGTTAGCATGATTTTGAATGGCATGGATTTGTGAATGCTATTCCTTTAAAATTCACCTATTATTCTAAGCTCTATGGATTGATGCTCTGATGCATTTTTATATTGCTACCATCTTATAATAAAGTTCTAAATTATCATAATCTCAAAGAGATTTTTTATCTTTAGGTTTAATCTGTTACATGTGTAATTATTTTATAATCATAGTGTCTCATTCAAGAATGAGTTGCACAACCTTATTATTTTATGATTAAAAACATATGTGTGAATCATAATTTACAGAATTCATTGAATATCCAATGAGGGAGTTGTACCTCATATAATTCAAAGGATGGTTGGCTATGGAACCTACTCAACTTTTGTGAACTCCTTTGATCTTCTAATATAGGGTAATAGGGTTTATTGATAAATATCATTGAGACAAATGTGTTCCCTAATAGATTATTTGCGACTTTGCTAGGGAGTTGAATAAATGATGACTTGGTTTTTTTTTGAAGAAACTCATTGTAATGTTCAACCATGGTTCTTCCCCATTGTGATGTATTCCCTATTTTACAACCAAACTTAGGGTTACATGATACACAAGAAGATATCATATCAGATTTGAATACAGTAGCTTGGAACCTAAGAACTAGTAACCATCAATATTGACAAGTATTGAGGTTCCTTCAAAGAGAAGAAGAATTAGTAGAAAGATTAATAGTATTCTTATTATTCAAGAAAGAGAGGTTGTAGATAGGGTACCTCAGAACCCTAGAGGGAATTGAATTCCAATCATAAAGTGTATTAAGTTGGTTGAACCTAAGTACACCAAAGGCAAGAGGTACAAAGGACTTACAGACCAAGATTATGAAGCTACAAAGAGTTTAAATTTTTCCCTCGATCATACTCAGAGAAGAAATAAAAAAGTCAAGTATGTTAGCAAACCCTCCTCTACACCTCCCATCCCTCAATCTTCATTGACAGTTCAAGTACTCACCTCACCTGGGATAATTACACCGAGCTATATAAATATCCAACCCTTAAACTTTGAGTTACCAAATATTGCCTTAAATCCTTTAGGAAAACAAGAGGCCCTCTTAACCTAGGGCAAAAAATTGGAGCCTTACCAAAGGGGGCTCAAGACATGTTACCAATCTTCAAAGATGATGGTAAAGTCTATATTGAAGATCACCTTAGTGCTTTCTATTGTGCATGTGGAATTTTGGATGTTTCCATTGAAGATGTGGTCATCCACATTTTTGTCAAAACTCTTATTGATGTGGCAGTTGAGTGGTTTCATTATCTCCCTCAAGCGTCCATAACCACATGGGGTGAAATGGTAGAACATTTGAAGCATGATTTAAGAATCTAGAAGATGAGCATATATTGCTTCTTTAGTTAGGCCAATTAAAGAATGAAATACAAGAATTGATGAGAGAGTTTGTAGCCAAGTTCAATAAGATTATATAAAAAATCCCTACGACTTCTAGGCCAAAAGTCAAATATAAAAAGGGATTCTTTCTTAATGACATGCCCCCTAATATTAATTTTCATCTATGAAAAGATGGGGTTCAAGATTTGGCAGCAACTCAAATGTTATCTATTCGGATTGAAGATGTAATTATTACAACCAACAAATGAAAACAAGATGTGCAAAATCCAGGTGCATCATCATCATCCAAGGTTGTTGATCTAGTTGTCCAAAGGCTAGTGAATGATATGTTTGCCTTGAAAAGGTAGAGCACCCTAACCCTACTTATCCAAATCCATACCAAGATGTGGGGTGCATATAGTATAATTTTCCTCATGGAAAGAATATAATATATCATTGACCCTACCTATAGATAGAAGTTGTACCAAAAATGTGCTTCTTCCACTTAACCAAAGATCATGATGGAGCCACCTACATGGATTGGTTGAGATATTTGCAAATGAACATCATAAGTGATGAACTTGGAGAAACTTTAGTAGAAGAAGAGAATCCAGGGAAATCAGGGAGTCATGACTCATTCTATGTAGAATGTGAGTTAGATGATGATGAAAGAAGAGATAATTTGGCTACACTAAATGACCCTACATGTGTGGTCCTCACTAGAAACTAGAGAACTCCCAAATTCTCACCAGGAGACAACACTCCAACTGGTACATCTAAATGGAAAGAGAAGATCAAAAATACTTCTTCCCCAGACATGAAGGTTGGTACTAAAGTAAAAATTCATCAAAAAAATGTGGTAAGTGACCCTCTCTCTTCATTGTTTGATATTCTAGAGTTTGGCAGAATGTCTACAATAACTATCTCCACTACTAAGTGTATACAAGAAAACCTAACCTATCAGGAGCACACATAAACAAGCAAGCATTAGTTGCATATGTATATCAAAGATTCAAATAAGATTTAAATACAACTAATTCTACTTGAGTTTTAAAACTTAGTGCAACCAAAAAGAAAAGTCCTCATTCAACCTCAAAGAAACTCAACAAGGGCACCCACAAGAGGCCTTATTGGTGTGCTCAAGATGAGGGATGTGGATGTGCTCTCCTCAAACATAACTATGGATGTATCCCTTTATATCATTTGAATGAATGCAATAATGCATGTATGAAAACTATGTTAAGAAATCCCTTTAAAGTATGTGAAATACCTTTAAGAAATGACTACGAGTAAGCCAACCTCAAAGGATTCCATGGATGTGAATGGAAATCAGATGCAATGAAGAAGAAACCTAAGAATTTTATGCTATCATGAAACTATGTAAAATCTAGAAATTGAAACAACTACCAAGTGTTAAGTCTAAGCATGAAAATCTCTAAAAACTCTAACATTATACTAGCATGATAAAAATGCAAATGGAGGAGATGAGAAATGCTTGAGACAAGGGTTCTATTTATAGGCTTGATAGAGGCCTTGGGGAGGTGGCATCAATGTGGCATCCACATAGATTCCATAAGGGAGACACATAGGCTAAGGAGACAGGCCATGCAAAGTTCAACATAAGCCTTTTTGGTGATAGAGATGGCTCAAGGTGTGCTCACACATGTGTGAGAAACCTTGGAGAAAGGAAAGGGGACAAGTGTGTAAGAGTGTAAGAATTTTTGGATAAAATAATAAAAGGGAGGCTTTCTTGGATTTTGAGTTTCTCACACATGTGTGAGCAACCATTTAGGGGCTAAAAGGTGTTTAGGAGGGTATTTAGGATAATAAAGTGGGATTAACTAGTGGGTAGGTTTAGAAGGATGAGAGTAATGGGTGGTAGGCTAGGTTTTAGGTGAGATTAGGATTTAATTTACTTATAGGATTATATAATTTAATAAAGTGGAGGGAATTAAATAAATTGAAATTTATTTAAAAGGAGATTTATGGAGCACTATGTATTAAATAAATTTAATACATTAGAGGGGTTGCATTTAAATTAAATTTAAATACATTAGGGAAGTGAACCTATTTAATTAAATAAGTAGAAGAATATGCAAATATAATTAATTAATAAATAATCAATTATAGTGTCAAGGGAAATATTAAATCAATTAATATAGTGTTTAGGAAAATTCTAAGTGTCTACACCGAGTACTTGAGATCTAACCCCAAAGAATTGGATAAATTGGTCAAGTATGTTAAAGGATGGTTCAACGTCTCAAACCAATCATTTTGAGGAAACTACACACCCTGCCCAAATACCTGTCTTTATGTCTGAAGATCCTCCTAAAACACCTGAGAGCCCTAACCCTTCATAGGTACTAGAAGCTGATAGGGGAGATATTAAACCAAATCCTTTCCATGTGTATCTGTTGTTGAATGGTAGAAAATTGAGCAATTGTATAATAGGATTTTGGAGCCTCAGATAATATTAAGCTTGCACTAGTAATAAAAGCTTTAGGGCTTACCCTTACCAAGACCTTTGGAAAATGTTATTCGATGGAAGACAAGTAGGTACCTTTAAATGGGTCAGGTAAAGGATGCACAAGTAGTTCTAGCTACTTGCCCTAACAAAAGAGTAAATTTGACCATTCTGGTTGTAGACATCCCAACAAGCTATGGTAGGTTGCTTAGTTGTACTTTTTGTAAAGACATGGAAGGGGAGATAAACATGGACTATTCAGAAGCCATTATACCCATAGGGAAGAAAAGGATTAAACTCAAACCTGAAGCTAAAATTAAGTACATTGTATTCCCATCTGATGGTCCTAAGGCACAAATTTTGTACCATGAATGTCAATTTGGAAACTCTATCATTTTGCCAAAATGAGAGAAAGTTCCAAAATATGGAAAATGGAATTTGATGGAAGTTTATTTAGTATAGGTTTAGGTATTGACGTGGTGTTGATATCTCCAACAGGGGAGTGTTTCCTTTTTTCATAGAAACTTGAGTTTAAGAATACTAATAATACCGTAGAGTATGAAGCCTTGCTACACAGTCCATAAGGAACTAAACATAGGGAAATTAAGTGCTTGGTCGCAAGAGGTGATGTCAAACTTATCATAAGCCAAGTCAAAAAATTATATGCAATGAATAATACAAGGTTAAATAATTATAGAAATAGGGTGTGGGATTAACTAGAGTTCTTTGAAGCATTTTCAATTAATGCTATCCCAAGAAGATCCAACACTCAGGAAAATTTTTTGGTAGTATCTACGTAATTGTTGTTACCCCTTCTAGATTTTTAAAAACAAACCTACAAGATTGAAATGGTTTATAGATAGAGTATTAGACAATGTAAATCATTAGAGAGTATTCAATAATGATAATAAAATTGAATTATTCCTAGCATGTACTAGGTATTTCTCTTATTTATATTTTGAAGGTTTAGATACATTTTACAAGGAATCATGTTTCAATTTGAATGATGAGGATCAAGTGATTCAACTAAAAGGGAATAAGTTTTCAAAAGGACTTATGTCATTGGAACATTTATTTTCCAACAAATATGGTAGCCCAATAAACAAAAGGTCAACACATCCTAAAGCTTCAAAGGAGTATGATAAAGTTAATGTTAGCACTAACCTTGAACCTAAGTGGATAACTGTGGGAAAGTCATGTTCTCCCTATGAGAGAAATAGACTGAGAGACTTACTGCTTAGCTACAAGGATTTATTTCTTGGGGATATGAGGATCTCAAAATTTTTAGAGATGATTACTTTAGATATCACATTCCTTTGAAGTCAGACGCAATACCTTTTTGATAGAAGTTACAGAATTATAATCCCAAATTTTCATAGACAATTATGAAAGAGGTTGATAAAATGCTAAGGGCAAGAATAATCTATCCAATTCATCACTCCACTTGGATAGAAAACATTGTTCCAGTGCACAAGAAAAATGGGGAAATCTGGATGAGTAGATTTTTGCAATCTCAAGCAAGCTATCCTTAAGGATAATTATGTCCTACTTGCCATGGAAAACATTCTTTAAACTATAGTAGGTTCTAAAATTATGTCCATTCTTGAAAAATTTTTAGGGTACAATTAGATAAGCATTGTTAAAGAATATTAACACAAAACAAACTTCTTAACACCCTAGGGAACCTATGCATCTAGTAGGATGCCTTTTAGACTGATCCATGCTGGAGAAAAATTTCAAAGAGTTATGAACTCTTCATTCAAGGACCTAAGGAATAAGATTATAGTGGTGTACCTTGATGATCTCATGGTATTATCTAGGTGAAGGAACAATATCTTAGAGATATGCATGTAGTAATGCAGAGGTATAAGGAACATCACATATCCTTGAATCCCAAAAAGTGTATTTTCTTCATTGAAGAAGGAAAGCTCTTAGGGCACATCATCTCAAAGGAAGGTATAAAGATCAATCCAAAAAGGGTTAAAGTCATCCAACAATTGAACTTTCTTGCAAATAAAAGTGGAGAGAAGTCTATCTTTGGCTAGGTAAATTTCCTAAGAGCATTTATACCTAAATTATCAAAGATTAGAAAGCATATAATTAACATGATGAGTGAGAAACAATATTTTCAATGGGATGTTAGAGGCAAGAGGGCATTTGAGGAGATTTAATAAGCCATAGTTAAGGCCCCCCATGTTGGTTATCCCAAACTTTAAGAGGAATTTTATCATGTATTTTAATGAATCAGAACATACCCTCTAAGGTGTCCTAACTCAAAAGAATGATCATGGAGATGAGACTCCCATAGTGTTCATATGTACACCATTGAAGAAACATGAACTCAAGTGTTCTCTCATAGAAAAACATGCATATTTCATGGTGAAGGTGGTCAAACACTTTAGGTACTATATTCTACATTCTCATTCAACAATATATGTCCCTGACATGATAGTGAAAAGCATTTTGATTCAATAAGAATTTGGGGTGAATAAGAGAGGAACCTGAGTGAAAAAGATACATGATTATGACCTTACTTTGAAACCAACTAAACTAGTAAGGGGCTGAGACTTTGTAAGTTGATTGCGGAAAATGGAACCATATGGAGATGACATTGAATGAGAACCTATAGCCCTGCTCGTAAGCCTCACTGATCCTTGGTTCTCAATTTTCAGACACTATTTGACTTATGGAAAATACCCTAAAAATATAACACCTCACAAGAGAATGAATATGAGACTTAAAGAGAGGAAATATGCTATTACCCAAGGCATTTTGCATTAAAAAGGGATAGATGGGACCTTCTTAAGATGTGTTGACAAGGTTCAACATAAAAAATTAATGAAAGCCTTCCATGACTAGTCTTGTGGAGGGAATTTCTCATCCACTGTAACAACATTCAAAATTCAGAGGAATTGTTTTTACTACCTTGGGATATTCAAGGATTGTTACACATGTGTAAAGGATTGTGAAAAGTGAACACTTTTTGGGTAAACCCTAGTTAGCTACATTGTCTTTGAATCCAGTCATAATTGACAAACCATTCCAATATTGGGCTTTAGATTTCATAGGACCCATAAATCCAACATCAAGTGTGGGTCACTCCTACATGCTGACTATAATTGACTATTTTACAAAATGGGTCAAAGTAATACCTACCAAAAGAAGCAACTCATAGGCTATTTGTGACTCCCCTAAAGAATACATCTTAGTTCATTTCAGGGTACCCCAAAAAATAGTTGTAGATAAAATTACATACTTTTCATCTTAGGAGTTAACTACTTTATGCTATGACCATGACATCTCTTTATCTCACTCCTCATATTAATTCCCCAAGGGAATGGACAGGTGGAGTCTAGTAACAAGAATTTAGTGACCATCATGAAAAAGCTTGTTAATGAGAATGCTAAAGACTGGCATAGAAAGCTGTAAGAGGCTCTATGGGAAGATCAAAATACACCAAAAAGAACAATAGGAAGGACACCTTTTGAGTTGGTATATGATGCCAGAGTAGAAGTTTCTTTTCCCCTTGAGTTATCAGTTGCCAAATTGCAGTCATCAATTGTGGATGAACATTTTCAGAATGCATTGGACAAGAGGGTATTGTAGTTGAACAAATTAGAGGAAGAAAGAGAAATGGTAGTAGATCATATCAAAGAACATCAAATGAGGTTGAAAAAGGTATTTGAAAAGAAATCTAGATTGAGGAGATTCACGAAAGGTGATGAAGTTCTTCTATGGGATAAACAAAAGGAACCCAAGGGGGCACATGGTAAATTCAAATAATTCTAGAAAGGAATATTCATAATACAACAAGACATTGGTTCAAATTCATTCAAACTTATCTACCCAGATGGTGAAGTCCTACCATTTACATATAATATGCAAGATTTGAAGCTCTTTAAATTATAGTCTAGGTGATGCCCATTTTGTACATATGTTCTTTCCTACTTTCTTTTGTTTTCTTTTGTGTTTTACTTTGGGTGCTCTAGTTTATTTTCTTTGCTTTTTCCTATTTCTTTTCTTCCCCTCTACCTTTTTTTGAAGTTAACCATGAGTTTTGAGTGCTATGTGCCTCATTGAAACATAGGCTCTAGTCAGAGCCAATGTTAGTTAAGTGATTTTTCAGGGTCATCTTGTTTTTGGTTTTTGAATGTATTTAGAACCATTAACATTGGCTCTCCCTTAGGATCATTTTTCCTGAGACATCACTTTAAAAAGTCACCTTAAAGATGACTCCACAACTTAGCCAATCTTTTTATCAAGCAAAGTCTTTACGTGTGATAGGCAGAGATTACTTTAGCGATCTTCGCCATTTGGTGATCCTATCTCATGGGTCAATCATCATTTGGTGAATAGTGCATGCAACATAGGTCAACCGTGTCCTTAAAAATTTATTAGATTTGGGTCCACCGCTCGTGGTAGTCACCCATTAGTTATCACATGATTGGTGAAAAATATTGGTCCAATTGCCAATGCAATATACATTTTAGATACGTTTATTTTAAACATTTTGCCATCCTTTGCATATTGTTTCTTATTGACCCACATTCTTTCACCATTACTACTACCAAATAATTTTCCCTTGAGTTGGGTGTCGCCTACCATTTTCCCAATGTGTGTCGACTACCAGCCCCATTTAACCAACTGTTTCCTACTATGGGCTTGCATAGGAAGGTGCATTTCATGCTGCATTTGACATTCCCACTTATTAATCCCACGTAATTTTCCAACCTAGATTGGACTATAAGATACTATTATTCTACACAATTCACTCTTTTATACTCTAGAGACTGGCATTTCTTATTGCTGCTGAAGTTTTAGAGTGCTAAGTGCATTGTCCATTAACTCATGGACCCTAGTTTTCATAAAAGGCAAGTGTTTTTTACATTTTTTTTATGTCGATAGTGGTACTACCATACTAGTATAGTGGTACTGGTTATTTTTTTGGTTTTACTGCCTAGTGTTCACTAGTGACTGGACATCTCACATGTGAAGATAGCCTATAGGTTTGTGAATTATATTGGGTAGTACCGTAGCAGTAGTACCCTTTTTTGGTAGAATGAATCATATTATTGTTATTATATATAGTCTAAGTAGTCTACTGTCACTATTTATAGTCTTTGAGTCATCACTATTTGAGTCTTTTGTTCAACAACTAAGTTGATTTATTTTTTGCAGCCTTTATCGGTTTGCAATGTCAAACAAGAGGGGTAACAGGGGTTCCAATAGGATCCTTTAAAGTGAAGAGAGGTCACCATTACCAAAATGCAGAACCATAGTGCCATATTTTGGTGGTGGAAATGTTGGCAACGTACAAGATTCACAAGTGAGATCTCCAATGCTTATTGAAAAAGGAGATTCATCACAAGTTGGAGACTCATACCGTATTGAAGAAGTTCAAGTTGGTGAACCTGATATCTCAGTTGAGGATGAACTTGAACACAATTTGGAGGCACTTCCCTTGAGTGGGGAGTCACAAGCTAATATTATAGAGTTGGAGCCGATCCTGGACCAATTAGGTGAGAAAACCAAAAATGATTCCATAAATCATGTTCATGCACAAAAGGGGAAAAGAAAATTGGAATGAAAGAAAGATTGATCTCGTTGGGATCTGTCCAAAAGGAATTTTTAGTTAGAATGGGTGGAAAAGTACTAGGTCATTGGACTAGTGGTCAATCCAATTGATAGTGAGCCTCCTATAGAATGCAGATGTAAGATTTGCACAAAGATAACAAAGAAGGAAAAGAGATTGCAACTTAAACTTGATACCATAAAAAAGAATGTCGATGAAGTTTACAAAAAGGAAACTATATATGGAGTTGAAAAATTTGTGCTAACTTGTAAGACAAAGGACAACTATCTACATATCAGGAATGCTGAAATATGTGAGTTACACTAGCAATTATGGGAGAAGCATTCTATAGTAAAAGGTTCCATTGAAGATTTCATTGGGAAAGAAATGAAAGTGCAAAATATGGGAAAAGTAGTTCAATTAAGTGTGATCTTTTATATTTTGAGTAGAGGACATCCTATGGAAGACTACCCTTCAATTACTATCTTATTGCACTTTTTCAAAGTTTGAAACTATCCGAACAGTCATTCGTCAGTAAACAGTGGGTGGGAATGGGCTAGATGTCTTGCACAGGTTGAAAAAGAAGATATGAAGGAAAAAATAAAACACTCAAATTTTATTGCATTGTCTCTAGATGAAGTTACAAAAATTGATAATACTTCTTGGGTGTGCATGCATGTTTATACTATAAACAATCTTTGTCTTTAACCCTTTCTACTATCTGTTGCTAAATTTAATTATAGTGTGATAGTTGAAAATTTATATGAATTATTAAAGACTACTCTAATTGAATGTGGAGGTTTGGATAACATAGAGATTTCCAAAAAGTTGGTGTGTGTTGGAGTGGATGGAGCTTTGATTATGCAAGGTCATAAAGGCAATCTTTGCAAAAAGATCAAGAATGATTTGACACCTTACGCTATTCCCATTAATTGCATGGCCCATCAAAAGAATCTAGCTTTTGGAATTGTTAGCGATTTTGGTTGTGTAAGTAAAGTAGAATCTCTAATCAAAGAGATTTACTAATAATTTTGTCAAAGTCCAAAATGAGTTTGGGAATTTCAGCACTTTGCTCAAGGACTTACTGATGGGAGGAAGCTTCTTAAAGACAATGATACCAGATGGATCTCTTTGGATGGACCAACACATCGAGTAATCTCTAAATATCTGTCATTGTTTGGACTAATCCACTTTGTGTGAGACATATTCCCTCGGCTATATTCAAGTCTAACTAATGTTAAGATAATCTTAACTTTAGCAACTATTCTCCCCATGCTTCTGGACATGAAAAATATTATAAAAAAGGTTCAACAAAGAGCTATGTACATTGCAGAATATAATAAGATGTGTAAAATGACATGTAATAGCCTAGATACTCTATATCGATTACTACCATTAGATGAATCAAAGTGGATAGAAATCACAGATTTGAACAATCATGGAAAATTTTTACATATTGGTGCAAATGATGAGGTTTATGCCAGGGTATGTGGAGTTGACATACCAATGTAGTACTATGCTCGTGTCACCCCTAACTCCAACCCCAACGAAGTAGGAAGCAAAGTTGAATCAGAACCAGAGAAGGTACATTCATGTGTTACAAGTGAAGACTTCAAGAAGATCAAAGACTATATGCTTGACTCTGTCAAGTGAGTTTGCTACAATCTTTCATCAAAAATTAGATTCAGATTCTCTCCAGAGGAATTGCTCGAAGAAATGTCAATTATTTTTCTACAATATTGGTCTCTAAACTGTCTAATTGATTTTAGAAGAAGGATGACGCCTTTGATTCAACATTTTTGCAAACCTAAAGTAATTAATGAAGTAACTATAAATGGAATTTTAGATGAATCTTGACTAAGAGATCAATCATATTATTTTGCAAACATAATGAGGGAACAATATGATCTTATGAAGAACCCAAATTAAGAGGGGGCGGTAACAAAGCTTGGAAAAACCTTGGTGAGAGCAATCAATTGAGAGAGTCAATACTAGAATATTTCAAGCTTACCGACTTGTGTTTAACAATGATATTGGGTTTAGTGGAGGATGAGAGAGTTTTTAGTACTTTGGGCTTCCTAAAGTCAAATGTTAGAAACAAATTAGAAAAAAATTTGTATAATTCTTTGAGGCTCTATAATTTTAGGTATGATGTAGATAGTTTCCCTTATGATAGGGCTCTCAACATTTGGAGAAACTAATGTTAAATAAGAGAGATTGCCAACATTTCAAACCCAAGTGGCAGTGGTAGTGGTAGTGGCGGTGGCAATGGTTCATGTCCTCATATTGGAAGTAATGAAGATGATGTTGACTTTGGCATGTATACTGACGTTGACAGTGAATCTAAAGAAAACACAATGAACAATGAAATGTTATATGCAATAAATGAGGAGGATTTTGATGATAGTGATGTTGAGCTGGTCTAGGTGGAGTGGCAACTATAGCAGCTTCTCAACTTCAAGCTCTAACTTCTGTGTGAGTCAAGTAGTAGGCTAGTAGCTTTGATCTAAGAATCTATCTACTAATTAATTATGTTTGTAGAAGTTAATTTATAACCTTCATTCATTGTCCTTTCATAGATGCTTAAATTATTTTTTGAACATGTTGATGTTACAAACTTACATGTTGAGATGTTCATTGAAACTAGTTATTACTTTTAGAGTCTACACATGTTGAGATTTTCATTGATTGTATTTTTTAAACATGTTGAGATTTTAATTGATTCTAGTTTTAATACAATAGTACATGTTGAACTTGAGATTTTCATTCATTCTAGTTTTTATACATTTTTACTTTTAGATTTTCATTGATTCTAGTTTCTTTAAGAAATTGTAACATAATGCATTTAACGAAATAAGTTCTATTTAAAAAAAATTGTATTATAATTTATAATTATAAATTAGCCTATAATATAATACATTTAACAATTACAAACAATTACAACCCTTTGCAAATGACTCAAGGTCAAATTGAAATGACCCTGAATTCCCTTTTGCAAATACAAGGGAGCAACAATAGCTATAGGTCAGTTTGTAATTGTATATATAATTAGGTTATTACCCTATAATACATAATGTGTGTACAATCACATTGCCAATTTTTCACATTGCCAATTGTACAATTTTTTCAAGTAGGAGTAGGAATTTTTTTTTCATCTGATCTGTGTAGTAATAATATGCCAGTGCTTGGCTGTCGAACTATCCTAATATGCTGGCTCTTGATTCCTGTAACAATTAACATTAAATAAAGTTGAAATTAAATCCAAAATTTGAAATTAAAGAGTAACAAGTAACAAAATGATTATAGTACTATCACTTACTAAGTTGTTACCTCTTATTGCTATCAGCTATGACTACCACTGACATCAATAGTAACAGTTTGAGAAGATGACCCAACTCCAATGAAGTTCTTTAGGGTGATCCATTTTGCATCATTTGGAAGCTCCATTTCTTTGAGGTTGTAGCTAAATAGTTGTGACCTTGTCAACAATGAATACTTCACAGAGATTGTTCTACATGAATCAAGGAATTTATCTATAACTGCATTCATTGTTGATAGTGGTTTGATGTGACTTGAAATTCCTTCTAGAGTGGTTTCCTTAGGCAAGTTGCCTAAATTAGAATTCATGGTGTTCTACAACTTTTTCATGTAATCTTCTTTTCCAATGAATCCGCCCTTTGAGTTAGCTAGATTTGGTAATCCAACATTTAGCAAGTTCAGTATGTTGTGATTCATCTTCATAAAGTCTTTGGAAGCAGATTTGAGAGCTTCATCTATTTCCATTACTTGCTCACAATTGTGATAGACAACAAAGGACATTACAGAGGCATCCAAGCGGATGTTTATTCCATGGTTTGTCAAATCCCTATCACTGGATCTCTGTACTTTATTCAAAATTTGTTTAGCATGATTTTTTAAGGAATTGTTGAAGATTCCTCTTTTAGCTTGAACATCTTTTTTACATTTTCAAAGAGAAGTATGAGATTTCTAGTTAAATCAAGCCATTCAAACAATTTTCAAAGAGAAGTTTGAGATTTCTATTTAAATCAAACCATTCAAACAAACTATCACTATTTGTCATTATTTTGTCCCAATTTTCTTGTTTGATAAGCGTAGTCATGTTTATTATAGTATCCTTCACATGATGGTCTTCGGAAGATGCCATTCTATTTTGTGCAATTACATTCTCCATCTTTTTCTTCATTTCAAACATCTCTTTTTCACTCTTTTTCTATATTTCCTCTAGTTGCCCTTGCCAATTAGTTGCTCTCTTCCTCTTATCGTCCAATTTCTTCTTCAAATCTTGGATTTATTTGCAGTAGTTACCTCTTTTTTCTTCTCATCCTTGAGTTCCCTTTTTAAATCATGGATTATCTTTTTAGTGGACTCCTTTTTCTTTGCATTGTCCAATTCCTTCTTCAAATCATGAAGTGTTTGAGTAGACTCCTCTTTCTTCACGTTCTCCAATTCTTTCTTCAAATCCAAGATTTTCTTTGCAGTTGATTCCTATTTTTTCTTTGCATTCTCCAATTCCCTCCTCATATGGTGGATTGTGTTACTACTTGCAGTAGCACTAGACTTCATTTTCTTTGCATTCTCCAATTCCTTCTTCAAATCAATGATTGTTTTTGCAATTGACTCCTTTTTTTTTTTTCATATTCTCCAATTGCTTGTTCAAATTGTGGATTGTGTTTGCATTAGACTCCTCTTTTTTCTTCTCATTCCCCAATTCATTCTACAAATTATAAATTATCCTTGCTTTAGACTCCTCTTTTTTCTTTTCATTCTTCAATTCAATCTTCAATTTATTATTGACCTATGCACTACTCTCTACAGACTTGAACAATTGTGCAGTAGAGGCTTTTTCATGCTGAATTCCTTTCTGGCACTCATCCAATTCTTTGGTCAGATTTTTTACTTGTTCATTCATCTTTTCTTGCTGGACAATTGCCTCTGTAGGAGAAGAATTCTTTATCTTGTTTTGCAATTCTTTCGACCTATTATCTACTACTTTCTCCTTGGCCTTCACATTATCAAGGTCTGCCTATAAGTTTTCTACTTGCTTTGTAAGCCTTTTGTTTTCCCTCTCCACTTTCATAAGTGTAGAGTAGACCATTTTGTTGCTCTCTTTTGATATATTGATTTTGTCAATATTTTTCACTTTTGACAAATCCATTTGAAGGCTGGTAACTTGTACATCATTATGATTTATTACATTTTCTTGTGGATTATTCTCTACCCAGGGGCATAACAACCATGAAGTTCATCATTTCATTGTTTGGATCATATGTTGGAAATATTATGTTAGTAGATCCCTAACATTCAACAATTACATCACTTTTCAAAGTCTTCATAATTTTCCTATTTCTTTCGCCTATCTATTCAAACTTTGATGCAAACTCATTCAAACTAAAATTTGGGTTTGCTGACACAATTGAGTGTTTGAAAGGTGAATTATCAGTTGTATTGTTCTATGCTCCTCCAAATCAAGTTAAACTTACTCCACCTACAATTGTATTTTGAGGATTTCCAACATACTAAAGATGGCCCATTCCAAATCCTAGCGTTTTAAGACTATTTTCAGGGTTTTGTATAGAAGCTACTGGTGCATACATTGGTGAAATAACCACTAACATTTCTTGTAGTGTAATTATCATAACTTTTTGAATTTTTGCAAAAGGTTTATCCATGCTAGTGCCAGTGCCAGTGGGATCAACTATAATTGGACTTGAAGATTTAACAAATAATGTGTTGGGATGAATTTTAGAAGCAGAAGTATAATGTTTTTTGCCCTTTCTAGATGAATTATCTTCAATCTCATCAGAGAGTCCAATGATTGGTTTACTTCCTCTTTTGGGTGGGTCTGGTACTGGAACTGGATTCCAAATCCCTTCACCACTTGCACCAATGGGTCCTATAATTGCATAACCCATTTTTTGTATCATAGTTGCCCCTTTACCATATGTTTGTTTAGTAAAATCACTCATTTGAAGATTAATAATATGTCTGCCCCTAGTTGACCTGGAATCTTGAATACCTTGAATGTTGGCATCAGACTCAAGGTCCTTCTGTCTTTCAATATCACTATCACTGGAACTGCCAAAATCATATAGTATAGTTAGATGCTCTTTATTCCAATAATTTTTGAAAAGTCCATCCTCCTCAATTTCCTCAAAACCTACTGATGTCATTGGTTCACCCAAATTTTTCCTCATTTTCCAAAAATCAGTCATCTTGGTTTGACACCACAATTCAACTACACATGCCTCTTTAATTTCTTTTGGCATAGACCTCTTAGAAGGTTGAGATGATTTTTTGTAGAAATTTAAGTATGTCAGAGGCTCTAATTTGTGTGACTTTGATATGTGCAATCTCATAATTTGGGATGACAATTCTTGCATTGAAATATTATTCTCTGTTGCATGTTTCTCCATATCTTTCTTAACCTCATCCTACGAATCCTTGTTTTTTAACTTTTCTATCAATGACATCTCCTGATGTTGATATTTGCTCGCAAATTTCTCATTGGCAATAAGTCTTGTTTTTATTATGTTCAGTGGATCATAATTCTAGTGACAAACAAAATCAAAGCCAAAAAATTTTACCAATTCATTTGCCACTTTGAAAGCCTTTCTCTCAAATGTGAGGCCTCTAATTGAAAAAAGCAAGGAAAGAAATATCGTTTTCTTTTGTTGTCCAATGAAAATTTCATCTATGCTCTCCATTTGTCGTACATATTCCAGTGCAAAAACCCTTTCTGTAACATGCATTAGAAGTTTGCAGGGTTCAATTGTTGAATCATTAAAACCTTAAGACAATGTACTCTTCCATGAAGAACCAGTCAACTAATTGAATTTGACTTCCTAGTTGAATTCAATCTTTACAAGATAGAGGCAATCTAGCCATCGTAGTGCTTGTAATTTTTTGGTAAATAGGTGCCGAAAAGAAGTCTACAAAATGGTTGTAGTTTTTATTGTAAGCAGTCATCCTCATCTTATGTGTCCACTTATATATTGGACTTGGAGTCTCTGATTTATTCTAAGTTTTCTCATCAAACTTATAGACCTCAATATCAAGCTTGTTGTTCTCTATCTCAAATATTGGGTGATGCTTTGCTAAAAGAAGGTAGCACAAGTAACTTGTGAACCTAAATGTCTTTGTCTTGCATTTAGTTGTACTTTTTTTAATCATTAGTAATTGTTGTTGCATAGATTCAACAATGTACTAAACAATATTATATCTTACATCTACCTTCTCAACTGATTGACCTCGAAAATGGATATTATAAATCATTTCAAGAACACTAGCCCCTACTTCCTTGTTACTATCCAATCCTAGACAAAATGATAACAAAGAAATATTATTCTAAACCCATGGCACAAAAATATCATACTGTTAAGGAGGCTTATGGTCTATGTCCAGTGTAAAACTAGTAGAGGACCCTAAGTTTATTAAACCCTTAATATATGAATCTTGAAAAAGTCTTTCCAATTTGTCATAAGCCTATGGTAGTTTATCCAAGTCAATGTGCTTGTTAAATTTTTCTAGTTTAAACCCTAGCTCTAGGTCTAACAGAGTGAAAAATTCACTCTCAGTTATGGATAAAATTTCCTCCTGAGTGTTTTGGTTTACAATTTCCTTTCTATTTTCATCATAATTCTGAGTACATAGCATTACAATTTTAGGGCAAGGGAATACTTCAGGTACAACAAGGTTTGCTAATCCAGTAACCAAAGCAGCTAGTTTATTTGTATGTGCATGAATATATTATTATATTTGTAATAATTTCTCCCCTTCTGTGGATTTTCCACTTATTAAACAATGAATGTCTAATTCCCATGATTCCAAAATCTCCATGGATAATAGGATCAAAATATCATGACATTCATCGGTGAAACTTGGGGTTTTTAGCACTTGTCTAAGTTCTTTAATATCTTTCTTTTGATTTTCCTTTATGCTTGCACTTGTAGGGGAGGTTTTTGACTTTGTTTTTCGCATGCCTGCTACTGGTTATTACACAAAATTATTCTTCAAGCCCTATTAAAAAAAATTGTAAAGTGTAAACCTAAGACAATTAAAATCAAGATTTCTATTGCTGCAAATTGTAATGAATTTTTATTATAAAAATTTAAATACCCATAATTGAGATTCGATAATTGGTGTTGTCCTCTGATACTCAAGTTTCAAACTTTCAAAATTCAGTCTTCAGAACACAAAATGGAATTCTGTTAGTCTTTGGAAAGTTGAAATTTGAAAACCCTATCGTATCGAACTCTCAACTTGCAAAACTTTCAACTTCATACTCTAAACACATAGAAGGTTAATAGTTAAAAGTTCAAATGAAAATATTAAGTAATTAATGGTTTTGGGTACTTTACTAATAGTATGTACAATGTACATGTAAACGACATAAAGACTCAATAATGTAGTTCTATACATAACTATAATAATAAAAAGTAAAAATTTATTACATTAATATACATTTGAATTTTGAAATTTGTTCAATGTTCATTTTAAATAAATAAATTAATAAAAATTGAACTTAATTATCGATATGATTTTTGAGACACATGTCATGATTTTAGATGTTTCTTGAGAATAGCGATGGCAGATCCAAAATTTACCCAAAATTCATCTTGGCTTGTTGCCGTAACTTAACAATCGCGACATCGCCGAGACGAGATTAACTAATAATTTTTTAAAAAGACTAAACATAATTATTAATAATATTAATAGGGTCCTGACACTTAGTTAAGCTTTGCAATGACCAGACATGTGTCATGATTTTGAATGAATCTAGGCACATGGAAAAACATTCCCCAAATTGTCCTGAAATTCATCTCGGGCCGTCGATCTTTCTTTTAGTCAATAGTCATGATTTCGGGTATAATCTTCGAGTACATGTGTCCTGATTTCAGATTAATTTAATTACTTATATATATATATATATATATATATATATATATAATTTATAATAATTATTATAATAGTTATAATATAATATAAATAAAAGATTTTCTTTTCTATGATAGAAATGATTTTCTATTCTATCATAAAGTTTTTATTGTAAAGATGATTCAAAAAATTCAATGAAGTTATATTAAATTTTATAAAATAAAATTGGTGCAAGATATGAAACAAGTGCCACATAGTGGCTTAGTACTTGCCTTTAGTTTTAATATAAATATAATTTAAACTTAATAAATTTATTACAAAATATACAATATTTTAATTAATAAAATGTTATATAGTTATATTTTTCTGTAATGATGTTAATTTAAATTTAAATTTTATTCATAAATATAATCAGTGATATATATGTTCTATTACATATATATCATATGGTTACAATTATATTATATGTTCTATTATATAAATAAATAATTATAATATAATAATAATAATATTTTTATAATAATAATAAATCTTAAATGATTTTATAATATAAGTAATATTACATTATAATTTATTAAAAAATACATTATTAAAATATAAAATATAAACTAATGCACTTATATAAAAAAAAAAAAATATTAACATTAATGAATCACATTGAAAATGAAATATTTAGCTCTTATATCCAGCCAATATAAGAGCTAAATGAAATCTATCAAATCCGACCAATATAAGAGCTAATTTGCTAAATGAAATTAATGAATTCATCCAATCATAACTTAGAAAATTATTTTATAAAATTTTTAATTTTAAAACTTTTGCATCTATGCTATGTAATATATTAGTTTGATAAAAGAAATTACAATGATTTATTCTTACTCATAAAAATATGAAACAAAATTAATCACTAGTTAAAGTCTAAAATCTAAAATGTATCACAATAGTACTCAGCCCTAAGCCTACCGACAAGTACTAATAATAAATTATAATGACAATAGTTTAATTCAAATAGAATAATCAAATTTAAAAATATAATTACAAATGCTATATTTTTATTCATATTCATTATTTAGTTTCAAAATTAAAATGTAATATAGTTTAATTATCTATAAATTATTAACATATATTGATAATTGTGTATAAACATAATTATTAATAATATTAACTAAGTCTTGACACTTAATTGAGCTTTGCAATGACCAGACACGTGTCATGATTCTGGATGAATCTAGGCACATGGGAAAATATTCCCCAAATTGGCTTGAAATTCATCTCGGGCCGTCGATCTTTCTGTTAGTCAACGATCAAGATTTCAGATAGAATCTTCGAGTACACATGTCCTGATTTTGAGTAGAAAATTAGAAATAGAATTTAATTTCAATCATTTAAAATTTGGCCCAAAATAGAGCCGCGGTCATTGAAAAGAATTTAAATAGCATATTAATTAATCTAGAGAAAAATATTGAAATAAATATTGTTAAAGAAATTGTTATTAATTATTATTATTATATTTTTAAGTTTACCTTGTCAAAATCATGATTTTAATTTAATTATTTACATAAAATATTATATATATATATATGAACTTAAGATAAGATTTCTCACATTTTTGGTGACAGTTTCATGGCTGATGGCGAGAGCTCTCTAGTCGGACACTAGGGCCTGTGTGCTCTAGCTCAGCCTACATTGGCTGTCTTCCATCCTAGGGTGTGTTTTTTTTGCAGTCGGGGTCACATTTTTTTGGTCTGGGCGGATGCTGCTAGCACAGGTGGCTGGGTTTTTTCTGGCCTATTTGTGGTGGCTAGCCGCTTGTTGATTGCTACTGCTATGTCTTTGGTGGAGCTTGCGGTGGTATTGTAGGTGTGGGGCTTCTGATCCATCCTCCTCTCTGCTCCCGGTTCGGGGTGAATGGGGGATAGTGGTATTTCTTCCTTCCTCCCTATTGTTGGAGATATGGAGACGGGGGAGCCGTCTTCATTGTTGCATGCTAGTAGTAAGGATTAGAATGGTAAACCCCAATTAGGGGAAGGTGAATCCTCTCCACAAGGGATATTTTGATTAAAGAAAGTTAATGGGTGTGTAGAAAGCTGAAAATTGGCTGATTTTGATTATTCAACTTGAACAGGTTTCAGAGGATGTTGAATATTGGAGCAATCATGCTCTTATCTGCAAATTTTTAGGCCTTCACCTTTCCTTGCCTATGTTGGATTCTTGGGCTTGCCAAGTGTGGAATCCAGAAGGAGATATGGAGATTTCGTTAGCTGCTAATAGCTATTTTATAGTTATTTTCTCAAGCATCACATACATGAATAAGGCATTTGAAGGAGGCCCTTATTTCTTTAATCAGGTGGGGCTCTTTATCAAGGGCTTTAACTCTGCTAAGGAAATACCCTCACGAGTTTCAGTGTGGGTTTGCTTGTTGAGACTTCCTTTGGAATTTTGGTGGGAAGATATTCTTCACTCAATCTTGATGCTTCTTAGAAAACCAATCGGTTTAGCTACTCAGACTCAAGACCGCAAGGTAATCTCTTTTGCCCGTATTTGTGTAGAAGTTGATTTAAATAATCCATTGCTAGATTCTATGGAGATTAGCATGGGATCATCTTCCTAGATCCATCAATTGGATTACGAGACACTACCATTCAAATGCAAAATTTGTCATGAATATGGACATTTACATCGTAGATGTCCTAGGAACAAGTCCCCCACCTTGGCTGCTCCTGGACCCCCTCAAGAGGATAAGGGGAAGGCTATGATATCTAATGGATCTGTTGATAGCGAGGGATTTACTCAGGTTAAATCTCATAACAAAGTCAAAGGTAAGAAGAGAACATGGATGGACAAGTGGACTGAACCGCAATCGACAAGCATAGTAGGGAGCTGGAAGGGAAAGTTTTGATGGGTCACAATAATCAGGGGTGGGTGGGAGGCAATAGTTGGAGGGGCAGTCATATGAGCAAGACCCTGGCTGGGGTTGGGGTAGCACATAAGTTCTGCAGGCTCATCGATATGGTCCAAGAGGAAGGTACCCCAGTTGAGCTCTCCTCTGGGGCCAAAGGGTAGGATGAGGTTCAAGTTGAGGATATGCAAAGGGAAGTTTAGATTCTATCTATAGGAGATCAATAGGCTGGACAGTTGGATATTGATTTGAATCCTCTTGTATAAGATATTGGAGATCTTCGTGGGTCTTAGGGGTTGGAAGGCCCAACCTTGGTAGCTCCTGATCCTCCTTCACACAAGGGGACCTCTGATTCTACAAAGGGGAATAAAGCCCCTCTTGTCTTAGGCATACAACATAAATCCTTCAAAAAGGGGGCCTTGGATAAACCGTCAAAGAGTGGTAACAAGACTGATTAGGAGAAGGTGAAGATGATGAGTGAAAATTTGGTTGAGTCTAGGTCTGTGAAACCCATTGATTCTCATTCCTCCCACCCTCATAAATGATTGTGTTGTCTTGGAATGCAAGGGGGTTGAACAACATCTCTAGACAAAAGGTTGTTCATAGATTAATTGAGTCTTAGACTCCTGATATGGTCTTTATTCAGGAAACTAAACTTACAATGAATGGATTGGCTAACTATGCTTTGCGTATTTGGCCCCAGGGATCTTGGCAAGGGGTGGGTGCCTTGAAGAGTTCAGGGGGGGGGGGGGGGGGGGGGGGTGGCTTGCTTCTGGGATCCTAGGAAAGTTTCCCCCTTATGGTGGATCTATAGTAGGTCCTCTATTTCTTTGGTGGCCTCTAGCTTTGAGAGTGGAGAAAGATGTATTTTCTCCAATATTTATGCTCCTACTGATTTTTTAGGTTAATCTTAGATATGGGCTCATATCAAATTCATTTAGTCACTGGATCCTTTTCTCCCATGGATTATGGCTGGATATTTTAATGTTGTTACGAGTCTGGATGAAAAATGAGGTGGCTTAGCTAGGCTGAACTCGTCTTCAAATTTTCTCAGGGATATGATTGGGTCTTTGAATCTCATTGATGTGAAGCCAACCAATGGTATCTTTACATGGAATAATCAGAGAAGTGGTGATGAAGCTATCTCAGAAAGACTTGACAGATTCCTGGTTTTCGACTACTAGATGATTGATAGGTGGAACACTAATTTTGAAATTTTGGATTGGAGGGGCTTTGATGATTGGCCTATTAAACTCTTCATCACCTCTTATAAAGCCACCAAAAATCCCTCTTTCAAATTTCAGCTGATGTGGTTAAGAGACTTGTCTCTACCTAACCTTATTTTGGATTGGTGGTATGAGGGGAAGCTTGCCCATGGTACGACCATGTTCACTTTCAGTAAGAGGCTTCAACATGTGAAGTATAGGCTTAAGAGATGGAATAAACAATGTTTTGGGAATCTACACACTCAAAATATTGATGCTTAGACCAAACTGGATAATATTACCTACCAGATTCGTGACCAAGGGTTGACTTTTGATCTAAATAAAGCTGAGTCATTAGCTCTTAAGGGTCTAGAATAATGGGAGTTTCAGGAGGAGATTTTCTAGAAGAAAAGTCCCATGTTGATTGGCTGCAAGAGGGATATGAATACTGCTTTCTTCCATAATTTAGTTAAGGCCCAGAGGCAAGGGAATTATTTCTCCTCTCTTGTCTCATCTGATGGTGCTTAGATTTTCTCTTGTGAATATATTTCTAGGGAAGCTGCCAATTGCTTTTCTAATCTTCTTACTTGGGAGGACCTTCCTACTAGGATTACAGAGTAGGACATTCTAGATTGTATCCCTCATCTCGTCTCTATTGAGGTGAATGGGGCTTTATTAAGCCCTATCTTGCTACCTGAATTGGAGAAAGTTGTGTTTAATATGAAGAAAGGTAAGGCCCAAATAGTTTTTTGATTGAGTTTTTCCAAGAGTTCTAGGAGATAATAAAGAATATCTCCTAGATGTGGTTCAAGAATCACATAGGAATAAACAAATGCTGAAATCTCTGAATGCTACCTTCTTGGCTCTCATACCTAAGAAGGAAGGGGCTAATCAGTTGGATCAATTTAGGCCTATGGCGTTATGTAATGTTGTTTACAAGATCATCACTAAACTGATTATTGAGAGACTCAAACCACTCCTCAGTTCTATGATCTTTGCTGAATAGGGTGGCTTTGTTGAAGGAAGACAAATTTTGGATGGGGTTGTGATAGCAATGGAGGTGGTCCACTCTATGGCTACTTCTAAGGAGAAAGCTATGTTCATTAAACTAGACATGGCCAAAACATATGATCCGGTGAGTTGGGAGTTTTTACAAAAAAATCTTTTGACTTTTGAGTTTGATGAGGAGTGGGTGAATTGGGTGCTTAGCTATGTCGCCTTGCCCTCCTTCTTAGTCCTTATTAATGGAGAACCCTCAAATTTTTTTTGTGGCTCTTAGGGACTTGGGAAAGGGGACCCTTTATCTCCCTACTTATTCATCATCATGGTGGAGGGTCTTGGTAGATTTCTTAACTCTCAGGTGAGGCAGGGTCTTATCCAAGGCTAGAGCTGGAAAAATGATTGGCCTTCCTATTCTCATCTTTAGTTTATGGATTATACTGGGTTGATGGGCATGGCTAGAATTAGTGAGGCAATGAATATCAGGAAAGCTTTGGATACCTATTTGAATGCCTTAGGTCAGAGAATTAATGATGATAAGTCTTCTATTTACTTCTTCAATACTCCTCAAGTTATTCAGAGCACTGCAATTTCAAATCAAGTCTCTTCCTTTGATGTACCTTGGGGTCTCTCTGTCCTTGGGTACTCAGAAGAGGGACTACTAGCAAGGGGTTTTGGATAAATTCCATAGTAAGGTTAGTCACTGGACTTACAGATGGTTATCTTCTGCTAGGAGAATGATTCTGCTAAAGACGGTGGTGCAGTCTCTCCTCATTTATTGGTGTTGTGTTCAGGTTCCCCCCTCCAAGTTTGTGAGGGATTTTGATGCTTTATCTCAAAAATTTCTTTGGTCAGGTAGCCTTTTGTCTTCAAAGTGGAGCTTGGTCAAGTGGGAGTCTATGTATAGGCTGGAGCATGCTAGTGGCCTGGGTCTTAGATCGATGGCTCTTGTTGTTATTGCTTTGGTTACCAAGTTGTATTGGTGGTGGTGCAATAATTAGGATCAAGATTGGGCCATGATTCTTACCCACAAGTATTTTCCTGGGGCTGAATGTTCTAATGTGCCACGACTTCCTTTGGTGGGTAAAGGCTCTTGTATTTGGGACACTCTTAAGAAGGGAGCCCAACTTGTTAAGGTGAGTATCTTCTGGATTTGTAACAGAGGATTGGATGCATTATTTTGGCAAGAATCTTGGGATGGCCACCCTCCCATCCTCTCAAGTTTCCCCCAACTTTAACCCCTTTTCCATACTTTTACTAATGCTAGATGGTTTAAGGTGGAGCATTTTAAGACTATCAAGCGCTTGGGCTAGGTTGAGGTGACTTGTTGGAAGGATCCCTAGGAGTGTCTTGTTGGTGATTCTAATGAGGATCGTGCTCTTCTTTTTGAAGTCTTGGAGAATAATTTTTGTAGCTCCCTTAATGGGAGAGATAGTCTAGCTTGGAGTCCTAGCCCAAAAGGTAAATTTACTATGGCTCAAGGCTATGCTATACTTTATAGAAATTTACATGGTCCGAAAAAGGTGCACTAGTGGAAGTAGGTTTGGAGCAATTTCTCTTGGCCCAAATATAATTCTTTCTTATGGTTGCTAACTCAGAAGAAATTCCTCACTTGGGAGAATCTTCACAAATGAGGTTTTTGAGGACCTTCTATTTGCTTCCTTTGTTCATACAATGAGGAGTGCACCTCCCACTTGTTTTTTCTCTACCCTTTTTTGAGAGAGATATGGCATAAATGGTGGGAGGATTGGTGTCATGGCTGTATTCATGCTACTTCTCTAATTAAATTTTGGGAGAGCTTGGGCCGTCCTCTAGTGAAGACTTCTTTCTTGTAGGTGGCCTGGATGGTTGGACCAATTTTCATTCTCTAGAACCTCTGGCTGGAAAGAAACTGCAAAATTTTCTGCGATTCCAAAATTAGGAAGCTTTCAACTGTGGAAGTTGATTCTTAATAGGCTCCAAGAGACTATTTTTGCTAAGTGTGATATGTTTGTTCTTATAGATCCTGGTGATCAAGTTATTGTGAGGAATTTGAACCTGGGGAACAATAGTTAGGGATACACTCTTGGAAAAAGACCTCACCATGTTAAGTAGCGAGTTTGTCGGGATGGGAGGTGGACTCCTCCCCAAGTTGGGACCTTGAAGATGAATACAAATGGTTCTTCTCAGGGGAACCTTGGTCATGCTAGTATTGGGGCTATAGGTAGAGATAATAAGGATGAGGTAGTTTTTCTCTTTTCCATTTACAAGGGTCAACATTCTAATAATCTGATGGAGACCCTTGCTATTAAGGTTTCTATTGAGCGGGGATTCTCTTTAGGGGGGAAGAAGATCATCTGTGAGTCTGATTCTTAGATCATTTTTGATATGTTGAATAATCAGAGTTTGGAGGGTGTTAGTTGGCAACTTGCCTCTTTGGCCAGAAAAATCCTTAGTCTTTGTAGTCTCTTGGATTCTGTCTCCTTTTGCCATATCCCTCGCGAATGGAACATAGTGGCAGATTGTTTGGCAAAGTGGGCTTCACAGAATGTGGTTAGATGGGATATTATTGGTAAGGATGAGTTATCTTCTGAGTATTGTAAGATCATTGATCAGTTATTACTGGATGATAGGAGTATGCAGTGTTGTTTTGGGCTTTTGGCCTTTGCTTTGTATCTTGAACTTGATTGAATAAAATTTTACCCCTCTTTTTTCAATATATATATATATATATATATATAAAATTTATAATAATTATTATAATATTTATGATATAATATAAATAAAGGATTTTCTTTTCTATTATAGAAATGATTTTCTTTCTATCATAAAGTTTAAACTTTTTATTGTGAAGATGATATGAAAAATTCAATGAAGATATATTGAATTTTATAAAATAAATTGTTGTAAGATATGAAATAATAAAGACAATAGTTTAATGTAAATAAAATAATTAAAATTTAAAAATATAATTACAAATGCTATATTTTTATTCATATTTATTATTTAGTTCCAAAATTAAAATGTAATATATTTAATTATCTATAAATTATTAACATATATTAAAAATTGTGATAATTGTTTATAAATTGTTCTTCATGAATCATCATTTAAAATATTTCATAATGAAAAAAAGTTAGTTGACAAGATAGGTATGAAATAAAAAATTGACACATAAATTATCAAAATTTTATTTAACTTTGTTAAGGTTATAATCTTTAGTTTTCCTTGCAATCTTCTCTTATCGCTCCATTCGTTTTAACCAATCGGATTAAAGAAAAATAGTTTTAGAAATTACAAAACTTTTAATTGGATTATATTCAATTGAATAATTTTTTACTAGAAATCTTTAATCAAATATATTATATGAAACCATAAGGGGATTGTTGAAACCCTTTTTTTTTATGAGTTCTAACTTTATAACTATTAATAGTTAATTATTTTAAACAAAGTCACAGACAAACATTTCAATAGTGCATTGAGAATCAAGATGCCAAAAATAAAGTCATAGAATAATAGGAAGTTGGAACAATGATTTGAGAAGCCAAAAACTATTATTTTCATTGATAATATTTTAGAATGTACATTGTACAAAGTATAGATATTCAAAATAGTTGATTGAATTAGCCTAGTTTTACTATTTCGTAATTTACATTTAAGGGCAAGGCCCAATCCAATATAAAAAATAGATATCTTAAAAACATTTTTTTGCCCTAGGGAAATGCCCAATGGTTAAGGAAACATGATTGAGGATTCAAGAAATAGGGAACCAGGGAACGTGGAGGCTAGAAGCATCAGTGGGTTGAGGGGCCGAGGGCTTGAAGCCTTCAATCAGAAAGGTCTTCAAGTCCCTCCGCAAGGAATCTATTGGAGAAGATGATGTTGCTGAACTTGTCTAGCCATGTGAAGTTGGTCTCGCTGACATTGTCCAACAACAACCACTTCTGTAGAAAATCCCTTTCGAGCTGCGCCCACTTCTGATGACGAGTCAATTGCAATTCATTCATGTCGAACAGGAAAGGATGCTTCTGTATAATGCACCCTATGACTTGCTCCCAACACTTGTCTGCTACGTCTATAAAAGGGATGCCAATACCTAGCCCTAGTACCTACTCGGGCAATACAAGAATTTTGACAACATCTTCTAAAAATGTTTCCTTAAAAACTTTACATAGAAGCATCATAATGTCTATTTGACTGCCTCCAAGGTAGAGAAGAGATGCGAGGAAGTGGGTGGTAATATACGTGGACACATGGTACCTCTTATCATTTCTTAAGAATTCATGGTCGAGGACCATGAATATAGCATGGTAGATAAAAGGACTTTGGGCATCTGGCTTGAAAACCATGGTAAGGACATCATTAGGAATCCTACCCAAAAAGGGCTTTTGCAGAGCCATTGTAGTGCATTTCAGGGGAATTGGCATATCCATGACTAAGATTCAAGAAACTCTGCAAATCAAATTTAGATTGAAGAATTTGAGAAATGATAATGAAAGAGGAATTAAAGAGACTATTTAATGGTAGTTGCATTAAATTCTTTGGTGTTCATGATCTTTCATATCTTTTTTTCATATTCATATTAATTTTTAAGTGTGTGAAATGCCAAAATTTACTGGCATTAATGTTAGATAGTCGAAAGTGCCTAACATTGAGTAAATTCTAGTCAGAGATTACTGTGCAAAACTTTCCATGTGTCTCCATTCTAGAGAAGTTCATGTGACTCCAAGTCTTTTCAAGAGAGTGGCCTCGAAATGCATCTTCTGTCATTGATCTCTAATTAATCAATGATCAATAAAACTATTGTATTTACAATTAACAATACGAAAGTGACGGTAGCTAACTTGGTAATAGTGACACTGACATAACGACATTATGACATTATTAATAATAGACCTAAGATAGTATAAAAGTTGAAACTTGAAGTGACTATTCAGTAGTCAGTACAGTCAATAGCTAATATACATGCAAATTTGCTTTCAGATTAAATAATTTTTCAGTTTACCACTAAAAGATTAGCGAAGACCATTATTATTCATTTTCTTACAAAACAAGTAATTCAACTTTGACATTATTAATTCATTTTTGGCAAGGAAAAAAATAGCCATCATTTATTTATATGTCAGCAAGAAAAAACATTAATTTGCCACATTTAAAATGATTTTTGCTAGGGCAAGAAGAAATTGCCAACATATAATATTTTATTTCCTTATATGGAACAAAAAAATTGCCCTCGACATTAAATTTTTCCTATCTACAAAATATTGAATTTGCCAACATTTTCGGCTTTTTTTTAAGGAGGGGTTTCTTAAAGTTATGACTGGCACTAACCTTCTTATAAATAACATGTAATGACAAAAGGCCTCACTGCTCACTGTTAGACAGTAAATACTGTGCAAATTTTGAATGAAGAATACATTGATTGTATGATTTTCACTATATGGGGATTAGGGAAGGTGTTAATTATTTCTTGGTTGTCTTGATAGTTATCTTATGGGTTTGAATCATAACCATTTCTCCTTGTGAAGAGTTGACCACGAATTAGCATGTTAACTCATGTTGTTGCAAGCAAAAATAATGAATCAACATTCTTGAAAAAAACATGGCAGAGGCCTGTTATGGTGTACATGTTTGTTTAAAGGTTGGTATGCATTAATGAGATGTTGAAGATTCACTTGGAAGGATGGAGTAGATGAGAGACTGAAGTTTATGAGACACATACCTTTTTTTTTTGGGTGGTGGGTTAATTCTTTTATCCCTTAGTCTCTTCTTTTTTTCATCTTCAATGATTTCATTCCACTCTAGTTGTGGCACCATAGGAGGATGCTCGTACTTTGGGTTGAGCTTTAGAGCCCTTATGTACTAGTCTCTCACAATCTTTAGATTTTTGCAAGCTTTTTTTAAAAGTTGGGCTTCAAAATATTTTGACAAAAGAACTCCTCCATAGTTTTTATGAGATGATCTTTTAATTTAGGGGCTTGGTTAGTCTAGCTTTTAACAAAAAACAAAATTGTTAGATAAATAAAATTGTTCAAGATATGTACATTGAATATATTACAACAAATGGATGAATGGAAAAATGTAGCAACCAATTATATCAAGCTATGTACCTTTTACATAATGTGGGTCCAAATATCTTCAATGTTAAATCATAATTTTTTATTATAAAGAAGATCATTTCCTGCAAAATCATTGCCACATCATTAGTAAAAAATGAGTTATGAATAAATAAACTACAATTACAGTCTAAATAATTACTAATTTAAATTACTTGGAAGCTTAGTCAATTTTAAGGGAATCATATCTTTCTCAGCCATTAACAAAGATGCCTCCAACGATCCAATACAAGTAACATGGGCTACTCTAGGAAAGGCTGGTAAATTATTAGTAGTACTAGTATCAAATCTATCATCACTGTGAGAAGGTGTACCTCTCCCTACACAAAGCTAATCAATGTCATAATATACTCAACTGAACAAGAAAGTACAAATATTATCATATTTAACACATAACAAAATGTAGCAAAACAAAGATTTACCAGCTCTAGTTGCAGCGGATGTGGATGTTTTCCTGCTACTTATTGTTGATCATGTAGTTGGCAATCTTAGAGTGCTGGCTGACCTCATGGAAGTAGGTGTATGGAAATAATCAGCACCTAAAGAAGAATCATATATATATACACATACACAATGTATTTTTCATGTCTCCTATTGAGAGAAACTCTCCACCCATGAGTCGTTCCAAATAAATATTATCAAGTCAAGGGTAAGCATTATACCACTATAAGAGGAACCTATCCTATAGCAATATATCAAGAACAATAGATCATCATATCACAATAAGAAATATTTTGTTGGTGTAAATACATATTTACTATTTACACTTTACTTAAGTTTACTTAGGTTAATGCATTATTTTATTATTTATTTTGTGAGACACTTAGGAGTTTGTCTACCTTCATGAATTGTCATGTTGACAACACAGAAATAAGAAAACCTAATTTAGCACATAGTGTCTACAACACTGGAGTTTGCATCATTAATTGAGTTGTCATGTAGACAACATAGTTATTCGCACTCATAATTTAGCACATGTTGTCTACAACATTATTTAGTGTGATACACCTTTGTAAGCTTATCCTCTCATCATCACACTTACTCCTGTGCATAATGGAGGATAACCCACACTTGGTGGATATGTGCCTGGTTGTATGACTTATCATGATGCTGATTCCTAGGCATTCTAGATGCTTCTCAGAGGACTTTATATACAAGCACTCCTAGTGTACTTTCAAATACATTGAATTAAATACATATCAATATTTTGATCATACTCTTTCTAGTCTATTGTTGTGCTTGTGTTTGAGTTCTTTGATCTTGGGTGAATTTTTCCCTAAGGGAAATTCTTACATAGTATCAGAGCTTGGAGAATCTCTCTTCACATAATTGTTCAAGACCATTGTTGCTTCAGCACCTCAACCCAAATCCTGAGAATCTGTAGAAATTGGGAGTGTCTAGAGCCAGAATGGACCTCGTCATTGCATCCAAAATGTTGATTCAGTGAAAATTGGCTATAAATTTGGCTACCCTAGGCCAAAGTTGATCATGAGGCCAATTTTTTTTGCAAACTGGTACTTGGAGGCCTCAATTTGCAACTTGGGTATGGTCATTTTTTAGATTTGATATTTCTCTGCATTTTTTGGATAGATTTTTCAAAAAAAAAATTTGGCCACAGAGAAATTTTTTTGTACAGGTACTGGGTAGTCACACCCCAGGCCCTGCGCAGAATATTCCATAGAGAATATTCCATTCAGATTGGTGAGCACATAGTCTTTTTTTTTGACGATGTAATACTATTTCGACACAACATACCAACATCTGGCCAAACCTTCACATTCTGGTGGCCTGCATATACAAATTTGGACACCCCAACTTCATTGGTGTTTAGAACTTCACGTGGGATTCCTTTTAAATAAGTGGAGACTACAAACCCACATCAATGTGGGATTTTTGATATCCCAATCAGCGGTAACATTTTTTTGGGTTTTTGGCCATTGCATTGTCGTCGGTGTCGAAAAACCATTCTCGTTGGCCTCATCCATGGCAGACATGTTGGATTCGACTCTGAAAACCCTCGGCATCATGTTTTCACATTTTTGGTGTCACATTGGTTTTCTGGCAATGGCAAGTTAGTCCTTTAGCACCCATCTACTTTTCACGGCGATGACTTTGACATGCGTCCCCTGCACAGCAGACACACATCAACTATAGAATGCCCATTGCTAACGACAACAAAAAAGGATTTTTAGGAAGTTGAAGAATATTTCAATGACTGCATTCTTCTTTTTTGGCAATGAGTTCTGTCTCCTGAACACACATGCCACATGGTGCCTTTGTGCATGGACACACGATGACACTAGCCGAAGCCACATGTACTTTGCCACGTAGACCCTATCGAAGGCCCACATCAACACACTAACTTGGAGGCATGTCAATAGCCATGAGGACAACCAACTCACTTGCCACATCACTTTCCATATGGTCCACGTGTTATAATCTGTATAGTACGATACGCCCAGTCAGCCTACCACATCAGCAGAGGAGGCTAATTTTTGCCATGTCAACATTTTACTATGTTAAATTTGATGGCTGTTTGACCATCATTCCCAAGAAATTTTTTACTACTATGACAACCATTTGACTATCAAATTTAAGCTCACATTTTTGTACCTAGACCCCTCTCTAGATTTAGTTTTGGTTTGGCAACCCGACTTTAAGAGGCCATAACTCAGTCATTTGGACTGCAAATCAGGTGCATTTTTTTTTGCATTTGGGTAAAATTTCTTAAAATTTTTAGTGGTGGTGTTCTTTTCTAGTTTTGGTGTAAGGATATTTTAGAAATTGTGTTTTTTGGTGACTTTACCTGTTGAATCCTACATTTTGCAACTTTTAATGCTCTGTACAGGCTCATCTGGACACTTTTACAGGTTCCATTTTTTTTGAAAGTGTATTATTTTTTGTCTAATTTCTAGATCTACAATCAAATTCTAGGGTTGTGTGGACAAAAACATCACTTTCAGAACTAGCGCCTTTTCTACGTTGTATTGCTTTCATTTCTTTTCAAAATTGTTGTACATTTCAGCTACAGTGCTTAGTTCTAGATTTAGGCCTCAAAAGGCAGTTGTAAATAGCAAAAATTAGAAGTCTACTTTGTACATTTTGACAAGTGGCCTGTTGTACACACACTACATACAAAGTGCCAAAAGAATCTTTTTTTGGTGGGGGGGGGGTCTTTTGATGAAATGAAAAGGGGGGGTGTGTATTGTGTTCTTGTGTCTCTCTTTTGTGCTCTTTTACTTTTTTGCGTCATGGGTTCACCTAAAGCTTGACTTCTAACTTCACACAATTATTCTACATGGAAAGATATTGTATGGAGTAGATTAATGGAAAAAGGTCTAAATCTTTATGTTGATGGTACAATTCCAAAACCCACTGATGCTAAAGAACTCATTGATTGGAAAATTATAGACATCCAAGCTTTAGGAATTATCAAGAGTTGTGTACATAGAGATCTCTTCTTCCATATTGCTAGTTTCAAGGAAACCAAACCTGCATGGTACAAAATTGAATCATTCTATGGTAAGGTGGATGAGGAAAAGGGTTTTCAGATTGAGGACAATCTACTTTTGTCAGATCCAAAGAACTTTGATACAATTCAGGATTACATCAACAAAGCCAATGAGTATAGGGCACTACTTAAAGATTGTGGAAATCCCATGAAGGATGAAAAGTTGATTCATCATATTCTAAAGCAGCTACATTCAGAGTATGCTTCCTTTGTTTCAAGTTATAATACTCATAGGTTAACCATGGGAAGTGCTTTCCAAAAGCCTACATTTGATGCTTTTGTAGAAATGTTAATTCTTGAACAATCTCACTTGATAGATTTGGGACTTCTCATGACATCAAAGACCAAAACATTGGTGGCTAGTGATGAGAATCAATTAAGTCAAGGAGGAAAAAGTTCTAACAATAGCAAGAAGAAGTAGTGGAAGCAAAAATCATAATCTAAGACACAATAATCCTCCTCACAACAAGGAAGTTCTTCTTTCAACAAGAAGGGAAGTAATGAAAAGAAGGACACACTTTTTTGTGCATATTTCAAGAAACCGAATCATGATGAGCATCATTGCAAGACTGAGAGAATTGATGAGTTAGAAAATCTACTCAAGAAGAACCAAATTCAAGTGTTAGGTACTTCCAAGGATTCAATTCTAACCTCTTCAAAGGGAAAAGGGTAAGCACTTATGGAAAATACAAGTTCTTCTTTAGAATGGGTACTTGACTTAGGTGCCTCCTATCATATGGGTTCTTCAAAGGAAGACTTTTCTTCATTGAATTAGTCATTGGTACTACACATCTTTGTGGGAGATGATACTAAAATGGAAGTTGCAAGGAAAGGACATGTGGAGATGGAAAATGGGGAATTCAAAGATGTTCTCTATGTTCCTAACCTAAGCTCTAATCTCTTCTCAATTTACCAAATCACTCACCTTGGAGATGGCAATAAAGTTGAGTTCCTTCCAGATTAAGTGATGGTGCAAAGTCTAAAAGATGATTCATTGGTTGCAGTGGGGAAAGTCAATCATGACAAGAGGCTTTATTCCTTCTCCCACTTTTTGCCTAAGTCTCCTTCACATGCCTTGTTAACTCAATCTAATTCACAAATCAAACTATGGCATGAGTGGTTTGGTCATATTTCCTTCCACTCTCTTTAGCAACTTTTCTCCAAACACATGGTCAAAGGTCTACCTGAGATCATCTTTTATAAGGGTGAGTGTTCATCATGTTTAGTGGATATGTATCTCACAGAGAAGTATGATAAAGAGAAGTCTTCTAGAGCACCAATTGTTCTTCAGTTAGTTCACATGGTGCTAGCAATTCCTTTTGAAGTGACTTTAGTCAACCAAGGTTGCTACATCCTTACTTTTGTTGATGAATTTTCATGCTTCACATGGGTCTACTTCCTTCATCATAAGAATGAAGTGGTTGATAAGCTTCAAGCCTTCAAGATTGATGTTGAATAGAAATCGAGGAAAGCCATCAAGGTTCTATGAATGGAAAATGAAAGTAGATATGTGGATAGAAGACTTAAAGACTTTTGCAAACTTGAGGGAATTGATCTTCAGAATCCACCAACATTTAGTCAACACAAGACAGATGTTGCAACACTAAGGATTAGGACTCTTAAGACCATGGCAGGTTGCATGATAAAAGCTAAGTCTCTTGATCCTACACTTGAAGTCAAAGCCATTAGCAATGCCACTCCCATACTTAATAGGTCTCCTCATAATGCCTTAGATGGTAAAACTCCTTTTGAGGCATGGTGCAGAAAAAAACCAATTGTGAGTCACTTCAGAGTCTTCGGTTGTCCATTATGGGCAAACATATCTTCCAGGGGATGCAAGGCACCACAACCTAGGCCTTATACTTTCATTAGATACGAAGGCAGTGCTAAGGCATATAGACTTATGGATCTTGAGACTCATGAGATCTTTGTGGAGAAGGATGTTCACTTTGAGGAAAGTTCACCTAGCTTATCCTCTACTCCTCTCCACACTTCATACACTATGGAAACTGATAGTGACACCAGTGATAGTGCTACAATAGATTCAGATAGGTGGGGTTCTATCAACAGTTGTAGTGAGAGGTCATGACATCAATATAGTCCACATGCATATATTGCCACAGTGATAGGTCCATCATAGTAGGGTACACTTTGTCTTCTAGATCTAGCAACAAAGGATGACTACATAACATACATTGCAAGCTTGTTCATGGAGTCACACATTGCAGACTTGGGAGATGACCTTGATGATTGACATCTTCTCTTTGATGAAGATGACCCTTCCACAGTTGTTGCGAGGGCTCACTCTGACCCTCATGTCCATTCTCTACATGATCAATTTTTACAGGTTGACGTGATTGTGGATCCTTATGCATAGTAGTTTTTAGAGGTCTTTTTCTCAGTTGAGGAGACAAATGGCTCATTGGGATAGGTTTTATAGACATCCTTGCCAGATCTACATTCGTTCTTTTTAGCAATGTTGGAAGGGGCAACCATTAGCATTGATACAAGGACACTTGAGTAGGTTTCAGGGCCATCATACATCTTTGGGAGTGTACCTTTGCCATTGTTTCTTCCAAAGGGAAGGAACATCATTCAACACTCATGGACCAGCTTCTTCCTTGGAGCAGCAATCACTGGTCGACATTCTTCAATGGGGGGGGGGGGGAACTTCCTTGTCTCTCTTCCTCTTCTTTCTTATGTGGGGGAATTTTTCCTCTTATGAGGTCTTTTTCTTCTCATTCTTCACTATTGTATATACTTGATGTATGTTGTAATGTGGAGGTCTTGTTTACTCCATCCATCCATGCATCTTGTCTTTCATCTCTCTTTTTGGGGGAGGATTTTTCCCATGAGGTTTTACCTCTTTCTCTGCTTTATGAGAGATTGCATTTTTATTATGTACATGGGTACCTAACATGGCCTAATGCCGGGACACATTATGCATTTCATCCTAGTTTTCTTAATCTTAAGGGCATTCACCTAAGATGCACTTAAGGGGGGGTGTTGGTGTAAATATGTATTTACTATTTACACTTTACATAAGTTTACTTAGGTTAATGCATTATTTTATTATTGATTTTGTGAGACACTTAGGAGTTTGCGTACCTTCATGAGTTGTCATGTTGACAACATGAAAGTAGGCAACTCTAATTCAACACATGGTGTCTACAACACTGGAGTTTGCATCATTAACTAAGTTGTCATGTAGACAACATAGTTATTCACACTCCTAATTTAGCACATGGTGTCTACAACATTATTTTGCATGATACACCTTTGTAGGCTTATCCTCTCATCATCACACTTACTCCTATGCATAATGGAGGATAACCCACACCTGGTGGACATGTGCCTAGTTGTATGAATTATCATGATGCTAATTCCTAGGCATTCTAGATGCATCTTAGAGGCCTTTATATATAGGCACTCCTAGTGTACTTTCAATACATTAAATCGAATACATATTGATATTCTGATCATACTCTTTCTGGTCTACTATTGTGCTTGTGTTTGAATTCTTTGATCTTGGGTGAATTTTTCCTTAAGACAAATTCTTAAATATTTGAAAGATAATTGTATATGTTTAAAGATCAAAATTAGACACAGTGATAGCATCATTGAGAACACTTGCAAGTTTTCATCAACAAATGAAGAATAGAAAATGCATCACTATGAGCAATAGTAATCATAGTGAGAGTAGGAATACATTGTATCTTACTTACATTGTCATATTAGAGACAACTACCAATCTCATTAGTGGCATAGTTCAAATTAAAGACCATCCTTATAAAATTGTTATCAGTCATATCAATAAAAATAAAGATAATCTTAACACTGTTGCATTGGACTAAGTGTAGATATATAGACCAAAATCATATTACATATACCTAATTGTTGTATCAAAGATATAAGTGGTATTGTTCTCATATATCATATCAATTGTATAACATAATAACAATCATTTAAAAGTGGGACCCTAGACTATTTTTCTTACATCAATCATTATCAGAACAAGCATTACCAACATAATTATTACAACCATTTAGATACTATGTTTATAAAATAATTTAGATGACTATTAAATGGAAAAACACTTGGTGCAATCATTGCCAACATTATGTGCTCCCTCTTTACAGACATCCAAGGAAGAATTTTATAGTTAATAACAAAAACATGCCAGATTGAGAAAACATATCTCATCTCTCCAAATGGATTGACATCATTTTCTGCCAATAAAAGCTTCAAATTGCGAGGTTCTTGTTTAAATATTAGACACCTATCTTCTATTTCTTTAAATGCATTACCATCTACAGGAATTTACATAATGTCATCTTGACTTCTATTATGTGCATGGTAATCCATAAATTGTGCCAAGCTAGTATACCTAAACAATCATTGCAAACGTGGAATATTGGGAATGTACTAAAGAAACCTGTGAGACACCATTTTTATTATTTGATCTGATCAATATCTACTAATTTGGCAAGGGCATTCTGCTGTGAATTCATGTTGTTTATGATATATAATATGATCATTGGGACATGCATGTATTGTTTGATACTCCATTCTAATATCTTTCATAATGGTCGATAATTCTTAGAAAGAGCGAGGTAGAATGTTTGATAGTGGTAATAGACACTCACCTATCAACCTATGAAAAAATGTTGATATTAATATAAAGAATATTAATGGTACATTAACATAGAAGATGACAAAAATGACACTATACCTTAGCATATATGAGATTGCTACATTGGATATACCATTCATAACCTTGAAGCTTACTAGCAATAATACAATGGAGAGAAGTGTTCTTTAGAAGTCTTATACAAGGGCTCATATGCATTTTCAATTACAAGCATATCAAGGTTCTCTTCATTATCATCATTAGATGCATGACTATCATCATCTTCATCATCTTCATCACTTGTGCCAATGAAATCTTCTTCAATCATGTTCTCTAACACATTATTAATTACACCAATACCAACATCTTCAATTGTGTTCTCTACCTCTGGATCATCTTCTTCCATTGTAGTATTACCTTTTACTTCGATATACTGAAAATAGATTGAAAATATCATTGTCGGGAGAGATTATTGAAAGAGGGAGATTGTTGAAGAAGACTATGTGTTTGAATCATTGTTTTGTCACTTATGTCAAACCTACTATTTGTTGGTAAGATAACTACTTATAAGATTCAAGTACTATCACTTATTTGATTGATGAAGAGGATTTGATCAAAAGATGTAACAATAACACCTAGAGGAAAGGTCGAGTTATGATTATGTAATGAAGTAAAAGGATCAGTTGAGATAGTGATGACATGATGTATTCATAATCTACTTAAGGTTACAAAGGCCAGTTACACTAAGAAAGATTAGAAGAACAAGTTACACAAAGTTTGTCTGCCAAGCTTGACCATGTGGATAGTATGTCGAGCAAAGTCAATACATGTTGAGCAGAAAATTAGTTGGAGCAAAGTAAAAGTTCATTCTACTGTATGTTGAGAAAAATAGTTGATGCCAAGGACCAGTAAACTTTAGTTCGTGTTGAGTAATTTCATAGTGGATGTCAAGCAATGCAGTATGTATCAAGCATCAGAAGCTTGATAATGCCGAGTTGCTGCATTATTTAAAAGATTATGGATTTGATGAATGTAAACTGACAGGTTTATTTTCTTAGATTGTGTGAACAAGGTGGAAGATAAGGTTGATGAGCTAGCGGCATAGAATTCCAGGTAAACCATTTTTAGGCAAATTCAAATGGATTCTAGGAGAAGTTTCTAGAAGAGATATGAGATATGGGGTAGATACATTGTATCCTACCTAATCCATCTGAACCCTACATTGGACATTGGAGAATGAGTGAGAAAATATCTTAATTTCCTAGTTATAGGGATGGCTGGTCATGAAGCAAGGTTGTGATGTGCGAGAACCTAAGGGAGACAAGGAGTCAAGGGTTTTGCTTCATCTAGTGACCTAAGAGAAGAGCCTACAATGGCATGTTAAGCAAGAAGGCTTAAGGAGATAAATGCTTGAAGGGTGAAAAGCTATCAGAGCTACAAAGTTTGAAGGCCAAGTAAAATTGAAGATTGAACATAGATCTGTAATTTGCAAGTGAAGTAGTAAGTTGTATCAGATCAAAGCCTTACTGTTACTCTCTAAAAATTGTATCAGTCTAGGGTAAATCTTTTGGATTAAGGTTAACCTAACAGTTATGTGTAAATCCTTTAACTAGGTGACATTCCAAGTGAGTGGTTTAAATTTCTCTAACAAGGCTCACTCCTAATAGGGTAATTGAAATCCTTTAATAAGGTCACATTTAACATTGTGTATTGTAACCTTTAACAGGGTTGGCCTTTCACAGGGCATTACTTCAAAAGAGTGAAAACAGTAGCATGTTACTAGTGGTTTTTTCCAAATTGGATTTCCGCGTAAATCATTGTGTCAAGTGTGCTGATGAAACTAATATGTTTCACGCTTTAAATTTTTGTAATTTGATTTGACAATAACCTACAAGTTTTAAGTGATTGCATAATCTTATGGATGCATACATGAGTATAAATATTTTATGGGTTTACTAAGCTATGAAAAGTTTTATTTATACATTTGGACCTTGAGTAACTAATTCACCCCCCCCTCTTAGTTATTCTAAAGTATTCCAAAAATTGGTAGCAGAGCCATCTACTTGAGAGAACTAGTTTAAAGGTACTAGAAGCACAAAGATAAACATGTTAATCATGTTGGTGCCCCTACTACTGAAGATATGAGAAAGAAGAAAGAACACAACTAGGTAATGTTGGAGATTGCCCTTGCCCTAAGTTATGCCATATTTGATGATATTAAAGGTCTTGAAAGTGCAAAGAAAATGTGGGATGCCCTAACCACTATCTATGGAGGAGACATAAATGTTCTTAGAGCCAAAGCCAAAAGTCTTAGAGGTATGTTTGATGATATGAGAATGGAAGAAGGTGAGAATATTGCCCAATATGTTGAAAGGATAAAAGAAGTGGTCAACACAATAAAAGGATCTACTAGTAATATAGATGATGATACTATTTTAAGAAAAGTTTTGAGAACACTACTACCTATTTATGCTATTAGAGTTTTTGCAATTCAAGAAATGAGATGTATTCTAGGGAATAAGCTATTACTTGAAGGTTTGGTAGGTATACTCACTACTTTTGAGCTATCCAACCTTGATAATTACAAACCTAAAAAGATTGAATCTGCTTTCAAAGCTAAGGTATCATTGGAAGAACCTAATGAGAATAAGATGAAGAAGAAAAAAGAAGAAGTATTTGTCCAGTGACAGTGATACAGATAAGGAAAATATTGAACAACTTGAAGCACTACTAGCAAGAAGATTCCATAAAGGTAAAGGCAAGTCCAAAGATAAGTTACCCATCATTTGTTTCAATTGCAACGAGGTTGGTCATATTGCTGCTAGATGCCCAGAGAAAAAGAACTATAGAGGTGGTAACAAATACAAGAGTAGAAAGAATGAAGAAAATAGGGATTACAAAGACAAAGGAAAGAAGTCTTGCTACATTATTGGAGAGGAAACAAAGGATGATTCTGATGAACATGATGATGAGGTGGTGTATGTTACAATGAAGGATAAATTTGATGAAGATGAGGTAACTGCACTTGTGACTTGTGTGAACAAGAATGATAGATGGATCATTGATAGTTGATGCTCACATCATATGACTGGAGACAAAAGTAAGTTCATTACTTTGAATTTTTATAATGGAAATAGTGTAAGATTTGGTAATGATGCACCATATTTGATAAAAGGAAAAGGTTCTATCAAACTCATAGACAAGATTTTGTGTAATAATGCTTACTATGTTGAAGGACTTAACTATAATTTTTTGAGTGTGTCACAAATGAATAATTTGGGATGTAAGTTTGAGTTTGAAAATAAGATTTCTAAGATATATGATAGAAATGGGAACCTGATTGGAAAGGGTGATCAAACTAGAAGTAATCTATTCTATCTTGACATAGAGGATGTTACTTGTCTTGTTGTAAAATTTGATGATGTATGGTTATGACACAAGAGGTTATGTCATGTTAACTTTAATAGCTTGGTCAGTATCAATAACATGAAGAAAGTTAGAGGTTTTCTTAAGTTGAAGAAGCCTGATAATGTAATGTTAGAAATGCTTTAGAATAACTAAGAGGGGGGGTGAATCAATTATTCAAGGTATAAATGTCCTAATAAATTTTTTTCACCAAGTATAGTGAGCCCATTTAATCTAATCATGCATTCAAGCTAAACATTCTACTTAGCAAGTTACTAAAAATCAACATGCAGGAATAAGACATGAAAGATCAACACATAACACAACAATTTACATGGAAACCCAATTTGGGAAAAATCACTAGTAACATGCTACTCAATTATCACTCTTCTAAAGTGATGCCTTATGAAAGGCTTGCCCTATTAAAGGCTACAACACACTATCAAATGTGACCTAGTTAAAGGATTTCAACCACCCTATTAGAAGTGGGCCTGGTTAAAGGACTTTAGAACATTCACTTGGAATGTCACCCTATTAAAGGATTTTCAAATGGTTGTTAAATCAACCTAGGTCCATAGGATTTTACCCTAACTGATACAATTGTTAGAGAGTAACAATAAGGGGTTTTGATCTGATACAACTCATAACATAACTTTTATATTTTATATCTCAATTCAACTCACAAATTTTCTTGGCCTTCAGTCTCTACAACTCTGATAGCTTGTCCTTCTTTCAAGCTTTGTCTCCTTGAGTCTCCATGCTTGATTTGCCAATGCAATCATCTCTGTGGTCACCTTTCAAAGTAGAGTCTCAGTACTTTGTTCCTCCCTCTTGATGCCTTCACCTTGAAATCCAACCAACCACTCAACAACTCTTGCTTCTTGACTTGTAACTCCTTAAATAGAATTCTGAAATACTTTTCTTGCTCTAATCTTCTTGCTCTTAATTTTTGGTTCGAATGGATTAGGTAAGATTTAATGAATCCACCCTTAATCTTGTTTCTTCTAGAAACATCATGAAGAATCCTCCTATATTTTCCCAAAAATGGTTAACCTAAAATTCTATGTCACCATCTCATCATCCTTATCTTCCATCTGGTTCACAAAATTCAAGGTAACAAACTTGTCGGTTCAGATCTGGTGAATCTTTGACTTTTCAAATAATGCAGCAGCTTAGCATTATTGAATTTATGATGCTCGACACATACTATGTTACTCGGCACCTACTATGTTTTATTGATCCTCAACACCTATTACTTGGCTCCTTCTATTTTTCTCAACACACACTAGATTTTGGATTTGCTCAACACTTATTGATAATCTACTCGGCATGAACTAGCTTGCTCGACACCCATTGATGAATTTAATCAAGCTTTGTAGACAAATTTGTTACAACTTATTCTTCTAGAGTTTCTAAGTGTAGCCAACCTCTATATCTTCAAGTGTATTATCAATACATCATTTTATCAATATCTTAATTGATCCTTTTACTTCATTACAAAACCATCACTCAATCTTTCCTTTAGGTGCTTTTGTTACATCTTATTGATTAAATCCTCTTCATCAATCAACTAAGTGATAGTACTTAGATCTTTATAAGAAATTTTCATTCCAACAAATAGCAGGTTTGACATCAGTGACAAAATAATGATTGAAAACATTCTTTATCAATAATCTCCCTCTTTGCAAACAATCTTCCTTCTTCAATAATGATCTTTTCAATTAGATCTTCAACAATCTCCCTCTTTGGCATTGATGACAAACCAAACTGATCAACCAAGTTATCAAAATGCTAACTAGGTTAAAACAATAAATCAAATATCAAAAAGAAAACTTTGTATCCAAAATTATTCATTCTATCAGTAACTTTGAATTTCTTAAGATTCCCTCTAAATTCTTTAAGTAAATTCCTCTTTCAAAATATTAGGGATATCTCTTTTGTTGATAAATTGTCTTCTCCTTTTTGTTTTGCTCCCTCTCTAATTTGTTATCTTGACTGTTTCCTTAGCTTCTACTTCTCCCTCTTAACTACTTTTTCCTTTCTCTTTCCTTTTTGCTATTTTTTTAAATTTCTCCCTCTACATGTCTGATCAGTTTCTTCCATTTTGGTATCATCTCCCTCTTTTCTATAGCTTACCATTTTAATCAGTTTAGCTATTTTGTCCTCTTTGACAATAATGCCAAAGGCATATTACTTCAGCATCTAATTATGCAAGTGTAGTAGTTATAGGAACTCTAGTTTCTCCCTCTGTCACCTTTCTTGTGACTTTTTTGGAATTTCAATACTTTAATTACTTTAGGAAAAACCTAAAGTAAGTATCCTCTGCATCAATTTATAACCTTTCAGCAATCAACTCATTTGATGTAGGGCAGTCTTGCTATTACTCAAATAGCCTTGGATAGGGGTATCACCCCTAACTTACCTCTAAGATAATCAAATGCATCTTTAGGTAATGCTTTTGTGAAGATGTCAACAATTTTTTCATTTGAGTTGACATATTCCATCTTCACTTGCTTATCTTCCACTAATTCTCTTACATAGTGATACTTAATTGCAATGTGTTTTGTTTAAGCATGCATCATAGGGTTCTTTGATATGTTGATGACACTTGTATTATCACAATAAAGTATCATAGGTTCAATCATCTCTTCCTTCATACCTTGCAACAGATGTTTGATCCATAGAATATTGATGCAGTTAATAGTAGCAGAAACATACTCAGCTTCAGCTGTGGATTGTGATGTACAACTTTACTTTTTGCTAGTCCAAGTGACTAATCTTTTACCTAAGAAAAGTGCTCCTCCATTGGTACTTTTTCTATCATCTATATTACCTCCCCAATCTACATCAATTTAGGCTTTCAACTCCAACTTTTCATTCCTCTTGTAGTATAAGCCAAAGACATATGTTCCTTTTAGGTGCCTCATTATTCTTTTTACTGCGATAAGATGATTTTCTCTTGGGTTTGTAGAAAATCTTGCCACTATTCCAAAAAATAATGCAATGTCTAGTCTACTATGCATAACATACTACAACTTTTGAATCATTGATCTATACATTGTTTGATTTACTTCAGCTGATTCATCATTCTTGGATAACTTATGTCCTATTACCATGGTGTACTAACTAGTTTTGAATCCTCTAAACCAAATTTCTTGAGTATCTCTTGGATATATTTTGTTTGGGTCATAAATATGTCATGTTTTAGTTGGTGTACTTGCAATCCAAAAAAGAATTTTATTTCTCCAAACATTGACATCTCAAACTCATGTTTCATCTGATCAGCAAAATCTTTCCATAGGGCATCTTTTCCTCCAAATATTATATCATCAACAAAGATTTCAGATATCTAAATATCTTTACCTTTTTTTGCCTTGATATATAAATTACTATTGTCATCTATTATCTCAAATCCTATCTTTACAAGATATTTGTGAAGTCTCTCATACCATGCTCTAGGTGCTTGTTTCAAACCATAGAGTGCTTTATGCAATTTTCAAACCACATTCTTGTTGTTTTCATCAACAAATCCTTCTAGTTGTTCTATGTAAACTTCCTCTTCTAGTACACCAATTAGAAAAGTAGACTTTACATCCATTTGGTAGACTTTAAAACCTTTATAAGTAGCATATGCAAGTAAATTTCTTACTCCTTCCATCCTTGCAACAGGGTCCAATCCTTCTTCTTGTGCATAACCTTTTCAGACTAGTCTAGCCTTATTTCTTGTGATTTCACCATTCTCATCTAGCTTGTTCTTAAATACCTACTTGGTACCAATCACATTCTTATTAGCTGATCTTGGAACTAAATTCTAGGTCTTGTTTTTCTCTATCTGCTCAATTTCTTCTTCCATAGCTTACACCATTTATCATCTTGCAGTGCATCTTTCACTATTTTGGGTTCAATCTTGCTTAGTAGACATGATCCATTTCTTAGTCTGTTCCTTGTCATTGGTCTGGCTTCCTTTTCACCAATAATTTGTTTTTTAGGGTGATGTCTTTTCACATACTTGGATAGCCTAGGTTCTTTCCTTATTTTTGTGTTTGGTCTTTCATCTTCAAAGTCACTATGTACATCTCTTTTAGGTATTTCAGCATCTCTTTCATGTGTACTAATTTTAGAATTAGAATGTACATTATCTTCATTTTGCAACTCAACTTCTAAATGCAACTTGACATTCATTGGTTGTGACTCAACTGATACTAAAACTTGTTGTTGATTCTCAACTTGATTGACAACTTCTTCTTCAGTAGGCATTCCTTCATAGAAGTATACAAAGGATGTATACTCTTTTGGTTTCTTGGTTTCATCAACTTGAACTTCTGTATGCTCATCAAAATTTAAATTTGCACTCTCCACAATTTTTTTAGTGTTAGTACTTAAACACTTATATGCTTTACTTCTAGTGGAGTATCCAAGGAATATGCCTTCATCACTCTTTGCATCAAACTTACCATTTCTAGAATCTTTAAGAATGTAACATCTACAACCAAACACTTTGAAATGTTTTACATTGGGTAAGTAACTGTACCATAATTCAAAAGGTGTTGCATTTCTACCTTTCTTGACTTATACTTGATTAAGGGTGCAAACAATAGTACTAATAGCTTCTCTCTAGTACTTTAGAGCAACATTCTTCTCCATCATTAATGTTTTGGCATAGTCTATCACTGATATATTCCTCCTCTCTACAATGCCATTCTGTGGGGGAGTTCTAGGTGCTAATGTTTGTCTTTTAATTCCTTTGTCATTGCAAAATATCTCAAATTCTTTTGATGTGAACTCTCCTCCTCTATCTGATCTTAGGCACTTCAAACTCTTTCTTGTTTCTTTCTCAACCCTGGCCAAATACCACTTAAACATTTCAAATACATCAAATTTTTGCTTTAAGAACATGACAGTCATCATCCTAGAGTAGTCATCAACAAACAACATTATATATCTATCTCCTTTGTAGCTTTGCACTTCTATTGGGCCACATAAATCAATACACACTAACTCTAGTACTTCTTTGGAAGTATATGTTTTTCTTTTGAAACTTGACTTGGTCATCTTTCCCAGCTGACACTATTTGCACATTGTATTGTTAGATTTCTTCAGTTTGGGTAAACCTCTGACTTTCTTCATTTTGTTGATGCTAATCAGATTATCAAATTTGACATGACATAGCCTTTTATGCCATAGCTACACATCATCAAATCTTACAATGAGACAGGAAACATTCTCCATATCCAGGTAAAATAAATTACTCCTAGTTTGGTCTCTTTTTCTTATCAGATTTCCATTAGTATCATAGATTTTGGTAGTTTTGTTTCCAAATTCTACTTTGCATCCTACATTTCCTAACTATGACACACTCAACAACTTGTAGTTCAATCCTTCAACATAGTATGCATTGTCACATGAAATTTTCTCTGTAAGCTTAATAGAACTTTTTCCTTTGATTAGACACAGAGCATCATTTCCAAATCTAACACTATTTCCATCATACTAAGTAAAAGTAATAAAATTACTTTTATCTCCTGTCATGTGATGTGAGCACCCACTGTCTATGATCCACTTGTCATTCTTGTTCACATAGGTTACCAATGTTGTTGCCTCATCTTCATCTAACACATCCTTCATAGCTACATAGACTACCTCATCATCATTTTCATCAGAATCCTCTTCTTCCACAATGTAGCACTTTTTGCCTTTGTCCTTGTAATCTCTGCTATCATCTTCTCTTCTGTTCTTGTACTTCTTGCCTTCTCTATTGTTCTTTTTCTATGTGCACCTTGTAGCAATATGTCCTACTTCATTGCAATTAAAAAAAATGATAGGCAACTTATGAATTTATCTTTGCCTCTATGAAATCTTTTGGCCAGCAATGCTTCCAATTGTTCCACATCTTCTTCATCTGTGCTACTGTCACTTGATGCATATTTTATCTTTTTCTTCTTCTTTGATTTCACCTCCTCAGTTTCTTTCAACAATAGCTTGGCCTTGAAAGCAGATTCAAGATTTTTAGGTCTATAGTTATCAAAGTTGGATAACTCAAATGTAGTAAGTCTTCCCACTATACCTTCAAGAGATAGCTTGTTTTTTGGTACGCATCTTAACTCTTGGATGGCTGAAAATCTAATAGCATAGATGGGGAGCAAGGTTCTTAAGAATTTTCTATTGAGAGTTTCATCATCTAAATAACCACCCAAACTTCTTATTGCAGTTACTACTTCCTTTATTGTAGAGGTATATTGAGCAATGTTCTCACCTTCCTCCATTCTCATGTCATCAAAATTTCCTTTGTGGCTTTCTCTTTTTGCTCTTTGAACATTCTAATCTCCTCTATAAATATCAGTCAAGGCTTTCCACATCTTGAATGCAAAGTCACATCCCTTGATGTCATCAATTTCAGCATAGTTGAGGGCAGAGATTATTTCCAACATTGCCTGATTATGCTCCTTCTTTTTCTTTTTATCTTCTGTAGTAGGAACAACAACTGGGTCAACATGTTCCACTTCAATTGAGGTTTGTGCATAATCACTTATTGATCCAAGGTGCAAATTCATTAAACTTTTCCATGTAGTAAAGTTATCTTTGTTGAGCTTGGGAACTTCTCTCTTGGACATCTTGATCTTTTCTGCTTCTAGTACCTTTGAACTAAATCATCAGATGGCTTTGATACCAATTGTTAAAAATGCTTTAGAATAACGAAGGGGGGGGGGGGAGTGAATTGGTTATTCAAGGTACAAATGTCCTAATAAAACTTTTTTGCCAAGTATAGTGAGCCCATTTAATCTAATCATGCATCCAAGCTGAACATTCTACTTAGCAAGTTATTGAAAATCAACATGTAGGAATAAGACATGAAAGATCAACACATAACACAGTGATTTATGTGGAAACCCAATTTGGAAAAAACCACCAGTAACATGCTACTCAATTGTCATTCTTCTAAAGTGATGCCCTATGAAAGGCGTGGCCTATTAAAGGCTACAACATATTGTCAAATGTGACCTGGTTAAAGGATTTGAACTACCCTGTTAGAAGTGGGCCTGGTTAAAGGACTTTAGAACTTTCACTTGGAATGTCACCCTGTTAAAGGATTTACAAATGACTATTAAACCAACCTAACTCCATAGGATTTTACCCTAATTGATACAATTGTTAGAGAGTAACAATAAGAGGTTTTGATCTGATACAACTCACAACATAACTTGCAAATTTTAGACCTTAATTTAGCTCACAAATTTGCTTGGCTTTCAGTCTCTGCAACTTTGATAGCTTGTCCTTCTTTCAAGCTTTGTCTCCTTGAATCTCCATACTTGATGTGCCAATGCAATCACCTATGTGGTCACCTATTGAAGTAGAGTCTTCGTACTCTATTTCTCCCTCTCGATGCCTTCACCTTGACATCCAATCAACCACTCAACAACTCTTGCTTCTTGACTTGTAACTCCTTAAATAGAAGTTTGGAATACTTTTCTCACTCTAATCTTCCCCCCCCCTTAATTTTTGGTTTGAATGGATTAGGTAAGATTCGATGAATCTACCCTTAATCTTGTTTCTTCTAGAAACATCATGAAGAATCCTCCTGTACTTTCCCAAAAATGGTTAACCTAAATTTTTTTGCCACCAACTCATCATCCTTATCTTCCATCTGGTTCACAAAATTCAAGGTAACAAACTTGTTGGCATAGATCTGGTGAATCTTTCACTTTTCAAATAATGCAACAGCTCGACATTATTTAATTTTTGATGCTCGACACATACTGTGTTTCTTGGCACCTATTATATTTTACTAATGCTTGACACCTACTATGGATTCACTTAGCATCAACTAAGTTTTACTAATGCTTGACACCTATTACTTACTCAACTCCTTCTATTTCACTCGACACACACTAGATTTCACATTTTCTCAGTACTTACTAATAATCTACTCGGCATGAACTAGCTTGCTCAACACCCACTAGTGAACTTAGTCAAGCTTTGCAAAAAATTTTGTTACAACTTATTCTTCTAGAGTTTCTAAGTGTAGCCAACCTCTATATCTTCAAGTGTATTATCAATACATTATTTTATCAATGTCTTAACTAATCCTTGTACTTCATTACAAAACCATAACTCAACCTTTCCTTTAGGTGCTTTTGTTACATCTTATTGATTAAATCCTCTTCATCAATCACCTATGTGATAGTACTAGGATCTTTATAAGCAATTGTCATTCCAACAAATAACAGGTCTGGCATCAGTGACAAAACAATGATTGAAAATATTCCTTATCAATAATCTCCCTCTTTGCAAACAATCTTCCTTCTTCAATAATGACCTTTTCAATTAGATCTTCAACATGTAATGTTCAAACAATGTCAGTTAGGAAAAATGACAAGGTCAAGTTTTAAGAGTAAAACTTATATCTCTAAAGGAATATTAGAGATTTTTCATACTAACTTGTGTGGACCAATTGATGTGCAAAGCTGCAAATGAGATAAGTATATAATGCTATTTGTTGATGACTATTCTAGGATGATGATAGTCATGTTTCTGAAACAAATTTTTTTGATGCTTTCCAAATGTTTAAGTGGTACTTGGCAAGAGTTGAAAAGGAGACAGGTAAAAATTTGAAGTGTTTGAGATCTAATAGAGGAGGATAATTCACATCAAATAAATTTGAAATGTTCTATAATGACAGAGGAATGAAAAGATAGACATCTACCCCTAGAACACTCTGATAAAATGGAATAGCTAAAAGGAGAAATAGATCTATAATGGGCTATGCTAGAACACTCATGATGGAGAAGAATGTTGCTCTAAAATCCTAGAGAGAATTTGTAAGCACAACTGTCTATACCTTGAATTGTGTGCAAATCAGGAAAGGTACTCATTCAACACCTTTTGAACTATGGTATGGACATCCACCCAATGTAAAATATTTTAAGGTATTTGGAAGTAAATGATACATTCTTAGAGATGTTAGGAATGGAAAGCTTGATGTAAAAAGTGAAGAAACTATATTCCTAGGATACTCCACAAGAAGTAAAGCTTATAAGTGTTTAAATACTAACACTAAAAAAATTGTGGAAAGTGCAAATGTGAACTTTAATGAATATATAGAAGTAAATGAGGCTAAACCTATGAAAAAGCTAGAAGAATACAAATCATTTGTATACTTTTTTAAAGGAATGTTTGCTGAAGAAGATGCTACAAATAAAGTTACAAATCAACAACAAGCTTTAGTGACTATCGAGTCTCACCCAATGAATGTCGAGTTGCATTCAGGAACCAAACTGCATTTAGATGCTAAGTTACAGAATGATGTGGATGCACTTTCTGATTTTGAGATTAGTGAACATGAAAGAGATGCTAAGATACCTAATAGTGATATACACAATGATTCTGAAGTTGAAAGAAAAAATGAAGAAACAAGAGATGAACCAAGATTGTCCAAATATGTCAAAAGACATCATCTTGCTACTCAAATCATTAGAGACAAAGATGCTATACTAATGAAAAGAAATAGATTAAGAAGTGATACATGTTTGTTGAGTATGAAGGAACCCAAATTAGTAAGAGATGCATTAAAAATGTTGATTGCAGTAAAGCCATGGAAGAAAAGATTGAACAAATAGAGAAGAACACAACATAGAGTCTAGTTCCTAGACTAGAAGACAAAAATGTGATTGGCACCAAGTGGGTATTTAGAAACAAGCTAGATGAAAATGGTGAAGTCACAAAGAACAAAACAAGATTAGTTTGCAAGGGATATGCACAAGAAGAAGGAATTGACTATGGAGAGACATTTTACCTTGTTGCTAGATTGGAAGGAGTAAGAACTCTACTTGCTTGTGCTATATACAAAGGTTTCAGAGTTTATTAGATGGATGTTAAATTTACATTTCTAAATGGTATATTATAGAAATAAGTTTACATAGAACAACCAGAAAGTTTTGTTGATGTTAACAATAAGAACATGGTATGTAGACTACACAAGGCTCTATATGGTTTAAAACAAGCACCAAGAGCATGGTATGAGAGACTTCATAATTATCTTGTGAAGATTGGATTTAAAAGGACTGATGATAACATCAATCTATACATGAAGTTAGAGAAAGGCAAAGGTATTTCATTATCTTAAATATTTGTTGATGATATCATATTTGGAGTTCAAGATGCTTTATGTAAGGATTTTGCAAATTAGATGAAGCAAGAATTTGAGATGTCTATGTTTGTAGAAATTAATTTTTTTGTGGGTTTGCAAGTATATCAGATGAAATATGGTATATACATCACTCAGTCAAAGTATGTTGAGGAAATATTGATTTTTTTTGGATTGGAGGATTCCAAACCAGCAAGTACACCTATGGTGATAGGACACAAGTTGTTAAGGAATGATGATTCAGCTAAGGTGAATCAAACATTGTACAAGTCTATGATTGGAAAATTACAATTGTAGTACACATGAGACCTGATATTGCATTATCTATAGGGATAGTTGCAAGATTCTCTATTAATCCCAGGGAGAATCATTTAATGACTATAAACATAATAATGAGATATCTAAAAATAATAGAAGAGTTTGGTCTATACTACAAGAAAAATAATTTTTTTGAATTGAGAGCCTATATTGATGCTGATTGGGCTGGAAACATTGATGATAGAAAGAGGACTAGTGGAGGAGCATTTTTCTTAGGCAAGAGACCAGTTACATGGATTAGCAAGAAACAAAATTGTACTTCACAATCTATTGCCGAAGCTGAATATGTTGCTGTTGCTATAAATTGTACAAAAATTGTGTGGATCAAATAGCTACTCAAAGGAATTAAGGAAAAAATCATAAAATCAATGATACTTTATTGTAATCTAATACTAGTGCTATCAATATATCAAAGAATCTAGTGATGCATACAAAGGAAAATCACATTGCAATCAAGAATCATTACTTGAGAGAGTTAGTTCAAGATAAAGAGGTGAAGATGAAATATGTCAACACAAAAGAACAAATTGTTGATATCTTCACAACACCATTACCTAAGGATGCTCATGAATATCTAAGAGGTAAATTAGGGGCGATACCCCTATCAATGTCTATCTAAGTAACAAGAGGAGTGCCCTACATCAAACAAACTAATGTTCATATGTTACACATTGGTGCAAAGGATCTTACTTTAGGAGCTTCCTAAAGTAAATCAAAGAGCTAAAAATTCAAATTAGTCACAAGCAAGGTGACAGAGGGAGAAATTGAAAGAACCTAACAAAGTCTATATTTGCATGTTTAGATGACAAGTTTTTGGTATATGTCTTTGGCATTTTTGTCAAAGAGGGAGAGATTTACTAATCAAGTCAAGAGGGAGAGAGATCAAGCTAGTATAAATGTTAAGGGAGAGCTTAATAATTAGAGGAGAATCAGATATCAAGAGATTTTTGTCAAAGAGATGAAGAGTGTTACTGATCAGCAATATTAGTAGAGAACATAAGTATGATGAAGGAGATAGAGAAGAATATAAGTAATAGGGAGAAATCTTAATCTACCTAGTCAGAGGGAGATATAGTAAGAGGGAGTTATAAGAATTTTTTTTGTAACCTAATCAGAAGATGGAAGCTACTGATAGAGGGAGAGATTTCAATACAAGTTTTCTTTTTGGTATTGTCTTACTATTTTAACCTAGTCAGTTTGGTTGAGCAAAGGTGTTTACCATTTGGTTGATTTGGTTGATCAGTTTGGTTTACCATCAATGTCAAAGAGGGAGATTTTTGAAAATAGATTGAAAAGATCATTATTGAGAGAGATTATTGAAAGAGGGAGATTGTTGAAGAAGACTATGTGTTTCAATCATTATTTTGTCACTAATGTCAAACTTGCTATTTGTTAATAAGACAACTGCTTATAAGATTCAAGTACTATCACTTATTTAATTAATGGAGAGGATTTGATCAAAAGATGTAACGATAGCACTTAGAGGAAAGGTTGAGTTATGATAATGTAATAAAGTAGAATGATCAATTGAGATAGTGATGACATGATGTATTGATAATCTACTTAAGGTTACAAAGGCTGGTTACACTAAGAAAGATTACAAGAAAAGGTTACACAAAGTTTGTTTGCCAAGCTTGACTGAGTGGATAGTACATGCAAAGAAAAGTCAATATAAGCTGAGCAAAAAATTAGTTTGAGCTGAGTAAAAAGTCATTCTAGTGTATGTCGAGTAGAATAGTTGATGCTAAGCACTAGTAAAATTTAGTTTGTGCTGAGTAATTCCATAGTGGATTGCGAGAAATGTAGTATGTATCAAGCATCAGAAGCTTGATAATGCCAAACTGTTGCATTATTTAAAAGATCATGGAGTCGATGAATCTAAGCTAACAAGTTTATTTTCTTGGATTTTGTGAACTAGGTGGAAGATAAGGTTGATGAGCTAGTAGTACAGAATTCAAGGTAAACCATTTTTAGGCAAATTCAAATGGATTCTAGGAGAAGTTTCTAGAAGAGATATGAGATATGTGGTAGATACATTGTATCCTACCTAATCCATTTGAACCCTAAATTGGATGATGGAGAATGAGTGGGAAAATATCTTGATTTCCGATTTATAGGGATGGTTAGTCATGAAGCAAGGTTATCATGTGCGAGAACCTAAGGGAGGTAGGGAGTCAAGGGTTTTTCTTCATCTAGTGACCTAAGAGAAGAGTCTACAATGGCATGTTAAGCAAGAAGGCTTAAGGAGATAAATGCTTGAAGGGTGAACAAGCTATCAGAGCTACAAAATTTGAAGGCCAAGCAGAATTGAAGACTGAGTAGAGATCTATAATCTACAAGTGAAGTTGTAAGTTGTATCAAATCAAAGCCTTACTATTACTCTCTAACAATTGTATCAGTCTAGGGTAAATCCTTTGGATTAAGGTTGACCTAATAGTCATTTTAAAATCCTTTAACTAGGTGACATTCCAAGTGAATGGTCTAAAGTCCTCTAATAAGGCTCACTCCTAACAAGGTGATTGAAATTGTCATGCCCCAAATTTAACAAGGTAAAACACAACCATTTTTTTTAAGGGTAAGCTAATGGTAATGTGTATAGTACTACATTCTATCAAACTATGAGGTGTCTAGATATTCATTACACATTTTCACGATGATTATAATAAGTTACAAAATAGATCATTGAGATTAGATGTGATAAAGTTAGTTGGTGTAAAGGAACTTGTTTCAGTTGAAAGATTCAAACTTCAAGTTTCCATGGGGGGGTAACTTAGTTTTCTATCATTGGTTGAAATTCCAAAATCATGATGCAGAGTTAAATGATGTTATTGTTTTGAATTTTTAACTTCTATACCCCAAAGTCAAACATTTCATATATACAAGTGAGGATCAAATTTTGTATCAATAAAGTTGCAATAATTCGATGATTTGTGAATGTAAAGATATTTTATAATTTTCCTAAATATTTCAAATACAAGTTGCCCACCACATGCATATGTATGTAGTCTTATTACGTGCCTGATCCATTAAATTTATATATCCCCTTAAAAGACTTCTTACATCTCTTCTGACCTTGATCAATTTAATACATTACTAATTAGATATTTTAATTATTTATTTCATTATAATTTAAGGTTGATTATTTATTTATTTATTCATCTAATTTTGGTTTAAACTTAAGTATTGAATATTTATTTGATTTTATTTCAATTAATTCTTTATTTATTAATTATCCAATAGTACCTGTAGACACCCAAAAATTGACAAATACCTAAATCATGCAATGCAATCAATCATTGCAAATTAAAGAGAAAATAAGAAGAAATACAATAGACTTTCAAATCAAAAATCACATTAGGTCATTAATTATCTATCAAATTGACAAGACCTAAATCAACTTTAAAAGAGGAGAAAAACAATTCAAATTCATAAAATGAAATTCAAAAAAGGAGGAGGAAAAGGACAAAAGTGTTTAAAATAAATAAGACATTTATTAAATCAACAAAATCATTTATCCTCACAAAATTGGAAATCTCCTTTTTTCATTTTTAAAGGAATTAAAAATATCCTCAATTATCCTCAAAACCAAGTCTATTGGATTCTTCCTCTTGGCCTTTTATGAGATATTTTCAGTTTCAGTTTCACCCATCAATCAAAGGTAAAAATCCTGATTCTTATCCCAACCCCTTTTGAAATCCTATAAATAGGAGGGAAATCCAAGAGGCAAGGGTACCAAGTTTTAGGCATTTGCACTATAGGCACATTTTGATTCATCATTTTAGTATTAACATTTTAGCAAGTTTGTAGCATTTTAATATTGCTTTTATGTCATTTAGCATCATTTATTGCATGTTAGCTTATTTCATATCCATTTTTATAGCATATAATCTACATTATAATCATAGATCTTGCATGCATTATTATAGATCCACATTTTTAGCATACTCCCATTCTAGAATTGTCACTAAGATGCTCATTTGAGAGCTATTTTAGCAGTTGTAGTTAGGTAAACATGAGACACTCATAGAGATTACATTCTAATGATGATATCTTGGGTCTAGTCTAGTTCATCATCAATCTATTTGCATTCTACACTAAGGTTTCATGAATACATGTTCACACTATGTACAAAATGGTGCCCATGGATACAGTCACTAGAAATGGAACTGCGCATGGAACACATGCACGAGTAGAGGGAAGTGATGTGAGAATGTGAGTGGAGTGGTCACAAGCTTAGCAGTTAACAATTTTTGTAATTCCTCTACGTCCTATGACGATTGACCTCTGCCTCCCACCTCTAGCCGTGGCTCATCCACATTTGCACTGCTCATCCCCCCTTCTATTGTCCCTTTTCCTGGTGTCCTAAGATTCATTAAATGACATGTCTTTCTCACTACTTCACCCCCAACACTGCCTCTTGCATCCTTTAAAGCTTCTCCCATGGACTTTTTAGGAGATTTTATCTCCCCTACCTCCTCCTCCCCTCCTGACATACTCTTTGTCTTCTCAAGTGGACTATTCGCCACCTACATCATTGGCTCATCGTCTAATATCACTTGCAACACCTATTGTGCTATAGTCCCTAACAACATCATCAAATCGAACAAGGGTGTTTCCTCTTCCCTAATCCCCACCTCTTTAGATTGTGCTAACCCTTGCCTTACCTAGCCCTAAAATTAACACTTGGAGTTTTGACTGATCCACCAGCTCCTCGAAGGTTCATCGCACATGCTTTTCTCTTCACCCTTGCCTCATCCACCTTCCTTGGCTAACATCACCATCTTGTTGTGATTGATCTAGTGATTTGACATACTTTCAATTGCATGATTCCTACAACTTCTCAATATATCCAATAATCACATTCTACTCTTCACCTCACCTTGTTCCATTCCCATGTTATCCACTTACTTATAGCCATCACTCACTTGAGATTGGTTCTTTACTAGCCTTCCATGTATCTGCTCTTTGCATTCCCACTGCATTGTTACCCGATACACTTGACCCTTGTCTCTGACATTAAGCCACCCAAATTCTAGCCGATGCACACTGCCCATCGAAGTCTGCTGCTAAATTACCTTTGACACATCCCATGCTTTTCTATCTGCCTGGTACAATAGTTGCTCCTTGGAAAAATTGAACAAACTCAATACTAATTGGAAGCATGCCTAGTTTGCAAATAATGGTTTTCTATGCTATCATGTGCTTTTAGTACCTCGATGATTTGCTTGACTAGAGGTACCAAGATGAAGTCATGATATATATATATATATATATATATATATATATATATATATATATATATATATATATATATATATATATATATATATATATATATATATATATATATATATATATATATATATATATATATATATATATATATATATATATATATATTTATTTATTTATTTATTTATTTTCACTGTTTAACTCTGATGATCCTTTGGTTCCAAACTTTATTGGTGTCCACTTGTAAGTGCCTCCTCTTGTTTGGAGAGCCATGTGTACCTCGACCAATTTTGTGCACTATCTTAGGTGAGGTCTTTTATCAAACATGTGACTGTTTGTGTGCTTTTTTTTATTATTCTATGGCTATAGCATCTGTTTCTTAGTGGGTGTCATGTTTTCTTGTACATTGTTCATATTTTTTGGTACTTCTCAGTGTGGCATAGTATTCATATCACTATAGCTAAGCTAGTGGTGGTTGTACTTAGTCACTTTTTATCACACACTCTATGATGAAAACTAGTTTGAATCTCTTTAAAAAGTGACAGTTAGTTGCATTCATCTAGTTTGTATTTTCATCTTGGGTTCCTTGAAAAAAAATAGTTGGCACATAAGTTAGACCTACACTAGATGACCTTCACGATATCACCCCATAAAATCACGACTAGTTATCCAATTATAGGCACCAACATCAATATCCAAAAAAGCTTTTAGCACTTAACTACCATGGACTTTGTCTCCTCATAATATTGCCACCGTGCATTACACTTCATTATCTCTCACCACCGTCTTACATTTTTATCTCATCTATTGCATTACTTGGCTTTTGAATCTCAAACAATTCTAGTCACTATTGCCTTATATTAGATTTAATTCCTCATCACACTCCATCTTCTCTTGCATTACATGGCTTTTTGAATCTCATTTCATCATAGCCCACTTCCTTTCTTTTTCATCTATCATTATTCACTATCTCACATATCACTCACTTCCATTTCATTTCATCCCATACCACAACTCATTTCATTTTAGTTTGCTTCCCTTATTTTCCTACATCTATGACTTGCATTTCATGTTCCTCATCACATTACCTTTTTATTTCATGCATTTCATCTCTTTCATTTTGTGGCTTTTGAATCTCAAAAGTTGACGTCCCATCTCATTACTTTCAAATCTTAGCCAATTTCATTTCCTTCCATATTTTCACCTTCATTCATGTTCATTGGTAATGGTACCTTTTATCCCATTTTTCATTTATCATATCATATCATTTCATCCCATCTTCGCATTTTCATTTTTCTTTTTCATATTTTTCATTTCATCATGTCCCATTCCATGACACTTTGCCACACATTTGTTCATTTACATTTTTTATTTCCATATTCATTCTATTTTCTTACCATTACATCACATTGCATTACATCACAACCAATTCCATTTCATTTCATTACATTATCCATGGTCATTTCCTTCCCTATCATTTCATCAGATAACCTTTCATGCATTAGACATTTCATTTCATTACCTATCATGTCATCCCATATCATTTCATTTATTTGACACTTCATTCCATTTCATTACCTATTTCATTTTATTTCATTTCATTACTTATTATATTTCATTTCTCATTTTATTTCATTTCATGTCATCACATATCACTTCATTCATTTGATGTTTCATTCCATTCCATTACCTATTTCATCTCATTCCATTTCATTCCCTATTTCATTTTATTTCATTTTGTTACCTATTACAATCCATTCCTTGCTGCATTTTCTTTCCATTTCATTATCTATTTCATTTCATTTCATCATATATCATTTTGTTCATTAGAAATTTCATCCCATTTCATTACCTATTTCATTTTATTCCATTTCATTATCTCTCATTTTAATTTGTTCATTAGTCATTTTGTTTCATTTGCTTACTTATCATTTCGTTACTCATTTCATTTCATTACCTATCATGTCATCCTATATCATTTCATTTATGAGACATTCCATTCTATTCCATTACTTATTTCATTTCATTTCATTACCTATCATGTCATCCTATATCATTTCATTTATGAGACTTTTAATTCCATTTCATTTCATTACTTATCATCTCATCATATATCATTTTGTTCATTAGACATTTCATTTCATTTCATTACCTATCATCTCATCATATATCATTTCGTTCATTAAACATTTTATTCCATTTCATTACCTATCTCACTTTACTTTCTTTCATTTCATTTCATTGAATCACATTGCATTTCATCATACATCATTTCTTTTCCACATTTCATTACCACCCCATTCGTCTCATTATAATTTATTTTCACCATTCATTTCATTACATTACATTACAAATCATTTTATTACATCACATGGCATCATGTTACATTTCATTATATTCCATTTTATTACATTCCATTCCGACCAATTTCATTACATCACATTTCATTTTACCACATTTCATTTCATGTCATTACATCATTAGTGACATACCATCTATTCTAATCATTATCCATATGTCATGCTACATTAATCATTCACATATATATACATATCCACATCTACTTCTATCATATCCATCAAATCAAACAATCACATGCACACGTAAGTCCATGATATAACAAGTGCACACATCTAAAACATCAATAAGCTCAGATATCTCATAAAGCAACATCACAATCAAACAATCTGTCAAAAGGCTAAAATCACATGACTATCAGATAAAATGCACCAACACAAACATCAAATGATCATATAACATGAATGTCCATAAGTCAAGGATCAACTAAGTACATCAGCACAAATGTCCAATGAACATCAAACACATAATCATACATAATGAGGAGTGAGGCCACAATACATAATGAACACTCATTTATGTGAAGGTGCCTAATCTGACGGTCCCTACTCACTAGGGGCACTCGTATCCTCTCATAGCGCCTACCCTATCACATCTATCCTTGGTGCCACATTGAATGTCTAAATCATTGATGTCCCATCTATCCTTGGTGGTGGCAGCAACCCTGGTGTCATCACAGTTATGAATGTCTGTAAGGTACTGAACACCTCACCCATTCGAGCCTCTATGGCACTCATCCAAGCCTCCAAATTAGTAGATCCCCCTAGCCTCCCTAGTGGTGGTTGTGTCTCTGATGGTACTGACTACTATACCTATGGTTGTGCCTCTGGTAATACCTCCTACTATCCCTATGGCTGTGCACTCGATGAATCTTTGATATGACCCTGTACCTGTAGCCTCTGGCACCAAACAAACTGCACATCCTTTGGCAACTTGGCCCTCACCTACTCTGCTCTAGCCTACTCCACCCCTCTATCCCATTGACTAACCATCCCTCCTATCACCCATGCACCACCCTGGTGTTAGATCCCCCTGACCCTCCTTGCATCCACTAGTCCCTGCACTGGGCCTCGTACCACTCCCCTCTGTGGTAATACCATGACTAGTCAACCTTGCCTCCCCCCTGCTCTGCCCACACCTCTCGCCCTACCTCTGGCCCATTGTCTCCCTCTACCTCTCCTCAAACCACCCTCATCATCATCCTCTTCCCTGCTCGATGGCTCATCAATCCCTAGAATAGGCTTGGTTGGATGTGTGTATTTGGGGAAGGGATGATCCTGAAACCACCGTGCATAATCCCCCTCCATCCCTACATCTGCTAGCCCATCTCACAAGGCCCATGGCTGTGATGTGTCTATCATCTATAAGAAGGCCTCTGAAAAAGCCTCATACTCTAGAGTTAGCCCCCACACTACCCTCTCTTACTGTACCTAGGCATAATGTGCTGTCCCTTGTGGCATGCCCTGCCACCAACCAAATTGTCTCATGACTTGCCTGAAACAAAATTGCTCTATCACAGTAGGAATATGACCAAGAAAATACCTTAGGCTGAAGAAATATACCATCTCATCATCATGCTCTACCCATGGCTCTGTGAACCTATAAGCTCTCCAAACGACCTCATTAACATCATCTAAAACCCATCGCCAATACTCTGTCTTGCCCAAATGGGGCTATATGATCAAACTAGAATAAGTATACATGAATGGCATACTCTAAGGTTGCTATCACATACACACTAGATGAGTAATGGGAAAATTCTCACATGTCCATATCTATAACAAAATCACCCCTGCTGATAATGACAATGCGTCAGAATACACCACTTGATGTAAATCATGATATAAATGGGCCAAAATATAGCTACCCCATGAAAATCTCCATGGCTCATCGATCATATCCTGTATCAGTCGGCCCCATCCAATCAGACACCCTCAACCTCAGCGGTCTGGCAACAAAAACCCTCCTATCAATCCTACCAAAACTATTAGCAATGCCTCATATTATAGCATTTGAAACTAGGACATGCTATCATCCCCAATACTATCATCTCCAAACAAGTCTCAAAACTCAAGACCATTGGCTATCTGGTCATAATAAACTAAATCCCCTAGAGCCAGGATCCAAAAAATCCTGTATACACCCTCGAGAGTCACTATCATCTCCCTCATTGGAAATGAAATGTGTTATGGTCCGAGTACCACTGCTCAGCCATAGCTGTCAGTAATTCCCTGTTCACTCAGAACTAGGGCATCTGTAACAAATATGTGAAACCAGATCTTTCTATCACATCCCGATTTGTGCCTAAAAATTAGCCCACTACCTCTAATGGCTACAAATAGAGTCCTCGTATCATGAGCTTTCACCCACACACTTGTTGTTCATTAGAAAAAAAAACATGCCAGTTTTCATCACAAAGTGATCATTAGTCATCAATCTCATATTTATATCTAGCCACCTAGCTACTGGTTCTATCTTGGACCTATTGCTTATCTTTCTCTATCTTGAGTCAGACTTGCTTGTCTTCCCCACTTTGTATCTTGAGTTGGGGCATCACCTATCTATCATCAGTTCAATCCTACAACATCACTTCATGAATAACTGACTACTATTGTTTACTTGTTATGACCATCCCTGGCTAACAGACTGAGAATCTAGTCTTTTGCATTATCTTATGCTCAACTCTAGCCCTAAACTCAATTTTCGCACTCTGATAATCTTTTGCACTATCTCCTAGGACATATGCACTATCAAATCAATTCAATGCATCTAAATAGGCAAATGTACTACTTTATCATTCAAAAGTGCTCTTTTATACATCATATGTGCTATGAGATGTATATGCACTAATAAAATCGTCATATGTGCTATTTAACAATGAATAAACACTATTTAATGCAAAAGCGTTCAAAAATCAAACATATGCACTATAAGAGTGCTTAGATGCACTAAAACTTTTAAATGCATCGTTAAAACCCCTATATGCACTATTTTTTATCCTATGTGCTAATTCGCCTGACATCTAGGGTTTTATATGTGCTGATTTAGCCCACGCAAGTGCTAAAACATTATTCAAATGTGCTATAAGAACATATAAATGTGCTAAAAGCCTAAATTTACCACATTTACCCTAAAAATTCATGCAAAACTCCAAAAACATAGGTAAAAATACAAAAATCTTAACAACAAAGAATCTTGTTGACTTACCAGGACACCATAGTCTGTTGGACACTCGTACTGATGACCCCTCTCAAATTTGTGCTCTCGTAAAGGGACCACCATCCTCACTGACTCATAGCTCCAAATCACCAACTACAAAAGGGGAATGTGAAAATGACAAGGGTAAAAAGTCTTTTGCCCTATTTAACCCCCCTAAGGGGCATTTATGTCACTTTTTCACCCTATTTACCCACTATTGGCATCTTTTTGCTCACCACAATGAATTGGGTATTGTATCAAACCCACCTGATCATCCTTATCTGTTAACTATCCAACATTTTAGAAATAAAATTGGAACTTAATTAACTTTTGCACTCCTATATTTTCTTCCAATTTCATTTTTGAGGGGGCAATATATCCATATCAAATTGGGTCCTCAAAATTTTTTGAAAATCCAAAAACGGCCTGCCCTAGCCAAAAATTTCAAATATCAAGACTACCAAAACTAGAGTATCTAAACAAAAATATCACAACAAAAAATCAACATCTCAATCAAATCATCAAATCAACGACAATCAAACATTAAATCATCAACAATTAGATATCAAATCATCAATAGACAGACACCATGATGATGACAAAATATCAAAATATCATTGAACATACATCCAATCATCAGAAGTTGACCTAAAATCAAAAAATCAAGACAATCTTTGAACTAATATGCTTCAGAGAGGGGAATTTATAGACACCCAAAAATTGGCAAAGACCTAAATCACACAATTCTAATCAATCAGTGCAAATTAAAGAGAAAATCAAAAGAAACACAATAGACTTTCAAATAAAAAATCATATCAGGTCATTAATTATCTATCAAATCGACAAGACCTAAATCAACTTTAAAAGAGGAGAAAAAAACTCAAATTCATAAAATGAAATTCAAAAAAGGAGGAGGCAAAGGACGAAAGTGTTGAAAATAAATAAGACATCTATTAAATCAACAAAATCATTTATCCTCACAAAATTGGAAATCTCCCTTTTTCATTCTAAAAGAATTAAAAATATTTTCAATTATCCTCAAAACCAAGTCTATTGAACTCTTCCTCCTGGCCTCTTATGAGATATTTTTAGTTTCACTTTAACCCATCAGTCAAAGGTAAAAATCTTGATTATTACCCCAACCCCTTCTGAAATCCTATAAATAGGAGGGAAATCCAAGAGGCAAGGGACCAGAGTTTTAAGCATATGCACTATAGGCACATTTTGATTCATCATTTTAGCATTAGCAATTTAGCAAGTTCACAGCATTTTAATATTTCTTTTATGTCATTTAGCATCATTTATTGCATGTTAGCTTGTTGCATATCCATTTTTATAGCATATAATCTGCATTATAATCATAGAACTTGCATGCATTATTATAGATCTGCATTTTTAGCATACTCCCATTCTAGAACTGTCACTGAGATGCTAGTCTAAGAGCTATTTTAGTACTTGTAGTTAGGGAAACATGAGATGCTCATACAGATTACATTCTGATGATGATATCTTGGGTCTAGTCTAGTTTGTCATTAGTCTATTTGCATTCTATACTAAAGTTTCATGAATGCTCATTCACACCGTGTACAATACCAATATCTCCAAATGAAAAGGTAAATCAATGTATTTAATTAATTTTGAATTAATATGACATGTCACAAAAGGGCATAAAATTTTAAAGTCTAACATTGCTAACCATCATAATTTATTTATCCATTTAATTAAAATCCTAATAATTCCCCACTTATGAAATGCATTCCTAATCAATCCATTAAACAACAAACTTTATTAATTTAATTAACCTTTAATTATACTTCCATTTATTAATATCACAAATTTCTATATCCTAACTTTACCTCTACCTAACAATGACTTGAAATAACAAAACAAAATAATTAAATAATATGAACATACTTTAAAGTTAAATTACCTATCTACCCTCTAACATCTCTAAAATTCCTTTATTCTAACCAAGACTACATCCCCCTTCCAACACATAGTCCCCACATAGACTCACTTGGGTCATGAAGGGAAGTCAAATTCTTGTGGGGGGGCCATTATGGGCACTTAACCCCAAACTTTACTTGCTCTTCCATAGGGAATTTTCCTAGGATTGTACCCAACTACCCTATTTTCACTCCTATCAAGTGGAATGTAACAAGTCCCAACTTCAAAGATGCCTAGGAATCAACTTAAGACTAGTGGGTGTGTTTTTTCCCAATGCAGTTTTGTATTAGAACAATTTTAAACCCACTTGGGACATTTCCCAAGTTCTCCCCACTTCTTCCTAGGAATGGGTGGATGTGTGGCTTAAGCCTTCACTTTTTTACCTCTCCCCAAATGTATGCACCTAGGGAGGATGACTGTCTCATGTCAGAACATGGCATGATTTCTTTTATTTACAATACACTCAAAGACAACCAATTACAAGGCTACTTAGTGGGGACCACAACCCACCTTTTTGATTGGAATTTCATTTTGTTAGAATATGGTCTAAGGTATGTCTAGGTAAGAGAGATTAAGTTGGAAGACATATATGCACTACCTTTATTTATATTGTTTGATCCAAGTTTAGGATTATTATAATTTCTCTTGCTATATATATATTTTCTTTGGTTTGGTGTGATAGTGACTTGAAAGTCACGTGACCCTTATGAGACCCCATTTGAAATTAATATAATAGGTGTTGGTTATGATGAGGTATTTACCTTAGGATATATGTTATTTTATTTATATTTGATGTACTAGATTCTAGGCATATTTTGCTTAATATTATATTTCTCTATAATTTTTTTTTGGGGAAGGATTTAATTCCTTTCCCCATACATTTTCCAGAGAGGAAATGTGAACCTACATCAAGTCTTCTCATGGATGTTGGACTAGGTGTTTTCTTTCCTTAAACTAATCTTGTTTTATCCTACCATGAATTTTAGTGATTATATTGAAGATGATGGTTTTATCCTAGGACTTGAAAACCAAATGTTCAAATTTTCATTCACACAAAAAGAACTATCAAAGTATGGAGACTTTCTCCCATTTCATGACATATGAATTTACAATGCAACATCTATGATTTGAATTTATCAACTATATCTAAAATTTTCTTCCACATAATTCTTATAAACTATTTCTACCAAATGATTCACAAATAACATAAGAAGAAGGATTTTATTTCATAACTTCATCATAATACATCAAATCTCATAATGAATGTTTTCTTACAAGTAAAATATATACCATCTCTCCATCGGTCCTTACATAATTTCAAACAATAAGAAATGATAACAATTCTCTTTTACATCAAAATGAAATCACAATGGGAGCTTCATATCACATTACATTTGAAAAGACATGACACAATTGTCTTTCTTTACGCAATTGATTTTTCTTTTAGCTTTGTCAAGGGTAAAACCCTAATACCTTCAAGGAATCTATCTTCACAAAACCTGCATATGCACACAAGCTAGGAATAATAGAGGCTCACCTCCCATCGTAGGCTTCTATGAAGCCACCCATCGAGCAGGGGAAACAAGATCCAAATGGATTACACACATGCATCACTTGCCATTCCATGAAACACAACACATAACACAAAACAAATCCCTCCCATGGCTTGCACATTGATTCACCATTAGAATCATTTCACATTGGGTGAAGGTGGTCTCTTCAAAGAGGAGATGCCATAACTAACATAAACATCATATTGCAATTGCATTTTTCCTTTCATGGCCATCATAAAAATCTCCTCCTTCATACACACAAAACACTTGTATCTCCCAAAAAAACAAAGGTGTATGGATTCAATGGAGCCCATACTCCATGAAAGAAAGAAACTCCTCATCATGAGGTAAATCTTCTCAGCTACAATGTTGAGCCCAACTAATCCCTTCACCCAAGGATTCTCTTCCATCCCAAGGGTGAGTGAAGCCTTCACACCCATGATCACATTCAACATTCAAATCCAAGCAAGGAAAAAAATAAGAAGAAAAAACCAAGAAATCTTCAAGAACACAATACACATTCTCATTGCCACAACACAATATCAAAATCCACAATGCAAAGATTCACCATACAATGCATGCTCCATTGATAATTTCTCCATACTTGCAAATTTATTTTGCAATACTAAAAGAAAGAAAATGAAACATGGTTTGAAACACCAACCTTGGTCCAAGCTAAAGGAAATGATAGTTGTTGTAAAGCTCCCTTAATCTCCCTCCAAAACCTAATCGTCTCTAAACTTAGAGAGTGGGTGAACAACCCACTAATTTATCACCACTCCTCTAAAAAGACTCTCTACTAACCTTTTTTTAGTAGGAACATCAAGCCTCCTATTTCTTGCATTGTTACCCCTTCAAAATAAGAAAGTTGACCAAGTGGGATTGTGAGGGTACACTCATGGGGAAACCCCAAATTTCGAATTGGTTCAAGAGTGCATTGCTAAAGGGGTCCCCTAAGTTAGCTAAGCACTAAAACAGTTGAATTTAGGCCCCTAACATGTTATACTACCATATGGGTGGCTTATTTTCAATAAAATGTAACTTTAGGGTCACATTTAGGCCCCCTAAAATCCTTAACAAGTTTGAATTCGAAAATCAATATGATGGTGACCCATCCTAACACTCTCTCCCAAGTGGGTGTACTTAAACATTTATTGAAAGAAAAGAAAAAGACTAAGATTAAGTGACCTTATGACCAACACCCTAGGTGACATGTCATCAACACATGAACCATTACAAGTGTCAAGTGACACATTAAAATACATTACACTTCACCATGACATGTCCCTAATGCATCTTTATGGTTAAACATTTCCTCATACAAGCAAACTTATATTAGGAAACAAAATACTTTCACAATGAGGCTTTTGAATCTTCCAAAGATTCACCTTGGTTAAACTATATTCTCATAGGTTTGGAACTTGTTTCTCCCAAGAATTTTCATGATTCCACTTCCTGCACATTAAACTTGAGCATCAATAGTCCAAGGAGGCCATATATAATGTATATCATAAATGCATAATTCAAAATTTATGAAATCCATAGTGATATAATTCAATTTAAATTCCCTTTCCTATTCATTTCAATTAAATAATTTAAGGTGTTAGAATTTCAATTCTACATATCATAAACCATCATAATAAATCTGCATATCATAAATCATCATACTCAACTTAACGTTTAACTACATATCATGAATCGTCAGGTTCAATAAAATATTTATCTGCATATCATAAGTCATCATAATTCAATTTAACATTTTGCATTGCATTATAATCTAATACTATCATGTCCTAAAACTGCATCCATATGTCTTCGACCATTTCATACATAATATTAGGTTCTTAGCGCATATCATAATGTAAAACACTACTGAAGTATCAAAATTGATAGATAAAACAATCCACTATCCATCTAAGTCTCGAATAGATATCAAAATATCAAAATGTAAATAAAATGTTTATGTTATGATTGGTTAGGTTGAGGCCTCACATAAATCCTTTAATAGGGTCACATTTAACATTGTGTATTATAACCTTAAACAGGGTTGGCCTTTCATAGGGCATCACTTCAAAAGAGTGAAAAGAGTGGCATGTTACTGGTGGTTTTTCCCAAATTAGATTTCCATGTAAATCATTGTGTCAAATGTGTTGATGAATCTATTATGTTTCATGCTTCACATTTTTGCAATTTGATTTGATAGTAACCTACAAATTTTAAGTGATTGCATAATCTTATGGATGCATGCATGAGTACAAATGTTTTATGGGTTCACTAAGCTGTGAAAAGTTTTATTTATACATCTAGACCTTGGATAACTGATTCACCCCCCATCCCCCAGTTATTCTAAAGTATTCCAACACGATATTCACAACTCAATGTTCCACCAGTTCGAAATCCACATTTACCAAAGGAAAAAAATCCTTTCCCCCTTCAATGTGATCATGTTGCCTACAATGTCTATGAGCTAATGTGATTAGAATTATTTGATTCTTTAAATCCTTGCATTTTTTTTAAGGACAATAACCCTTGCATGTTCTTTTCTCTCTAGCATCCTGATGATGGATCATGTAATATGATCTAAAATGTTGATGTAAAAAAACTATACACAATGAAATCCAGAAACTTGAAAGTATTAGGATGGATTGCGGAAATCTAATAGATCTCAAGGACAACAACCTTATCCATCACCATTTCTTTTGAATTGACACCACAATCTAGCAATTGTCACCTTATTTTATTCTGGGTTCATATTGTTAAGCATGGACTTTCTTCACAAGAAAATATTTAGGCTATTAAATTATAACAAATATAAACATACAAGCATTAGTAGTATATTGTATATAATTGATAATAATAAAATAATTAAATATGACTATCTCTTCAGTACAGATGGCATCTAAACAAATCAAATGAATTATACAATATAAATATTGGCATTGATATTGAACAATATAACATTAACATTGAGTCTACACTTCATTCAACTTGGTAGAAAGCTTTTGTGTAGTGCCTGCCCCTAGGTCGCATTTTTGTTATCATTGTCAAACTCTTTTAGGGCTAGTTTTATGTTGATGATTATTAGTAACATTATTTTGAGATTATCAGATATTGTTTCAGATTTAGTTTATTATATGATGAGATTACTTGGTTCTTTACAATTCATGTATGCATGATGATTATTCAAGTGATTTCAGTTATTGATGATGATTAGATAGATGATTTATTCTATGTGTGTTTTCTTATGTATACTTACCCCATACTTGCATGTGTATGGTGTGCGTGTTTGTTTTCTTTCTGTATGGTGTTTCTGATGTGGTTAAGGAAGGGAGTCATAGTCACCTGCTATTCAGGATCTACACGATGCACCCCTTCTTGCCATTGCCTATTTAGCTTAGTATATATATTTTTCTTGTATATGCGTGGGTTTTATGCAGGTTGCAGGTACTGGGTATCGACTTCCTTGAATTTCCAGGATGAGCGTACCCTATAACATTATCTCAATGGTAAGAGAGGGGAGATAAAATTCTCAAGTCCAAATCCCAACCCTTTAAGCCATTTCTCCTAATTGAAAATTATGACAAGTATTTGAGTCAAGTACCCTTCGAATACGTCAGATGACGTAATTCGTGATATTAACTCTTTTGGTTTGATTTTGTATGTGTTTTGCTATGATGGGTTTTTGTATTTTACTTTATGAGTCTTTAGTGTATTTTCTATTAATTAAGCCTAATTAAAAGATTTAATTAATGGTTTAATTTAATGGAAAATTAATATAATATTTATTTTATTTAATTAATTGGGAAATTAATTAAATAAAATAATTAAATTTAAAGATAAAAGTTATAAGTTTAAATTTAGAAGCTGATAATATTTATTAATTTAATAATAATATATTTAGAGCTCAAATTTATTTTATCAATTAAGTTTCAAAAATAAATTTAAAAGTGGAAAAGATATAAAAATTATTAAAAGATTCTAGATCACATGATGTGTGCATGTGATTAAAATATATTAAGATAAAACAAGTGGATTTAATAAAGTGAGTGCATGAGATTTAAAATTAATAAATTAATTTAAAAAGGAGTCAAATGAATATTAAATAAAGAAATTTAATAAATTAAGGTGTATTATTTTAATATTTATTCACATAGGAGTATGCAAACTCTTGTAAGTTGTCATGTTGACAACACAAGGGTTTGCACTCTAATTATGCACGTGTTGTCTACACTTAGGAGTTAGCATATTATTTGAGCACATGTTGTCTACAACATTCTAGAGACCTCATCATGTCTATCTTCTTGTCATGGAAGTTATGTGCTTGGTTTTCATGCTTATCTCCTAGTTCTTTCTAGACACATTCTAGATGCATCTTAGAGGCCTTTATATAGAGGCTCTCCTAGCGTGTTTGGACAAGCTTACATGCATTCAAGAAGCTCATATGCTTCTACATGCTCATATGCTTCTACAAGAACTTCTAGTCACTTGGGGGTTTCAGTTGGTTTGATTCTTGGAGGAATGGTGAATGTTGGAGAAGGAAGGGATTTTTCTATGGACTTTTGAGGCATAGCAAATTAGTATTAGTATCCAAGTGCACTCGTGATTTTTGCATATTCTATTTGCACTCTTTCTCTTCCTGTCTTCATCGTGTCTGTTATTTGTGTTTGAATATATTCCATGAACAAATATTCAATTTTTAAATTGGAATCTAGATATGTATGTTAATTTTTAATTTTTTCTGAAGAAAACATTAGGAAACCCTAGCTTTATTTATGAAGGAAATTCATCACGAACTGCCCTGTCGCTATCCCTTACATAGACCTAAACTCAAACATTCATAACTTTTTATCTTGACCAAATTTATTTGATTTCTCTAGTCAGATTTGGCACAACATGGCCCTCTCCAACATATTTAAAATTTGGCCCGATCCAACAGTTCATTAGGGAGATATGGCCCCCATACTAGGACTGTTTTATTCAATGACAATCATTCCTCCATTTTCCATAACCAAGAGTTCTTTGTGCTTAAACTTCACAAAAATAATATACCAAAGCATGGAATGAATTAAAAACTAAAACAACATAGATCTAAGACATTTATACTCAATATTTTATCCAAATGAGAAGTCTTTTCAATACAAAAAGCAGACTGTGCCCTTACGGCAGCAAGCTAGGACTTTGCAGAGAATTTAATTTGGTATTGTATGAAACTTTGTTACATTGCATAATTTTGACCACGAACACCCTAAAAACTCCATACCATTCCTCCCCTCCTAAAAATAATGCTCATCAATGCTAATAATACATTTCAAACCAGTTGCAACTTCCTCAAACCGGTTACAGTCAGTTATGACTGTTTACATTTAGTTGAATGTTTTGTAGTTGACAACATGGTTGTCAACTTTGATAGCCTTACATCATTATACATTTTATTAATATTCCAAATTATTTTCAAGATTTTTATCCCAACTTTAAATCCTCAAACCACTCTTAAATCCCATAAACCCTCTACGAGCCTTCTAGGCTTCATTTTGCCAATTTTTGGCAATTTACATTTTTAGGCACTTCAAGTGCATTTGACACCATATAATGGCTCTACTTTACATATTAAAATAAATTAAACCTTTTAAGGTCTTTAAATAACTCATCTACCTTAGAATCTTGAACTGAACCCTAGGTACACTAACTCCCGAAATGCCATTAAGGCTACATCATTGATCCTTTTACAAAGTGATCAATCAAAACATTTAAAACATAAACAGAACATTTTTAAGTGACCATTGTGGACTTATTACAATCAAATGACCCTTCAAGGTCATGTTCATCCTTTGATTCCCCTAGGATCTATTTAGTGACCCTAGTTCTTCTAGGCCTTTTGTCCTTAGCCCTGGTGCTCTTGCACCAGTTAATAGTAGAAGAAGTGTAATTAATTATTAGTCAATTTAAGTAAATGGATTTTTAAATGAGGGAAAATTAAAAGAAAAGAGATATTAATAAGTGGAATTAAATAATTGAATTATTAATGAGATTGATTTTACTTAAAATCAATGAGGATTATTTTAAATAAATGATTGTCCTTGAAGTGTTTAAAGGAAATTGTAAACTAATTATTTGAAAGTTGATAAGTATTATTCTAATGTTTTGAATAATGTGAATGATTTTATCTAAAAGTCAATGGGAACTAGTTCAATGATTTAAATAAGTAAATAATTATCTTATGATTATTTTAGAGAATTGTTTTGAAATAATGGAGGGATAATTCTATGTTTTATTCAAAAAAAAAATGGGTTGAGTTGTAGATTAAATGAAGAATCTTATACACTTGAAATGTACTTGAAAATGAAAACTAAAACCTAATATTTGGCTTAACCATGTGATTGCGAAAGCAAACTAAAATATCTGTTTGTATCTTGTTCTTTATGCTATACATGTTTGGGGTTTGGGTGGTCCTAGAGTGTTGACTAGTTAGGATGTTTACCAAAGGCTTGGGAGTTATGCAAATGTGATGCCATGTTGATGTTATTTGGTCTCAATTCTTTTAAAACCCAACCATGGTAATGTGATGGCATGCTCTATTAGATGTTTGTATTTACTGATTGTTATTGCCTTCCAATCTTCTTGTGTGAAGCTGAGGTATATGCATTTGAGACACTTGACTTAACCATTTTTGAGTCATTGATCAGTTATCCTTGGACTACTTTCTAGTTGCCATGATGGGACTAAAGTGTTGATTTATTTCTTGATGTTGTCATGTTGTGACATGTTTTGAATCGACCATTTTGGAGTCTTTGATCAGTATTATTTGCTTTGAGATGCCTTTTTGGTTGCTCATTGAGAACCAATGAGTATGGTGATTTATCATTGATATGGATATTGAGATTTATTTTGAGATACTATATGGTTGCATGATGAGGACCGATGGATATTGTGATTATCATTGATACCTTCAGTTGCTAATAGAGAACTGTTGTGGTCATGATTATCAATGGATGCTTTTCAGTTGCTCATGGAGATTTGATGTTCTTATTGTGGATTATCTTTTGGTATTTTTCCAGTCGCTTGTTCAGGACTGGGGTGATTTAATGTGATTATGGATTTGTGCTTTTATTGAGCCTAGGGTAGGTTATCTACTTGTAGTGTCAGGAAGTGGCTTGCAATGGGGGCTGGGCCCCTAAGTGGCTGCCAGGGTAACTCATTGTAAGTTGTATTAATAAGTGAAAGCATTACACTAAATGGGGATTAAAATGAACGTAACAAGATAATTGTATGTTCTTTCCCATGCCTCGAGTGCTAGTATAGACTAGGATGGGAGTAGAGAGAACACTTGGTTGCGACCTTGCATTCCGTAGTATGCCTCGTCAGTATGAGAGGATACTAGTGGCTGCATAGGGATCACTAGGGGGCCAGGGTCTATTGAGAGACTACCAGGGAAACTCTAGTGTGATTCATGCAATGAAACTTTCCCTCTTACATAGTAGGTTTCCTACGTGTCTTGTGTGCCTTTTATGATGGAACCTTTGAGTTAGCATACTTTTAAGATTTCCTAAACTTAGAGGGTACTTGTGTTATGTGATTTGTTATCTTGTGTTATGTGATTTGATATCCTATTTGGGACTTGAGACTATCTCCTAGAATGGTGGGAGTGGGCCATTTAGGTCCCACGCAGTCAAGTGGTAGTGCTTTTTCACTCTTACCATTTGAGATCCATCTGAGACACCGTGGTTGATGCATTCCTTGTTGATATCTATCTTCATTCTATTCTTGGATTATGATGATGGACATGTATCCTTATATTGATGATTAGCATATTATAGATGATATTTTTTACTTATCTTATGCCTTATTTTGCATGATTAGATTTCTGATGCATATGTTGTAGCATGTTAGATTGCTTTCTGCATATGATGTAGTATGTTTTAGGAGTGATGTCCCTACTATGATACTATCGATGATCTCTTCGGTGACTTGGGATGTTACACACAGAGGGATGGCTAGGGCCCATGATGGTCTAATGATGCTATTTATGGTTGCGAGGAACTGTGCATTTAGATAATTATGTGTTGTGTTTATGATTTATGGTTATCTTTTACGATGGATGTTATATCTTTTATGATTATGGATGTATCATGTATGGAATATGGTTTCATTTACTTTATTGCACTTGCATCATGGACTTAGAATAGGATGATGTACTTCATTTTCACACATGTATATTCTTTTAAGCCTTTCATACCCTATGTCATGTACAATGGATGATTGAGCATTTCGAATTTGATTGCCAAAAGATATTCAAAAAAAATGTGTAATATGGACATTGGAATTTCTATTTATTCTTTCATGTGGATGTGGTAGTGGTTAGACTTCGTATTAGTTAGATCAAATGTGACTCAACATCTTGGGATCGTTAAGGAATGTAACTTGTTATGAATGTTTTTAGTTGTATGTATGTTATTACTTCTACTACTATGTGTTTGATATGAATGGTTTATCTTTCATGTCTAAAAATAAAAATAAAAAATTGATTGGCAAACTTAGTAAAATTTTAGGTTAATTCTTTTGGATCCCTTGGCAGGGTGTTACATTTTGAACTATTACATCCACGAGGTAAGGAAGAAAGTGCATACCACATTGTGGTGATCCATGCTACCTAACTATGTCCAAGGTGTTTTCACACTAGAGGCATACTCTGCCTACTAGACTACCTACATACCTGTATGCACAGGATCAAGACCCTTGAACTACTCACTCTAATGAATATGTAGCTCTAGTTTCTAATTGTTTTGATGTAGTTTTATTCCTATAACTACTAGTGAGATTTACTCACCTAATACAACTCTTTTCCATCATACACTCACTCGGATGAATCAGGCAATTTTCTATAATTACAATCCTGCAATACCCTAGTGCAACCTTTGTGTTGTAGTTTAGAGTTAATGTAAGGTTAACCTATATACATCCTAATTCAATCCTGATATAGTTATGTTTAAAAGCTTTTGACAATAATAAATGGGTCTAAATAGACCAGTCAAGTTAATGCTAGCTTGGAACAACTAATTCTTCATTTTATTGTACCTAATCTAATGACAGTTCTACAGGAATTTGCAATCAATCCAACTAATTAGCAACTATACCAATTGACCTATATACATCCTATCTCATTCCGTATGTAGTTATGTTTAAAAGCTTGTGGCCATGCTACTTGTTAAATGAGTTTTATTGTTTATAAACATACATACATACATATACATTGATGAAAAGGGCACGGCAATGAAATCCTAGATCTTGGTATAGGGGCCCTAGGTCTTAAATAAGGTGGTCAAATGCCAAGTAGGATAGTATAGAAGGTCAAGAAGCATCCAAGTTTACACAAGATAGTTTAAGAAATCTCAAACATGCATTTAAGCAAGTTGTTTACATGTTGTAATAAGGTTATAGGCAAGTCAAAGGTTGGTCAATGATTGGTCAAACATTGTGAGTTGACCAAAAGTCTCCATTTTTATGTTTTATAATATTTTTTCATATTGTGGTATAGTTTTGAAGGAATGTGTATTCTTTTATTTTAAGTTTGTGTAAAAGTTATAAAAAATGCAAAAATTGCAATAAAAGTTGTCATGCAACTTATTGCAATTTTTCTTGTAATCTGGAAGTCTAACAGTCAGATCATTATTTTGATCAAACTTGGAAGGATGAAGTTGTAAGGTCATGAGTTGTGACCTATAAATTTATTATCTTTAACCTAGTTTGGGGTTAGAATAGTATTCTATGGATTTTGAATGAAATAACAATCTTTTGGAGGGAAAATCAACACAGTCAGATTAAATCTTTCTAAAATTTGTTTGTAGAGTGATAATAAGTTATTGTTATGTTTTCAGAAAGTTGATTTTTTGAGGATTGATGAATGAAATAACTTTTTTTTCGAATAGGAGAAAGTGGTTTTGGTTTTTGATTTTATTAAGCTTGTTGTTTGCCCTACCCTGTAGTTAGGGTTTGAATGAAAATAATGAATATCTCCTAATTCCCATGATGAAAACTCTTAATGGTTGGTGAGTAGAAAAGTATGAGGATGGGGAAGAAATTATTGGTTTGTGTTTTAAAAAGTTCTACCTATATATACTATTCCTTCAACATCTAAGTCTCAAGTTTCAACAATCAAACTGTTGGACGTGCTAACAAACTGTGATTACATTGCATAGATTAGATATGGATTGCACATAGATTTAATAAGAAAACCTTTGTTTTTTGCAAGATTTGAGTTTTTTTTCATTGTTTTGGTTATCTTTAAAATTAGTTTGATCTTTAATGAAACAAGGACATTAAACTATGATCTAATCTTCCACTTTCATGCTTTGATTGAAGGTTTCCAAAAGTATTTCAATTCTTATTTTGTTGATTGTCATAATACTCTCTAATTTGTAGGAAATTTTGATGAATCAATTATGAAATAGTCATTCCATGAATGTAAGTGCTTTATTCTCATGGAATGTATTGTTTCCAATATGTATTATAGTAACTAACCATTTTACATGCATTTTTGAAAAAGGGAATGAAGTATTTTGGTGATCACCATAACTAATTTAAGGAATTTTACATTGAAATTACTGGGTATGCTACATCAGTAGCACATTGGTCTTGAAGGGTGGCTAATTTTATGTTGGATTATATCTACACATTATAAGGAAGGTGATTCATCCATTAGTTGTTGAAGAAAGTCTTGGGAAAGTATAGATTGAGGAAGCCCTAGTTTTTAAGGGATTTGAAATACAAATTGGGGCTTTTGCACTTGTAGGCTCTATAGACTCAAACTAATTAAAAATTCCTTTAATTTAACTCATTTTATGAGACTTTGGAGAATCTTGAAGTTTGGGGGTAAGTTTCACTCATTGTTGCTTTGCAAATCCATCATCTAGGAGGCCTAAATTGCTAATCAAGTGTTAAAACAAAGATTTTTCCCAAAGTAACCCTATCTATCCTTTTTGGCATGTTTAAATATTCAATAAAGTGTATTTGAAAAAGTTATACATTTTCTTAGTGTCTTGGAAGTCTTAAAAGTTATGTATTTTAGAAGCTTGTTGGAAACCTAATTGGCAGGGCTACTAGGCCTATCTTGTGCATTTTCTAGTTTAAGACCACAATGAATTTGTGGAAGGGAGGAACCAATTGAATCACCTTATAGTTGATATTTTAAGACCATTTAAACCACCTTGGATCATAGTATAGGTCTTTGGTAATAATTTAGGTGTTGGAGGCATTAAAGGTCATTTCATTACATTGAAATTGTGGATTTTTACTTTTTCCTTACTCTTGCTTATTGGGTCTTCATCCCACCATAAGATATACATACACACATACATATATACATATACATACATACATACATACATACATACATACATATATACATACATACATACATATATACATACATACATACATACATACATACATATACATACGTACATGCATACACACACACACACACACACACACACACACACACACACACACACACACACACACACACACACACACACACACACACACACACACACATATACACACACACACACACACACACATACACACACACACACATTTGCATATGCAATTTTATCACCTCATTTAACTAACTTTACTTTCAAATAAAAATTTAGGAACTAAAATATTTAGGTACATTTTAAAAAAGAAACTAAATTTTTTAGTGGATAAAATTATGATATTTTTGTTTATATGGATAATAATATTAATCATTGATCATTTTCTTGCCCTTTTCAAATGGTAGCATATAAGACGTTTTACTACTTTAGTATTCTTTGTTTCAAGCTTTGGCATTTCAGACATTTATGAGGTCTTGTATCCTAAGTTTATAATCTTTGCCCATTCAGTCTTGCTCTTTATTTTATTATTATGTTCTTGATTTTCATTTTTAATTCTTGCTATTTTCTAACATTCTGGTCTTTGCCAAAGTAATAGTCATGGTAACTAGTGGCAACAATAACATGACATGGCAACTAGTGAGATTCTTGTGCAGAGAATATGGCTTTTTTTTATACCATGAAGGCATAGACCCATTTTATTATCATAGTCAAGGGCACTTTTTAAGTTCAGTAAACACTTAAAAATCTTACACGGCTAGGTCTTTACAAAATTCAATCAAGAAATTGGGCAATATGAACAATGTTTGAATTGTCATAATTGATGACCAAAGTAAAAATTACCTTGAATTGTTACCATGAAATTAAGCCAGTTGCAAACAAAAATTACCTTGAACCCTTACAACGAAAATGAAAAATACATTGAACCCTAGTTACATTGAAATTAAGCAAGTTGCAAACAAAAGAGGATGCAAAAAATTGAAAATTAATCTGTCAACCTTACCTTGATGGTGTCGAAAAGCTCTTGATTGGTCACACTTGAAGCCTTCCCCCTGCACTTTGTCACGTGATGAAATGAAGTTTCACTTTTCTTTTTTTTGTTTATATCCTTGACAATGTTGAAAGTTTGACACACAACCTAACTTTTGTCAAAATTTTGACGTTATTGGGATCAATTTTTTTTAAAAATAACTAGACAAGACAAATTACCCTGCCATCAAAAATTAACATCAAAAATTACCCCCAAATGTACTAGTGACTTGCTATTGGTGGACATAGCCTAGGGATTGGGTGAACCAAGTTAAACCCTTGTGTCTTCTATTCTCTTCTGTGAGATTTATTATTTTATGGTATTGGTTATATTTGCATGTAATCTTTATTTCTATCCATGGGCAATCCTAGCAAGTGGTATCAGAGCCAGGTTTTGGTTTTTTTTTTTAATGCTATTTTCTGTAGGAAGGTCTCATAGTTGAGTGGGAGCAATGGTAGATGAGTGTAAGCTAAAGGTTGAGAAGTTTAATAGGCAGAACTTTTAGTTATAGAAAATGAAAACGAGGGACTATTTTCATTAAAAGGAATTGTGGCGAAAGAGTTGATGCAAACCCTAGCAAAATTGTATGAAAAGACCTTCGCTTCAAACAAAGTATTTCTCATGAAGCATTTATTTAATATGAAGATGGTAGAAGGTGAATCTATTGTAGATGATTTAAATGAGTTTGATACAGTTACTACTCAATTATCTTCTATAAATGTTAATTTCAATGTTGAAATTAGGTCTCTCTTGATTTTGTGTTCTTTGCATGAAATTTGGAATGATTTGGTAATTGTTGTGAGTAATTCTATTTTTGGATCTAATACCTTAAAATTGGATGATGTGATTGGTGTTATCCCGAGTGAGGAAACTCGTAGGAAAATCTAAGGTGGATCTATAGGGAGTGCTTTGAACATACAAAGAAAAGGTATAATGACTGAGAGAGAAAGTAATTATGGAAATCATGGGAAATCAAGAGGAAAATCAAAGGGGAAGAGGTCTCAATCTAGAGGATCGAGAGATTGTCGGTACTATGGGAAACTAGGGCATAAGAAAAAGATTGTTGGACTCAAAAGAATAATAAAGGAGATAAAATAAAAGGGAACAAGGAGAAAAATGTGGTAGTAACAAATCAAAAGAGGGTGCTTTGCTTCTTTCTTTAGAAAGTGTTGATGGTTCTTGGGTTTTAGATTCTAGGACTAATTTCATGCTACACCCCATATAGGTTATTTATTGGTTGTGTCGAAAGGGATTTTGGGCTTGTTTATTTGGGGGATAATGAACCCTATAAGATTGTTCGAAAGGGAAAAGTTAAGATTAAGTTGCAAAATGGGAATCATTGACTATTACATGGGGTAAGACATGTTCCAAGGCTTAGTAGGAATTTAATTTTAGTAGGGAAACTTAGTGATGAGGGTTGCATAGTTACTTTTAATATAAAAATTGGAAGTTTTCAAAAGGTTCCCTTGTAGTAGTAAAAGGTGTGAAAGTAGACACCTTATATCTTTGTACAGTTCATATTATTCCTTCTACTTTAATTATTTTAGAGAAAAAATGAATGTTTAGCAACAATTGTTGCAGTTGAGCACCAAGAACAAACAATTGTTGTAGATTATGATACAATGCTATGACACAATAGAATTAGGCACATGAGTGAGAAATGAATGAAATTAATTCATTCAAAGAAAGTTTAACCAGGTCTAAAATGTGTCAATATGGATTTCTATGAAAGTTGTGTGTATGGAAAACAAAAGAGTAAGTTTTGTGAAGAGTGGGAAGGAAAAGAAAAATGAAAAATTAGAGCTTGTGCATACAGATGTATGGGGACAACTCAGGTATCTTCACTTGGTGGCTTTCATTATTATGTTATATTTATTGATGATGCAATTAGAAAAGTATGGGTTTATTTCCTTAGATAGAAATTTGACGTATTTCAAACTTTCAAGAAATGGAAATGCTTGGTTGAAAATGAGACTGGTAAAAGATTAAAATGTCTTAGATCTGATAATGGTGGTGAGTATTATAGTTATGATTTTGAATATTATTTCTCCACTAATGGTATTCATAGATAAAAAAATATTCCAAGGACTCCATGGGGAAATGGATTGGCTGAACGCATGAACAAGACAATAATGGAGCGTGCAAGGAGTATAAGGTTGCATGTTGGCCTACCCTTAAACATGTGGGTGGAGGCTATCAATCCTATTGTATATTTGATTAATAGAGGTCCATCTACTCCTTTGGGTTGTGGTGTTCCAAAGGAAGCATGGACTGGCAAGAAGGTGAGTTGTTCTTTTCTCACAACCTTTTGTTATGAAGCATTTGCACATATAGATTCTGAAAATAGAAGCAAGCTAGAAGCTAAGTCAAAGGAATGTGTATTTGTTGGATATGGCATTGATGAATTTTCTTATAGGCTTTAGGATTTTGAAAATCATAAAATTGTAAGAAGTGGGGATATCATATTCAATGAGAAAGCATTGTACCAAGATCTATTGCAGCAACATGAGAAGAAAGAAAATGATTATGTAGTGCTAGATGGTACTCTAAAAGATGATGGTCCAATAGTTCCTCATTCTTCGCAACCAAAAATATCACACACCCTAGTGAATATTAGATAGTCAATAAGGCTAAGTAGACCTCCAAGATGATTTCCCCCCTCTTTGTGTTATGTTTTATTAATAGATGTTGGTGAACCTGAATGTTATGATGAAGTTGTGCATGTGGATACAAAGATTTAATGAGAGTCTGCAATTAAAGAAGAAATTGACTTCTTGCTAAAAAATTAGACATGTGACTTATGCAAGTTGTCTGTAGGTAAACAAGATTTACAGAATAAATGGGTTTATAGGTTGAAAGAAGATGATGGAGGAAAGAAAACATTTAAACCTAGGTTATTTGTATAAGGATTTTCACAGAAAAAGGGCATTGATTTTGATGAGATATTTTCTCCCATTGTTAAAATGAATTATATTTATACTGTTTTAAGTATTATGGCTACTGAAGATTTGTATTTGGAGTAGCTTGATGTTAAAACAATCTTTCTTCATGGTGATTTGGATTAAGAGATATATATGGAACAACTACAGGGATTTGAGGTCAAAGGTACAAAGAACTTAGTGTATAGATTGAAGAAAAGTTTATATGGCTTGAATTAAGCACCTCAGCAATGGTATCTTAAATTTGGTAGTTTAATGCATGAGCATGGTTACAATTGGTGTCATTCTGACAATTGTGTTTATTTTAAGAGGTTAGATGATGAAAACTACATTATTTTATGTCTATATGTTGATGATATTCTTGTAGCTAGGTCTAACATGGATTACATAAGGCACCAAAATGACAGTTAGCACATTCATTTTCTATGAAGAATTTGAGGGTAGCAAAATAAAATCCATGGTATGACAATTTTTTAGCACATCTTTACCTGATCATTTAAAATTTACTAAGGAGATGTGTCCCAAGACATAGGAAGAGTAGGACAAAATTTCCAAGGTACCATATGCTTTAGCTTTCAAAAGTTTGATGTATGCCATGGTATGTAGGCTAGATATTGCACATGTAGTGGGAGTTGTTAGTAGATATGTGATTCATCCTAGAATTGAGCATTGGAATGCAGTCAACTAGATTCTCATATATTTGAGAGGAACATCTAGTAAATGTTTATATTTTGGGGGCTCTACTAGTGATTTATAGGGTTATGTTGACTCTGATTTTGAAGGGGATATTGGTACCAAGCTAAGCACTATAGGTTATATATTTACTCAGTTGTAGAAGGTTAATACTTTATCCACTACAGAGGCAAAGTATGTTGCCGCTATAGAGGCAACCGAGGAGATGATATGACTTTAGTTCTTCATGGATGAATTGGGACACTCACAGAGGGATAATTATTTGTTCATAGATAACCAAAGTTCCATTTATCTTGCAAAGAATTTCTCTTTATAGTTAAAGACAAAACACATACAATTATGGTAACATTTCATTCAGCTAGTTATGGATGATGGATAGTTAAAGATGGAGAAGATACATACAAATGATAATCCAACAGATATGCTTACCAAGGCAATAATAAGGGAGAAGTTGAACTCATCTTCACCTTCAGTTGGTCTTCTAGACTAAAAAGAATAAAAGAACAACAGAGTCTAGTGTGGTTTGATATTCCAGTAGGAGCTGTAGGTTTAGCAGTGCTATGATCAATCTCCAAATGGGAGGTTATTATTGTTGAGTTTGATCAATCTCCAAATGGGAGATTGTTGTGATGTGGAGCCTAATCAGACTCAAAGGTTTATTTAGTGTGGTTTCCCCCCAGATTATTTCTATAGGGTCAAGGGGTAGCACCCCTTGAAGGGTCTTGGGGAAAAACCATAGGTGTGCTCCCAGTTGTACTACAACATGGGGTCAAGGGGTGCTGCCCTCAAAGCCAAAAATCACTCTACTATTGTAAATGGAATCAACCATTATTTTTCTATTAGAATTCTTATTCTATCCCTAATTTTGGAAGTGGAAAAAGCTTGTATAAAATGGCTCAGGGTTAGGGATTTCATAATGTATGATGATATTTTAGCTTCTTGTGGTGGTATTGAGTTGTAAGGGATTGCAGATTATAATTATAGGATAATAATAATATTGGACTTGTTTTTGGTGGACATAGCATAGGGATTGGGTGAACCATGATAAATCCTTGTGTCTTATGTTATCTTTTGTGTGATCCATTATTTTTTGATATTGGTCATATTTTCATGTAATTGTTATTTATGCCACTAGTTAATACTAACACAAAGAAACATAAGTGTCAATAATAATAGCTCCATAGATCACCATTGATGTAAACACTATGAATGTAGAAATCAAAACTATTGCATTAGATACAAAAGAAGATCCTTTTTGGCACCTCTATTGTTGACAATTTGGTGGATTACAAAAGGTCTAAAGATGAAGGAAAGCGGAAAGAAGAAAGGAAGAAGAGAGAAGAAGAAAAGAAGAATATAATGAAGAAAAGCTTAATAATGTGGTTGAGAAAATGAAAGATAGTTGGAAAATCATAGTTCAAGAGACTTCTAACTTCAAACCTTAGCTAAAACATGTTGAAACAAAGGAAGCCCATGCAAACAGAGGTAGGAAGGAAAGAAGAAGAAGCCAACACATTTGATCAATAGACTCCACAAAAGGAAAGTGAACCAAGCTCTTCAAGGTTACCACTTGAACAAGCTTTGGAAAATCTATATGGAGATGATGATGATCAAATTGAGTTGATATCATCTCTAAGAAAGATCATTGAAAAGAAAAAGAAAAAGAGTAAATAATCTACAGGGTTCATTGATGGAAGACATTGAGAAATTGAAGAGTATCATATCACTCAGAATTACTAAATCATACCCTCAGACAAGAGTAAAGGAAGTGATCAATGCTTTTGATAATGAGTTCACATAGTTATCAAAAGTTGCAACTACAAAGGCTCAAACCCTTTATAATGCTAAAATGTTCAGACAGGTTTGTGAGAACATTAGAGAAGACTTGAAGAGTCTTGATGTATGCATCAAGGAATTAAGGAGATGTTTGACTAAAGAAAAATCATTATATGGAAAATGTATCTTGTCATAAGATTTTTTCAAGGATATCCCAAATGAGCTAACAGTAAAATTGACAGAGTTGAAGATCTTTTTCACTAAAGTAAAATTCTTAATGTATAAATCATGGGCTTAGAGAGAAGAATTCATGATGACATTGGGATATTTATATTGAAAATATATTTTCTATTGAGAGAGAACCTTACCTTATATATGGACTATGTACAAAAATAGTTGGATGAATGCCTTTCAGCCAAGGCATCATATGATAAATATGCATACATAGATCTGAATGGAGTAGAGATTGCATCATATGGGCTATGTGCATTAATCAACATAGCTAAAGTAGTCAATTAAAGGTTTAACAAGGTATAAAACCAAAAATCTTAAAGGTAGAAGTTCAAATATGATTTGTATATAAGTTTTGACACCACCTTTTTCATTGATGTCAAAGGGGGAATAGAGTAAGGAAAATTATATATACATGAAAGGAGTATAGTAAAGAATTGTATAAGGGAGTTATAAGTAAGAGCATAGTCAAAGGGGGAATATCCTTATATAAATATGGTATAAATAAGATAGTAATCCACAATTTGAAAATTTTGTAATGGCCATGTAATAAATGTTACAAGTTTCAAAATTTTGTAATTTTGAGTTTTTGGGACTTAGCCATTTTTTCCATATGTTTCCATTAATGCCAAAGGGGGAGATTGTTGGAAATTTTTCTAGGTTATATAGTATGAGGTTGTCATTTAGGACAACATATACTCTATATGAAGTGAGCAAAGTATGGAAAGATTGTTTTGGTAGTTAGACTTAGAAATTGTCTAAGTATCACTGAGTTTATCTAGCAACATAATTAAAGATCTGCTTGGCATTGTTCATAGAGGAAATATTAACATGTACATAATTTTCTATAACAAATCCTATATTTTAGGACATTACAGGTATGTGTGCAAGGTTGTACAAACAATACATACAAAGTTATTGCAGTTTTACTAGTTGTAGTAATAAGCCGGTAAAACATGTCAAAGTTAAAGGCTCAAGTATTATATGTTAAGGAATTGTTTTAATTACCAAAAAAATTATTTGACTAATTAGGGATGACATCCTAGATGTTAACCCTAAGTGGATAAGGTATAGTTTTGTATTTTGGCAAACATGTGAAGGAATGAATGTCGACTGGATAGATAGTTTGATATAAAGAAAAGTTTTTTTTTGTAATGTGAAGTTTGGTAGAACATGTATGTTATTATTTGAATGTACTATGATGCAAACTAGATGTTCATAGAAATATAAAAGGTAGAGTATGAAAATTTTTCATAGTGGGCTACAAAGATTATAGATTAGATATTGAAGATATCAATAGTAAAGAGGTTTTTATATTTATCTCTTTGTATACATAATATCATTGTATATTTATTTTTAGGGAAGTGGAATTTGTTGGAAATGATTAAAAAGCTCATGAATGAAGAGTAATGGAACTGATAAAGAATTTTTTCAATCATTATTTTGTCATTGATGTCAAACTTGCTACTTGGAATGACAATTGCTTTAGTGATCCAAATACTATAAGTTGGTTGATTGACAAGGAGGTGGAAATCAATAAGATGTAACTAGAGTACCTAGAGAAAGGTTGAAGTTATGATGTTGTAATGAAGTATAAGGATCAGCTAAGCCATTGATGAAATAGTGTATTGATGGCATACTCTAAGACACAAAGGATGGACACACTGAGACACATGATGTAAGGATTAACTAAGTTCTAGTTAGTGCCAAATAGATTCTCAGTTGAAGCTGAGAAAGTTCAATTTTAGTGTGTGCCAAGTAAAGATCAAGTGTTGAGTAAAGATCAAGGTGCCGAGTGATCTTCAGGTGCCAAGCAAGAAATAGGTGCCGAGTGAAGATACAGGTGCCGAGCAAGATACAAGCACCGAGTAACACAAAAGAAGCTGAGCATCAAAAAATTAATAATGCCAAGTTGCTACATTGTTTTGAAAATTGAAGATTCACCAGATCCGAGCCGACATGGTAGTTATCTAGAATTTTGTGAACCAAATAGAAGATAAGAATAATGAGCTGGTGGCACAGAACACTATGTAAAACATTTTTGACGAATACAACTGGATTCTACATGAAGTTTCTAGATAAGAGCAAGATATGGGATAGATACATCATTTTCTAACTAATCTATTGAAGCCCTAAAGTTGGAGAGGGAGAATTGAGCAGGAAAGGTATCCCAGATTTCTATTTAAGGAGTCATAAGGTCATGAAACAAAAAAAAAAAAAAAAGGAGGTCAAGCATGAAAGCATGAAGTGTTGAAGAAGGTGCTAAGGAGAAAGAGAGCACATATACTTTGTTTTGATAGATGACCACATATATGATTGCATTGGTATGATGAGAAAAAAGACTCAAGGAGATGAAACTTGAGATGAAAAGCTGTCAGAGCTAAAGTGATTAAAGCCAAGCAAAGGATTGAACTGAAGTGTGATATGTAATCTGCAAGATATGTTGTAAGTTGTATCAGATCTAAAGACATTATTGTTACTCTCTAGCAATTGTAATAGTTAAAATAAATCCTATGGACTTAGGTTGGTTTAATAGCCATGTTGTAAATCCTTTAACAAGGTGACATTCCAAGTGAATGTTTCAAAGTCCTTTGACCAGGTCCATTCCTAACAGTATGGTGAAATCCTCTAACAAGGTCACATTTAACAATGTGTTGTAGCCTTTAACAGGGAAAACCATCAGAAGTGGTTGAAATCAATTGCACAGTTATTGTGTGGGTATCATCCCCACTCCAGTTTTACCTTCTTATTCCTAGAGGGTTTTTGGGTTATCAAATTCTTATTGTTATGGTGTGATGCATGTTTACTTTTCATGATTGTTTAATGTTCAATTGCATGCATGATAATTTCAGTTATGTGCCATTAAGGATTTGTAGAATAAGTTGCATTGGACATCATTGGACCTTGGATAACTGATTCACACCCCCCCCGCCAGTTATTCTAAAGATTATAACAGACTTAGGTAGCATATATTTTGTAATTGTATTAACAACACCTAATAGGGTTGAGGCTTCTAACAAGACCTAGTACTCTAACAAAGATTGAGACACTATATAAATGTAACAAACTCTTAATATCATTCACAAGATACTTTTGATTAGTGGATCATTTTGTGGGTACCATCCCCACCAGAGTTTTCCCTTGGCCAAGGTTTCCATAGTTAACAAAATATGGTGTTACGTGTTGCATTACTTTATGGTGGTGTTTACTATTTAGCTTGATCAATTTACTTTCATATTCATGTTATAAGATTGTTAATGATATCCATAATTGGGAATTTTTTTTTGAAATGTTGATTCACCCCCCTCATTATTTCATATTTCTAACATTTTGTACACATATTTGGATAATATCATTTAAGTTCTTGATTAATATTCATTTTTAGTCCATTATGAATGCTCTTTGTATGATTATGCAAAAAAAGATGACTACTTGGTGTAGAGGTGCCTAGCACACCAAGAGAACAATATACAATGTAATGTGGGTCTGAGTCAATCAAGTCACTCTTGATGTGTTTGAAGTCATTTATGATTTTATTCAGTCCTGTGGATTCAATATGTAATGCTTTTGCAAAAACTTGTAAAAGTTGTCAAAGGTTGTACTAATAGGTCTTGAATGGCCCAAGATGGTAAAAGGAGGTCAAAGTGTTGAAGGAAGATTGAAATTGATGTAATTTTTCATGTTTATTCCATATTAAGAGATTGTGGATGTATATGTTAATTTTCACAAAGTTTGAAGTTAATTTGAAAAAAATGCCAATATGATGACAAAATGTTGTCATTACAAGAAAAGTTGCAAACTCCTTTCCATCGGTTGGATGGATCAATTAATTGGTTGGAAAACTATAATAAACCTTATAAATGATAGTGAGTAGTCAAATTTGGTTAGTGCCCGGCAAAGAATCAGAGGGTGTGCAAGAAGGTTGGAGTATCTGTGCACCTTTGACTATCATGATATTTCTACAGGAAATGACAGTCAAGTTCTTTTCAATTGTAAGAATCCATATGATTAATGTAAAAAGGGTCTCAAGGAAGTTATGGAGGATTTTTTCCACCAAAATAGACAACACTTTACTTTTACGAATAAAGTATTTTGTGTTTAGAGTTCAAATGGTGTAATTATCACCATGATCAGACTTATTTCTCAATGTTTAGTGATGCTCTTTTTCATCCAAATAAATTGTTTTATGAACTAATGTGATTTGGATATGAGGAATTAAAAATATACTTTCATTTGAACTCATTCTCATGCCTGGCCTTGAATTACATAAGGAGATCTGGTGAAATCTCTAAAAATTATCTGAAACCCTTCCTCATGAGTCACTCATGAGGGTTTTCATTTATCTCAAAGATTCACTGTGGGAAATTTTAGTTCTCAATTTATTTGAAGCTAGATTCAATGTTCTACAAGATGCATTTTGTTTCATAGTGTTTGGTTGAGTGTTTTTCAAGAAATTTAACACCCTAGTGGCAGAACAATGAAATTTTATGCACTATATTTATGATAGTAAAAAGGGTCTATGTATGGGTGCTATAACTCATAGTTTGACCATTGGGTTTTTCTAAAAAAAATTATGCATTGTTACCAACCTAGTCATCCATATTATGACTAGAGAAATTATCTAAATTAGGCCTTGTGTGAAAGTTATTGGATGCAGAGTAAAGTACTATCAAAATTCTCTGAATGTGGACAATCACCTTTTTATTTGAACCCTTGTTTCTTATGGTGTCTTGGTCAAAGATAAAAATTTCCATACGATGCATTTAATAGATTGATGACTCTTGGATTCTCTCTTATTAGAATTAGATAAAGAGGTTATTTTTATGATTTCCTATAAGCTTTATGACTGGTAAGAATGTATCCAAGTATTATGCTAGACATTGTTTATTGTGATCAATCATGATGACTGTGGTACCATGATGACAATTAATAGTTTTATGATTGAATGTTGTTTGTTGATTAGATTAAAAGTATGAATGATGGATAGAATAAATAAATAGTTGGATTAAGAATTGAGTAGTCTATTAAGATTTGATTGAGGCTATAAAGACTAATGAAGTTATGTTACCAATTTTGAGGACAAGACATAGATCAATTTTATGGTTTACTAATCAGAGCTAGTTTATGGTGTTATGGAGAGGATAATGAGGGATTGACTTATTGAAAATTGAATTATGTGTTTGCAAGGTAATGGAAATGAATTTTTTTAAAGAGAAAATGAGTGGTTGATAAATGGTAATGACTCAGTAAGTTGTGGCATTGTGGCCTAATTTTGCAGTAAGAAACGAGTTTTGAGTATGGAATTATAATAGGTGAAGTTGTATGTTTGAGTTTCCTTGAAGTAGGATGAGGCTTAATGGATTGAGGATCCTATCAAATATTCCATGTTGAGGGATATTTTTATGTGAAAATGTCTCTAACAAGTTGCACATATGATGAAATGATGCTTGGATCAATAAGATCCTAAGAGTTTTTCTTGAGTTCTAGGATGCTCTACATCATGCTTCAAAATCATAACATACATAAAATCTGTTATTCCCTTTCTATCTAGACTCTTTTTTTATCTCCAATTTTGTCCCTCATAATTCGTTTAAAAACATTGCACTACATAGTCACAAACTTTACATAACATAGGACATGATAATCTCTAGGCTATAACCACTTTAATTTCTACCATGTAGAAGTAGCCATTCAAAATTTGCACTCTTTTGACTTCATTTGTATGTGAAATGGAACCTGAAAAGAGAGATTAATCTTTAAAGGAAAAATAAGGTAAATCTATTGACAATTGGCTAATAAAGATATGTAATTATTGTCATTTATGGCAACACATGATGTAGATGCTTGTAGAAAACCTTGGAAGTAAAGATACTTAGCTTTTGCTACTAAGAAAAGTGTCTAAGTATGAAACTGGTTTACAACAGTGTATTATTTTATATGTAACTTGTTACTGACATCATATTATGACTAGTGAAGTTAGATAGAGATAGTATACATGTTTATGATGAGTTGTATAACCTCAGACATCAATATGAATAGTATGGAAAAGAGTATTAATGTTTTACCAATGAACATGACAACAAAATTAAAGGTAAAGGAATTATTTTGTTTACAAAATAATTACTTGACCAATTAGGGCCGACATCCTAGATGTTTACTCTAAGTTGGAAAAGTATATTATGGTCTTAGTTGACCTAGCAGCAATTTGTGAAATGGCATGGTGTTTATGCAAAGGACATCTTGTGAATCCAAGTGGTGTGTTCTGCATTTTGTATTGTGATAAGTGATATGCAAACTTTTTTGAAAGCAATATATGCAAAATTTTGTGAATCTAATTTTGTGATCCAAGATCTAGCTGAGGTTAGAGTTCAGTCAAGAAAGAAGTTACAAAACCTATAACTTAAAGACTAACTACTTTTTTGGGTAGTGAGCTCTTCTTGTGGTTGGAAGTGCATGTTTGGGTTGTGGGCTCATCTTGCATCTACTGAACTAAAACTCCTAACATGGATTCAAAGTCTCCTAATAGGGACTCTTGATACTGAATTTTCTCATTGACTCCTAATAGGCTCCATCCTCTAACAAGAAACACACACACACACACATACGCACACATGCACACACGCGCGCGCACACACACACACACACACACACACACACACACACACACACACACACACACACAGACATTATCTAGTGGGTATCATGCCCACTGGGGTTTTCCCTTGGTTGGGGTTTCCCTAGTTAACAAAATATGGTGTTATGAGTTATCTTTATGCATGGTTATTGTCACTGTTCAACATTACTTGTTTACTTTCATATGTATGGTTCAAAGTAGTAAATAACATCTAGTTGGTGACTAAAGTTTTTAAATTATTGATTCACCCCCCCTTCCCCTCTCAGTAGTTCCTATTTCTAACAATTGGTATCAGAGTGTAGTTACTCAGAAGAGGCTCAAAAACTTGAGTAAGATCACTATGGATATGGAAAAATTGATGAAGAACCTTGAAGAGGCACTTGAACAAATTGATCTCCTTATTGAAGAAAGAGATAAGCTAAAGGATACATATGAAGACTCCAAAGTATATATTGGATACTTGAAGGACAAGATTGAATATCTCAAATCCAAGCCTGAATCTAGTGAATTTGAAACTAGTGATGATGATTATTCAAAGATGAAGACAAAGTACAAGATCTTGAAGCATGAATTGAAGATTACCAATCTAAAGTTGAGTTTGAAGAGTGATCCTAGAAAAGTTGAATCTAATTTGAAGAATGAAAATTTAGATCTTAGAATAAGTCTAGCAAAGAAGACATCTGAGGTTGAAACATTGAAAGAAGATCATGAACTTCATAAGTACAACACTATTGTGAATGGTGAACTAACTCAGTGCAAGCAACAACTTGAAAAGCTTTATTCTAGCAAATAAAAACTTGATGATTCAATGTCTATATAGAGACCTACCTATGATAAGACTGGTCTTGGTTATTTATTTAACATGTCTACAAAGAAACTTGAAAATAGATCAGATCTGAAAGAAAAAGATAAATCTAATGATAAGATTGAATCCAGTCAATCTTCTGATAAACATAAAGAGGTTGGACAAGAAAAGGAAATTGTGAAATTGGATGAACCTAAACAAGTAGAATCTCCTAAGGAAACTATGTATGAATTTAGAGGTAAGTATTTTTCATGGAATGAAATAGGTCATATGAAAAGAAATTGTACAAATAAGTCATTTAATCATGTTACAAATTTTTATTGTCATAATTGTCATGGTATGGGTCATAGAGAAATTGATTGTAGGAAACCTTAATATGATAATGATAGAAGGAATAGTAGAATGTATGGAAATACTAAACCCGTGGATAGAAGAAGATCCAATGAGAGGACATTGAGAAAAGGAAGATCTTATGAAGAAAGAAGGCAAATCATGTGTTATAAGTGTAACAACTTTGGGAACATATCCTAGAATTGTCATGCACCTATTGATCAATAGAGTCCTAGAAGTAGAACCCCAGTATGTCAGTTATGCAAAAACTTCAGACCTACAACAAAGTATTGTAGAATAGGTAGAAACTTCAGAGATAGAAGGAACAATAGAAGAAACTTTGGAAATAGAAAGAATGATGAAAGAAATGTCGAAAATGACAGAAGGAATCATGAAAGAAACTCTAGAACTAAGAAAGATAATGAAGATCAAAAAAATATAGTCAGTGAACTTCAAGAACTTAATGAGGCACTTGTGAAGGGATTTAATAGTTCTAAAGTAAAGTTAGATGATGCAGAGATAGGAAGAACAAAGTCAATAATAAAGTTTGATTCAACTAAGTTGAATTAAGCTTGTTCATAGCACCAAAATTTGAAACTTCATTTAGAGATCAAACCAAAGATAATGAAGTTGGGAAAAGGTGTATCGAGATAAGTTTAGACTATAGCTAAGCTTGTTTTCAATTTGGACCTTACCAGAACTTGTTAGGAAGGAATTAAGAGTTACTATTGTAATAGAGAAAGTTAACTCTATAGCAAGAAATGAAAACTATGTTTTTATAGAGAATTTTGTAGAGTGAAGATTCTTGGAGCATTGTCATGATGAAAGGAAGCTATGGTAAACTTCGGGTAGCATTTAGAGATCAAACAAAGATTTCAAGTAGATATTTGATTTTAGAATTTAATTGACAACTTTTTTGTGTTTGCAAAGTACAAAATTAATACAAGTTTGAATTAAATGAATAAAATGGAGTACAAACTTGATTACCACTTCATTGCGATCACATTAGAAGCATGAAGCACTTAGAAGCAACTTGACAAGGTGACTTTGAATTAAACCCTATTTTTAAAAGAGATATTTTATCATTTCTCCATAGAATTTCTTTGATAAAAATTATATCTGATAGAATCATGGATATATTAGTAGTTCATAATGTTGAGAATGAGGAGAGACCAAAATTGAAGGTTATTTCTATGAAACCCATAGAAGGAAACCCTAATTCAACATTGTCCATTACTCTAAACTATGTAGTATATTTGAAAGATGTAAGAAGTTATCTTAATAGTAAGTTTGAAACTATTGGGAGTGAGTATATGAACAAAGATATGGAAATTGTCTTTAACCATGATATGTCAAAAAAGCCCAGATTTGAACATTTGAAAGAACTAGACCTATTCAAATACCATTTCTACTGTGAACTTGATACTAAGGAATATAAATAGATTATACAAAGTAGAATTCATGATGGAAAATTGTGGATGGAAGACAATGTAGTTGACATTTCAGCTGACCTTATTGATAAGGTAACTGGTCTTAGCAAATAAGGCAATGTACCTATAGGTGAGAGACTTATTAAGAAGAAGGTTGAGAGAAAAAAAAAATGCAAATTGTAATGGGAAGGCCATGGTGATCAGCACCATTAAAAAAGATGATATAAGATTTTTTAGAAGAATTATTGCCTACTCTATATGTGCAAGTTATAAGATTGATGGACTGTAAGAAGGATTCATCTATACAGTCTATAAGATTTTTGTTTAGAAGGAACAAGTCAACCTAAGTGAAATTCTAAGAATGCAACTTCTTAATAACTTAGAGAAAATCAAGAGGACTAAGAATGGTGTGTTTATATTTCAATCATTGATCAATCACATATTCTTTCATGTATTTAAGAGATTTCCATACTTATCAGTTACTGAGATTATGAGTAGTGAGAGATGTACCATAGAGAAAATTATAGATGTATGTAGAAGACATCTAGCAGATAAAATCTTGGATAGCAAAAATTTGATAATGAAAACATTTTAGAATGGGATGAGACAAAGATTCAAAATTGCACTTGCAATTGTAGAAAGATTCAAAGATGATATATGTGATATGGTTGATACATATTTAACTCATATTCAAGTAGTAGAACCTCAAGAAACATTCCTTGATCCCTTAGGTTATGAGTTAAGTGATGATGTAGCAATTGGATACATTAATCTAGTGTTGAACTCTAAGAAGGACCAAGATGAGTATAGATTTGGGACATATGAAGAAATTACCCAATCAACTCATCAAGCATCTTTAGAGAAAGCATCTCACAAGAAGATTGAGACAATAATGAAGAAAGCTATAACTAAGTGTGGTATGATAGAAAGTGAATCATAGGAAGTTACAAAGACAATGAAACAAGGAATAATGTATGTGCAACCATTATTAGTTGGGCAACCATATGGTGTGTTTATTGTAGAGATACCTTCAGAATACATCATTCCATATGTTGCAGTATCAGCTAAACAACCAAGTGAGCCAAAGAGAAAATTAGAAAGATTAATAGAAGTTGTGACTACCAAGACTAAAAGAGTCAAGCAACAAGCTACTAGACTAGGAAAAAGACAAAAGACAATGTTGACAATTGTGGAATCTAGTGAAGAAGAAGAACAAGAAGTAGAAAAAGTAACTATTTCTAGACAGACAATAGGAAAAGCAAGGCAACCTTGGAAGCCAAAGATTGAGATGATAAACTTAGCCATTACAAATGAAGGGAACTTTGTTCAGATGAAATTTTTTTATGATTTGTATAATGATATTGAGAAAGATCAGATTGATATCTCTACTATGAGATATATAATTGCTAACAATCTAAAACTTAAGGATATTGAATGCATGGTAAATCAAAAGGTCTATGACAGACTTATAGAGAAGAAAGCACCAGCTCAAAAAGGGAATATCAAACTTTGGAATTCTATGATAAGGACCATATGCAAGGCTGGTGATGAGGAAGAAGTCAAGAATTTGTTGAAAAATTTGGCACCTTACTTGAGAAACAAGGTGAGACCATTTATATTTATGGTGGGTGAGAAGGATAAAATAAGGAATGAAACAACTATGACTATTAGTTAGATGATGACCGAGTCTAAGACAACACCTTCACCAACATCTAGAACCTCAAAAGTGTCAGTAAGTAGTGACACTATGAAAATTAACTAGACCAATGTTACTATTAACATTGATGAAACTAACCTTTTTGAGAGTTTCAAACAACCTGAATCTCAAGCCAAGGTTATTCAGGATCAGTTAAAACAAATTGAAGAGGAAAAGAGGCTATTAGAGGCAGAAAAGAGAAAAATTGAAGAAGCCAAGTAGAAATTGCTTGAAGAAGATATAAAAAGAAGAGTTGAAGAAGAAAAGAAAAGCAAAATAGATGAAGAAAATAAGAAGAAACTAGAGGAGGAAGAAAAGAAAGAGAAGGAAAGAAAAGGAAGAGAAAGAGAAAGAAGAGAGAAGAGTTAAAGAGGTAGCAGAGAAGAAGCAAAGGGAAGATGAATCTAAATCATCTACTCCACTTTCACTTGCTAGCCTAAAAAGTGATGATGATGATAAAACTACCTTGATCTCATCTCTGACAAAACTTATTGAGAAGAACAGAATAGTGAAGAGCCTAGAAACAACCTTAGTGGAGCTAATTGACAGATTATATAGTACTCTAGTAGTCAAGAATATAGAGGTAGATCTAGAATAGAGGGCACAAGTAGTGTTAAAATATTTTGATGAAGAATTTACAATTTTTTTGAATGTTGTAGAATCAAAGGCCCAGATTTCACATGATGCTAATTAATTTAGCACCATTCATCAGAATATCAAGAATGATTTGCTAAGTCTTGATACTTGTATCAAGGAACTTAAGAAATGTCAACAAGATGGAAAGGCATTGTACACTAAGTGTACCTTATCTCATAAGTTGACCAAGGATGTTAATAGTAAGATTGAAGGAAAGTTGAGTGAGCTAGAAGCTTTAACAAGACATATACAACAACCTTCCAACAAAGTTGATGACTTTGAAGGATAAGTGGCCAATGTTCATAGTGCTATTGGGAAATTGGAACTTTAGAAAGAACAAATTTTGAAGAGATTGTTGGAATTCAGAGAGTCTGTTGATCTAAAAATATCTACTATGGAGAGATAGTTGGAGGAGTGTGTCAAAGCCAAGGACACCTATTCAAATTTCTTATACTCTGATCTTAATGTAGTGGAAATTGCATCATATGCCCTATGTGAAAATCTTGCTTCTATTGAAATAACCAAGGACACATGGATAAAATGTGTAGATAGTCTCAAGATAGGTTTTTATGATTACATGAAGATACTATCATTCTACGGTAGATGAACAAAGTTTTTGACAACAAATGAATAGTTTTGACAGTTTTTGACATTCTGACCTTTGTCATTAATGTCAAAGGGGGAGAAGATGCATAATAAAATTGTAAGAAAGGTAAGGTATGAAATCATATTGATAGGGGGAGCATATGTAAGATGGATAAGTTGAAAAAGATGATAAATGTATTGTTACTATAATGTTTTGGACAAGTTTTTGATACTTAGCCAATTTTCCCTATTTTGTTGCCATCAATGCCAATGGGGGAGATTGTTGACAATTGGCTAATAAAGATATGTAATTGTTGTCATTTATGGCAACACATGATGTACATGTTTGTAAAAAACCTTGGAAATAAAGATACTTAGCTTTTGGTACTCAAAAAATTGTCTACGTATGAAATTGGTTTACAACAGTGTATTGTTTTGTATGTAACTTGTTACTGACATCATATTATGACTAACGAAGTTAGATAGAGATAGTATACATGTTTATGATGATGTATATAACCTCAAACATCAGTACAAACAATACATAAAAGAGATATTCATGTTTTACCAGTGAACAAGACATAGGAATTAAAGGTAAAGGAATTATTTTGTTTACAAAATAATTACTTGACCAATTAGGATCGACATCCTAGATGTTTACTCTAAGTTGGAAAAGTATATTATGGTCATAGTTGACCTAGAAGAAATTTGTGAAAAGGCATGGTATTTATGCAAAGGACATCTTGTGAATCCAAGTGGTGTGTTGTGCATTTTGTATTATGATAAGTGATACACAAACTTTTGTGAAAGTGATATATGCGAGGTTTTGTGAACCTAATTTTGTGATCCAAGATCTAGTTGTGGTCAGAGTTTAGTCAAGAAAGAAGTTACAAAACCTATAATCTAAAGACTACTTGCTTTTTTTGGAAGTGAGCTCTTCGTGTAATTGGAAGTGCATGTTTGGGCAGTGGGCTCATCTTGCATCTACTGTACTACAACTCCTTATAGGGTTGGAATCTTCTAATAGGGATTCAAAGTCTTGTAACAAGGACTCTTTATACTGAATTTTCTCATTGACTCCTAATAAGGTCCATCCTCTAACAAGGAACATATGTATCATTATATTATCTAGTGGGTATCATCCCCACTGGGGTTTTCCCTTGGCTAAAGTTTCCCTAGTTAACAAAATATGGTGTTATTAGTTATCTTTGTGCATGGTTATTGTTACTATTCAACATTACTTGTTTACTTTCTTAAGTATGGTTCAAAATAAAAAATAATATTTAGTTGGCAACTAAAGTTTGTAAATTACTGATTCGCCAACCCCCAACCCCTCGCACCCCCCCGCCTCCCCAGCAATTCTTATTTGAATTTTTTTATCTCAAATATTCATTTGAAAGGATGAAAAACTAATCAAGAGAATGCATGTCTCATTAGAAAAGGTAAAGGTAGGTCAATCAATTTTTTATAGCTATTTCTGTGTCATCATCTGACCTTTCTTGTTTCCAAACTGCTCCATATATGGGGTAGTTATAAATTAATATACATGGGGGGCTAAGGTGGCCCCATATATATTGGAAATTCCATTTGTTTCCCATCCCTACATCAACATACAAATCAATGTTAAATAACTCTTAACTATATTTAGTTTTGGGCATCTTAAATGTCAATTTTTTAGTATGGAAAGATGGTTTTAAATTTTAATATACTTTTTGATGTAGGAGCATCTTGGGTGTAAGAGCAATCTTGCATCACCCAAAAATATTTTCATTTTAGTCTTTTCTATTTTAATAAGGACTAGTAGATAGGGTGGTTGCTATTTATGGGAACTTGCTATTTTTAGTAAGTTTTTCATCTGAGCTTGGAATGTTCTCATTTTATACATGAAGGTTCATTATAGATTTATAAGCCTACCATAAAAATCTCATTGCTCCAACTTAAGTATCATAAAAGTTATTACAAATTTTTGGTGGAAAAAATTGTAGAAAAATCTTTAGGCTCACCATTGGAGGCCTTAGAGTTCCTAAATGAGGTCCAAAAAATTGATAGAAGGGCACTTGCACAATTTCAAGTCTGTAGATCAAGAACTAACATTTCTAAAAAGTGGTTATAACAGCCAATCAGAGCAACGGTTCAAGAGTTATCGCCTTCGGAAGGTGGGCTATCAAAATTTCTAAAATAATTTGTCAAAAATGTATTTAGCCAACTCTATATGTATTGTCAAGGTTTGTTGGCCCTAGGTATTAAGTTTGAGCATCTAGAACCTTCCCGGGCAGCATAAAATTGCCTATTTAAGAAAAGCTCAAACATTGTCTAAGATAGCTTTGGGTGATAGTTCACAGCTTGTGTATTGTACTTGTGAATTTTGTAATTTTGCACTTGCGGTGCAAATAAGAAATCCATATTTTGTTCTCACATTTGTTGTTGTTTCTTTGTTTCTACTATGATTTTATGGTATTAAGGGGAGCACCCTTCATCACTTTTTCACAAATTAAAATAAATGTACACCACATATAATGAAAGGTCATCCCCATAGATAAAAATCCATAGAGCCTTCTGTGTATTATGTTATTTTGAGGGCTACAACTTACTTGCCAAGTACTCCTGGTGGATGAATAGGGGTTGTATATTGTGCTTTCAAAAAAATAAAGTAGGCAAATCAATGCATTAGTAAACCCAAAATTATCTATCATTTAGACTTTTTATTCCATAGGCATATTCGGTAGTTCCTGTCCATATGGGTAGAGACTTATGTTTTCCCTTAGGTAAATGTTGTTAATTATTTCTTGGAATCTAAGTTACTTCAAGAGAATTGGATTTTCGTATGGTCTTGACACATTGATAATTAAAATAAAGCCTTTTTCCATTATTTTCCTTGTTTGATTCATCCCTCTCATTTTTTAAAGGGGATTTCTATTTTTTGATGAACAAATTCAAGGAAAAAATCATATGGTAAATAAGAAATGAGCAAGTGAAAGTTCAATACGTTCTTTATGTTTTTTTATAAACAAATTTTTAAAAAAATCTATCAATTGGGATGGGTATGAACTTTGCATTAATTCTCAAGAAAGTTTCTTTATTTTCAAGTGACTTTTGTAAAAATGGTCATGTGCCTTATTTATCCTTCCACATTTTTCATAAATGCATAAATCCATGGAATGACATGACTTTAGGCCCCCTTTTCATGTAAATTCTCAAAACCACAAAAACAAGAGTAAAAAAGCTCAGTAGAAGTCCTTTTTTTTTTTTGCATTTCCTACAATATACTCTAGGGTTACATCTCTTCCAATAGGGGAGGGACTACATGACAAGGATGAATTTTTTTCTATTGCTAGAGAGTTGAAAATTGCATAGGTATAAAGTTTCAATTCAATGGTGGTGCAATTCTGCAGTTATTGGTTGCTAATTCTCTCATAGGTTGTAATGCATTTTTAAGTTCCTAATGTTTTAAATACTCATGTTTACTCCTCAGCTAGGAAAAACCCTTCTTACAAGTAATATTACTTTTTAAAAATATTTTTTTGACAAATTGTTGCACTCCCAATAATTCCCTTGCCCTTATTTTCATTTTTGGTATGTAGCTATTTTTTTGGTTGCATCCCTTCCTTTTAGGCATTGTTGCATCCACATATTTTTAATCTCTTATGGATTCATAGTTATAGGCTTATAGGGTATCAACTAAATGGAGGTACAAGATTATTGTTGTTAATTTTAATTTTTATGTTTATTGTGATGCATTTTGAAGTTCTTAGTTTGTTAAATACTCATGTTAACACGATCTCGTAGTAAAAGCTAGTGCTAATGCTAATGGTGTTGTATATTCCCCCTTGGTAAGGAAGGTCCCTTCTACACTATCTAGACACAACAACGTGCTTTTCTAAAATACTTCTTGTTAGTTTCTTAATCTGGTATTTTACTAAGTTGTGAAGAGTATTTCTTTTTAGAATCTCAACTGGAAATTCAACATTTTTGGATTGATAATTTTCTCTGTAAATTGACATGATTGAGATCTTTTTATATATAACACTTGAAATAGACATGACGGTTTAGTTTTGTGCCTTAACTATTTAACATTTAAAAAAAACATCATTTTTAAGAGCTAGGATTATGTTTTTTCTCCAACATTTGTTTTCTTCTCCTACTATTTGGTTTTATACCTTAACTATTTAACATTAAAAAATATTATTCTTTGGGAGCTATGCATATAATTCTAATCTAATGGTTTTTTTTCTCTCATGTTGGGTATTCATTTTGAACTCCTCTAGTGTTAGGTGGCTTAAACATCACACACTAAGGCTTGATTCCTAGGCTAAAAGTGTTAAATAGTCAAAGTTGACTTATTTTTCCAAACTTAATCTCTTCCTTAGCGTGTGATGTTTAAGGGTGGCCCTCTAGTGTATTTTTGAGATGCAAATATTCTCGTTGGCTACTAATAGGCATGCTCTTCAAACTATTGTATTCACATCATGAAGCTTCCATACTCGTCTCTTTCAACTTTTGATTCATCAATATCATTTGATACATGTGCTTTAAAGAAACTATAAGCTCCTATATCATAAGATTTAGACACTATCTAGTGCTTTTGATAGCCTTGAGTCATAGAGCTACTTTAACTGCTAAATATATACACATGATTTAAAGAAACTATAAATTCCTATATCATAGGATTTGAACACTGTTGGTGCTTCTGATAACCTTGAGCCATATAGCTAGTTCAAATGCTAAATTTATAATTTACCATCATGTTCACAACATGTCTAGCAAATATAGACTTATTAAGGATTTATTTTTAGATATCCTAAGTTGTGTTTACCTAACACATGATAAGGTAAAGTGTAAGCTAGTAATTTGGCAATTTGTACTTGTTTCTATTATTCTGAAATGAAATAAACATGAGTTTTAAAAATGTTTCAGGAGATAAAAGATTTTTTACTGAGCCATGACATGCTATGTTTATGTCAATGAGACATCTCACATTTTTTTATTGATTTGTAAGTTATTTATGGGTTTTAGTTTTGGACCATGGAAACAATATTTTCTGTTTATGTTTTTTTAATGGAGGTTTCAGACCTGTGAGACTCTAATAGAGGTACAAAGTCTATGAGCTACCGATCAATCAAGGCCACCACATAAACATTTTAGGAACTTGATATGGGCCCAACATACACCTCTTCATCTTAGAGCCAAGGACTGAGGGGCTTCCACACCACCAAAATCGCCCAAAATTGCCAAGGGCACTATCCTAGTCTCACAAGACTTGATCACTAGTGGGCTCTTTGTGAGCCATTAAACTTCACTAGTACACCAAGGGTCCATTGGTTGTTTATGTTTTTTGATCATTCAATATATTCCTTGATTTCCTTACCAGAATATTTTTGTACTAGATAAAGGCCTAGATTCAGCTTTGATATGCCATGATTTATTTCCAATACAATGTTTTTACTAATGATTTAGAAATTTAGAGGCACTTAGTTGTGTAAAACTCTTGGTTATGTTTGAGGTTGTTTATAATGCTTTGGATTATACAAATGTGAGTGTAACCTTGTTTGTAGAGGTTCATTGGATATATAATTTACATTGTCTATCTTCTCCTACCTTCTATGAATTCAATTTTGTGAAAGTATGTGTTATAGGTATTTGCAAGGATTTTTATATAATATACACTTTGAATTTAGTTATTCATAAAATAATAATAATAATAAATAAATCATAAAACTTCTAAAATGTTGACATTTCCCAAAAAAACTTGTGATTTCATATAAAATTGTTGACCAATAATTTTGACAAATTTCCTTGTGAATTTTGACAATTTGTGATTTGAACATAGTGAGCCTAGGTCATGAAATGTGATTCTAACTAGAATTAAGATGTAGGTAATTTTTGAAATGTTTTTGTTTGACCTTTCTATATCTTTGACTTGTTAAAAACCCTTAAAGATAACATTATCAGTAGGTTTTGTCGACTAGTGGAATTTGATGTTGTGGTCCATTTCTAGTATAGGTCCCTAGTGGAATATCCCTCCCAATGCTTGAAATGGTGATTCCATAAATTTTTTTAGCAATATTTTCCACCTACACTTGAGTGTCCCATATAATCCCTTATAATGGAGCTAGTGGGATTTGTGAATGGGAATAATTTTTTGCAATAAGATGTTTACTTTCTACTTTTGTTAGTTTTTTCCATCGAATTTTCATAGGCAATATTATTATAGTATAATAATAACATTATTGTTTTAAATATGTTATAATTATATAATAATTATATAAAAATATTATTATAAGACTACACAAGGATCCATGATTCTATGAATACTAAGGCTAAAGATACATTTTTGGAAGATGAATTTGTGAACGATAAAGTAGATATATTATATCCTAACTATTAGCCAATTTGCAACAAAAATCTTGAACATGAATTTTGTTGGCCCCAAAATAGGGTGCAAATCCAATAAACAAAAAAGATAAGATAAATTATGTAGAGAGTAGACATACATGAAAGAAATGCATGCTAAGATCCAAGGGAGCCAACCCTTCAAAAAAGATAAGACACATTGTGTAGAGAGTAGACATTGATGAAAGCAATACACACTAAGATCCAAGGGAGCTAACCCTTCTCTTTGAGGGAAATGAAGGCTCTAACATGGAATGTTAGCAGCTTTTGAGCTAGTAATAAATGATGCATGATCAAGAAGAAACTCAAGTGTTAATTGATTGACATAGCTTTCATTCAAGAGACAAAACTAGATACAAAAAAATTAGACGTGTTCCTAAAATACAATAAAGCTTGGATTGGAAAGTTCAAGGATGCAAGAGGTACCTTTGGAGCTTTGGGGTTTATGTGGAAAATTGGACATATTAGTGTGGATATTTTGTCTACATACTCAAACTAGATGAAGGCAAGGGTAGGTGAAGTTTACATGACTCTCTTCAAACAAAGAGTCAATGTAACATCTATAATCTCTATGAAGTTTATATATGGTCTCATTTTTTTCATAGAAATTGAGGTACAAGATAAAACTACTTAACATCCCAGTTTTGACTATTTGAATTTAGCAAACTGCTTTCTTCTACACAACATAAGCCAAATTTCAATCACTCTACTAACAAAATGCATCTTAACCTTGAAAATTCATGAAACAACAATTTTCCAAGTTGCATATACAACAAAAAAATTGTACAATTTTAATAACAAAATATATTGATCTATAGTTCTTGGCTAGGAAGTGAATTCTAGTGCTTACAATAAGGTGCTAACCATTAATGCAAAAGAGGAAGATTACTTTTAGAAAATCATATCATGTAATGTGGATACTTGTATACTTGTGGAAATCTCATCACAACTAGAAAGACATGTGGTAGGTTATTGAAGCACTCAAAATGAAGGTCAGGACACACAACACAAAAATGTTGAAAATTATAGCTGAAGAACATTAAGCCCCTTAGAAACCATGTGAGGTAGCCACATATAGTGCTCCTCAAAAAATTCAGACCTTCCATTGAAAGAAATGGAAACTAGTTATGAGTGTGCATGTGGTGCTTAAAGAGTGAATCATTCTCTTAAAAAATATGAGAGACTCCAAAAATAATAGCATGCTAGTAGGTGAAAAATGTGTGGCTAGATCAAAATATTTTGTAAGGAAAGAAGAGACAAGATAGTTTACAAAGCCTCCTTGTGTAGGAGGGAAACATTTACATTTTTTGATTCAATACCTTCAACATCACTCAACATGATCTACCTATATTCTTCAGAGTAGAAACCTCTTTCAATCTCTTCAAGAATCTAAGATCTTTCTTAAGTGATTAAGCTCTATCTGCTAAGGATCGATATCTAATATCTATTGTTGAACATGTTGGATAAGCAAGAATGGGGTGAATCAATTATTACCATGCAACTATACAAAACTTTCTCTAATGGTTAAAACTTAAATAATTGTAATAACTTTAGATTTGTTAGTAAAACACTTTAAATGTCCATATAAAATATAAACATAAAATACATAGGAAAACCAACGTAGAGAATGCCACATTTTATGTGGAAAACCCAAACTGGGAAAAACCATAGAGAAGCTAATTCTCATTCAATATAGAAAATTCTTGTTTGCATGACACCAATTAAGGTGATTTGTTAAAAAGGGTCACCACCAAATATTCTTAGTGTAAGAAAGTTCACTATTAGTTGGCTCATTTCTAGTATAATAAGGCTCCCTCCTTATACACACGGACATATTGTCGATATACATGAAAAGAGATAGAATCCACAACCAAGAGCAACACACTACTCTACACAAACATAAACCTTCTTTGCATACATTCATAGCCAGCTCACATATAATCCATGCAAGCCACCTATCATTTATACCATTTTTATAATTTCATACACAAATTGAAATAGAGATATTTCTTACATTATTTTTTGAATCACACCAACTACACTTCTATACACATGGTTCTTCTTTATTTATACCAATGTTTGATCTTATATATATTCAGCTTCACACCAAGAATGTGATATCTTTGATGCAAAAAATATTACAATTAAATTTAATAAATAATATTGATTTTAAATATAGGTCATACCAAAGAGAACTTAGTAACATGCTATAATATAATCCCAAGATTAGTCAAACTTAAGATATTACAATTCATGTTATATTTGTTTAAGTCATCTCAACATCACAACCAAGTTCAAAAGATGGATCGACAAAATAATAGTTACCATCTATAGAGTATTTATCTTAATATGTTGTAGATGATACATCAATCCACCTCTAATGAACTTGACAAATCAGGGAACATGAAATATCTTTATCCTGAACCTTCCTTGTCCACAACCAAGAACTCCTATTACATTATTGATAACAAACATGAAGTGTCCAAAAAGTCAACCACCAACTAATAATACCATAGCGTTGGCATGAAGGTTTTGACATCAATGAAATTCATTGCCAACACTTCCTTACATAATGTAACACTATACATCTAGTTATCCAATATCCTCTAATTTTCTATTAATCTTTGTAGAAGTGGGGTATGCTCTTCACATTTTCTGTAGAAACATTATTGTTTATTGATTTCCATTTTGTTGTGTCAGTGACACTATGGAAAAAGAGAGACATAGAAGGCATCAATGATGTGATTATCATAAGGATTATATGAGAAACATCGATCTTATGTAGTACCCCAACTTCAATAAGATTTAGTCTTTTTATTGGGAAGGGAAACAACATTTTGCAATGTATGATCCAACTCATGTAAAACACATTATAATATCTCAATATTATCATTATGAATATTATCCTTGTTTGGGGCCTTTAAGAAGACCAATGCAAAGGTTTTTTGACTCCTAGGGCACACACTCTGCTCTTAATCATGATGTTGTGAACTAATACAAGATCCCATGATGATATATATTAAAATAGTTGTCTCTGCATTATGCAATTAAAAAGAAAGTTCATAAATTTAAACCTAGGTAAGTATATATACATAGCATTCGCAACATCTAAAACATATAGCATTAAAAAAATTTAGAACATATGATCCACATGCGTAACAAATTTAAGATTAAGAGAAATAATTTTAAAAGCATCTAAATATGGTCTACATTTATAGTGATGACTTCTCAAATTATACACACACTCATTGCATAGTTAAACTTTAAGACCATGTTTTCATATTCATTTTATCATCCACTCATAAATTTTTTCTCAATTGATCCATCTAGCTATACTAAATAATATGAGTTTGTCAATTTTTTATTTTTGGCATGTGTTGGTTAGGAGAACCATAAATAGACACACAAACACATTTATAGATGTAATACATAGACATATGTGCACATCATAAACATGTACATAAACATATATAGACATGCACATACAAACATGCATCCTTGTATTAGTTTAGGAGGATAAAACATAGGCACATAAACACATGCATACTTGCATTAGTTTAGGAGGAAAATACATAGGCACATACACACATGTATAGACACATGAATAGACAAATACACACATGTATAGGCACATGCATGCACACATACACATGTGGACATGTACATACACATTTGTCAATCACATATTTTATAACCTAATCATTCGCGTTAATATTGTTAAAGATTGTTATGGTTTCATTATTGTTATGAATTTTTTGGAGACATAAATAGTATGACATACTAATTTCTAGAAGCACATGTATTATCTAGGAGGAGCTATACATATACCTAGACATGTACATGCATAAACACATGCATGTGCACACATTTGTTTCACATGGATTATTTAATTTACACTAAATTAGTTGAGATTGGAAATATTTGTGCAACATATAATCTACATGTAACATTTAAGATTATGAGAGAGTTTTAAAGGATCTAAGCATGACACTAATTTATGAATTGAAAAAAATTAAAAACATATACACACATTGCATAATAAAACTACTAAACAAGAGAACATATTCATTTTATGATCAACTTGTGAATACATTTTCCAATTGATCTATTTACCTACACTAGACAACATGGAACTCATACATGTATCATTCAAGATCCAAGACACATTTCAATGTAATCCAAAGTTTTTTCAAGTTTTGATGTTTGGTTTCTATATGATGCAACAAAAAAGATCAAACAAAAAAGCAGAACCCACTATTGTGGGTTCACCCCATGGTTACTATACTAATAAACCTTGTTGTTAGGTTGATAATCAATGATATAAATCCCATTTTTAAGTACTCTTATTTGCTTCAAATACGTTCCCTATACAACAATAGAACTTGTATACACATTTAAAAATAGCATAGATTAATTACTAACTAAGTATATATACTCATATCCATGCACATAAATCAAATAAGTCAATAAATTTGAATTCGTAAAACACATGTAGATGTATATTGAACTATACTAATCAGCGGGAAACATAATTCCATCACTTATTTTAGTCATTATTAGCTTCTCTCTTTGCATGCTGTAACACAATAAATAATAGCTAACACCTACATTTTAAAGATTTTTCCATGACCGCAAAAAACATTGCCTTCACAAAGTATTTATATAAATTCCATGTACGTGAGTATAAATGAAAAATTAGCCAAAATTATGAAAAAAATATTTATATGTACATACCAACTCTGATCAATCCTAAAATATGATTATAATCACTAGAAATTAATGGAATATCATCAAATTTTTCATCCTCAGACTCATTCATATTAATAACATCTAGTGGCACCAAAGAAAATTCATCCACATATCTCCACTCTTAATTAATGCAACCACCATAGTTTTGATCAATGAAATTAGGAAAAAAAAAGTATTTAGTATACAGTGACCAAACATTACTATCTGTCCTCATAACTGAATGCTAAGACTGTGTCTTCTCTACCCTCTTGCATGCATGCATTGATCTTCTAAAGACACCTAAATGTAAGGTCCACACACACATATAAAAAATGATTTAAACAAGTACATATTAGTTATCACCTAACATATTAAATAAAATTTTGATTCAATTTAAATATTCAAATTAATGTTTAACATGTATCTTACATCTATACTTGATACCTCCCAAAATGCTCTGAATGATATGATTCAATCCTCTTGTGATGACATGTTATCTATATTTGTTGGCAGTGTAAAATGTGTTTTTCCATGAGTAGTATTAATGTGATATCCTTTATAGTCCATTTGATACTTTCTTAAAGCATGTTTGATACAAGCTCCTACACCTTCATGCTCACCCTTTCCATGTCTAGTCTAAAAAAAACTCCAAATGTGTGGTAAATTTTGGTATCAATAATATCTACATAATGCATAAAATGGTCTAGCTGATTTAAATTGTGTTACACATCCATCTGACCATATAAAAAGTTTTTCTATTTTTATGCCTCAATTTTTCATATATTCAAAGAATGTCTTAAAATAATGTTCCACAAAATGTGTTTCGTGCTCTTTTTCATCACTAATGTAAAAATGATACTCTTTTTTAATGACCCGTGCTTGAACTATACTTTCCACACCATCCAAATTTATTCATGCATGTCAATATGACACTTGGACCATAATAGTAACCTTCTCTATAAAGTAGTATTCCACTTTTGAGAAATGAAAGAGTAATTCTCTACAAAGTTTCTCTTAGTGTTTGAAAATATTTTGCTTGCCACTTAGCAAAAAAAGCATGACGTATATATGGTTGAATCAACTTACAAAAAATTGGCATAAATTCTCCAACATGTATCTTGTCATCTACTTATTTCAACCTTGTTAATTCTTATTCAACTTTTATTTCAGACCTTATGTACTTATATCTCTTACATTTTACCATCCACATCATATCAATATCTTCATCTCTCAAAGGAAATTTAGTTAGGTTACCACATATTTCACAAGTTCCTCATATGCAATCTATTCCACCTATTGTATGTTTATCTGATTTGTCACATAAGATTGATGTTATAAATTGGCTTTGTCGTTTAGGAAAAGAATTTTGAAAACCACCACTTTCTTCTATCATCTTTCAAAACCCTTGATAGTACATATAAAATTCAACATGATATCAACAACAATAAGTTTCAAAAGATTTATTTATCTTCACAAAATAGGGCTTCAATCTTTCAAACATTGTTTTTCCAATATTTGTGTCAAGATTTAAATTATAAAATGAGGGATACAATTCATATTGTGTGGCATCCAACCAATGTTTTCTATGTTTCAAATATTCCTTAGGCACAATCTTTTTCTTGATGATATCTCTTCTATTTGGTGAAGGATGAGTATTATCAATCCAAAATTGAATAACCAAGTGTTAGAATGTTAAGAATAATAGGGGGGATCAATTATCCAAGGTCTTGATGTATCAATTGAACAAACAAACACTTAAACAACTTCAAATCTTAACATCTATTAGCTTGGCCTCTATAGCAAACTTTTAGTAACATAAACTAGAAGTCCACTGTCCTAAATATAATAGACTTGTAGAATGTAAACATCAATAGTAAATAATCACAAATAACATCCAAACAAGTTTGACACTAGGATTTAATGTGTAAATCCAATTTTGGAAAAATGACCAATAACATGTCACCAATCTTTTCACTCTTTTGAAGTGAGATCTATTAGGAGCCAACCCTGTTAAAGGTTACAAAACACAATGTTAAATTTGACCTTATTAAAGGATTTAATTGCCCTATTAGGAGTGGCCTTGTTAGAGGACTTTATAACATTCCATTAGAATGCAACCTTGATTAAAGGATTTACATATGGTTGTTAGGTCAACCTTGATTAAAGGATTTCAAATTGATACAATGGTTAGAAAGTAACAATAGGTTTTGATATAGAAAATATAACTCACTTTACAATTAAAAATCTCTGTTTGGCTCTAATGATGATCCCGTGACTAGCCTTCACTATCATCCCAATCTTTGATTCATTTGGAAACCCTTCAAGCAATCACACTTAACCTCTTCTTAACTCTTCTCATCCTTCTACTTAAGTTCACCAATCAATTACATCAACAAATGCTCCAACCTATCTTAAATTAGCCCTTGTACCTCCTTAAATAGGTAATTATGATATTTTTTTCTTAAACAACACTATAGATCTTAGGGTTTTGTCAGATTCATTGAATCCTTTTAAAGTTTCATCTCTTCTTTTCTGTTCTAGAAACTTCTTCTTGAATTCTTTCATAGAAACACACAAACATATTTCCCTTGATTTAAATGTTCCAAGTCATACATAAATACCTGTTTTAGCTTGGATTGGCCTTTCTTCAACCTTGGGAAGTTGTCTTTGTTGAGTATGCTCTACACATGTACATGTTTGAATTTGTAAGTATTTTAGTCATTAAACCACTTTGAATCTTAACAAGTTATCTACTAAATTGAACCCTAAACCTAACACTAAACATGGTGATACCTAGGTTAATAGTAACCCTAATTTAATAAACCCTAATCCTAAATATATAAAACTCTAGAATCATGTATTAGAAAAAAGATTGTACATGTGTGCCTTGCCTCCTTCTATAGTATCCTTCTAAACTTTTTCGACAATTTTCATCTTCTTTTTCCTTTGTTCTTTTTTCATGTAGACTTTCTCTTTATTTTTATCTCCCATCACAAATTCCTTTTGCTAAATTTGAAGAAATACAAGATAAATATATTTTCTCCCAATTGAAGTGTGCATTATCTGACTTATTTTGATTCTAAAATGAAATAATTGATTGTTTATTTATATGGGAAGCACAAAGTTGCAAAAAAAACTCAAAAATGACGACTATAGTTTTGATTGAAACTACCTAAGTAGTTTCGAATGAAACTTTTTAAGTAATTTTGATCTAGAAAGTTAGTTCCTATAAAAAACAAGCAAAATAGATGTGTTTTGCATAGGCCATAAGATTTTTAGTTATTTTTGAAATAAAAAGTGACCAAAGCAAGGGAGTCGACCCTTACAAAAAAAGCTGTTAACTAGCACACTACTAGCAAACACCTATAGAATTAACAAGGTGCCACCCAGTCACATAGACAATATCAACCAAAAAGCACCAGTAAAAAGGAAGCAAAACTATCAGAAGTCTATACTAAACTAACCAACTGAAGTTTAGGATCATTTAACCAAACACAATAGCCTAAAACTATAGAGCTTAAACACATTATAAAGTTCCAAATAAAAATTGTTGGCTTAAACAGGCCAACCCAAGTCTTAGTAACATCAGGAAACCAACAACTATGTTGTAGTAGAAAATAAACAAAATCTAGGAACCTTAAGTTCCTTAAAACATTCAAAGTTTTTCTTTTCCTTTCCTAGCCAAAAGGACCCAGGACTAGTCATTAGCAAGAAACTTGTAGAGGAGCTTATTATCTTCCATGTCCATCCCCGAATCATCCTTCTTTTGTGCCAACAATTGGAGGGTGGTAGTCGCTACATGGGTGACCTTCAATGGAAATTTAGAGAAAGAATGGAATCCCTCCTCCAAGGTTCTGACTCTTTTTTCCAGTGGTGCATTTGTTTCATTTTGTTCCTCCTCTTTTTCATTCCCATCCTTATTAGCCTTTCTAGGTCCCTCATTAGTCTTTGTCAAATGGATTCCATCCTGCAAAACTTGAGGGTTAATAGAAACGTTAAATTTTTCTTTAACTGGGGAGGAAATAGTGATGGGGGAAGTGTCCAATTTGTTACTATCCACACAAAAAGTTATGGGCTGAAGGGTGAAACTGGCCAAAACATGAGTTTCAGTGGTAATGTCTTTATCAGCTGACACCAGGGTATTACCAACAGATGCCTAGGAATTATCCACCAAGTTTTCACTTTTCTCTTTTTTCCCTACCTTGTTATCTCTCTTAGAATCAAAGCGATTTTCCTCCACCAACTCCCTTTCCTTGCTCTCAGAGCTCTCCTCTTCCTCCTCTTCCAACCTATATCTTTTGGATTTCTGCTTGTACCTAGCCTAGGTTTTAGCCAACTTTCCTGACCTTCTCCTACCCTTACCCCCTCCATCCTCTTCTGACTCCTCAATTTCCACCTCAATAGGTTTTTCAATATTAATTTTTTTACAACCCTTTTTTTCTATAGCTAGCTCTGGTTTTTTCTTTTTCTTAACATCTCCGCTAGGAGAGGGCCGTGGAGAGTGGATTTTGGTACTTGTGTTGGTACTCGGGGGGGGGGGGGGGGGGGTGGACTTTGATTTTGGCACTAGTTATCAACCACTATAACCCCAGGGGGACAAAGGGTGAGGTGGAACTGATAGAGCCTAAAAATCAGACCTCGATGGATAATGGTAAAATTTAGACCCTTACCCCTTTTTTCCCTAACATCATTAACCACATCCTCCAGAGAATGTAAGAGAAAAAATAGAATAGAAATGAAATCCCTTTTTTGAAAATGATTGAGCAGTGGAAAGTGATAGTAGTAGTAAACTCCAAAACTGCCTTCAAGCGCAAGGTATTTCATAATCACCAGGTAGACATCATCCCACGGAGCTGGAAGCTTATCCCTTCTGAACCCTCTCCTATACCTCACTGGTTCTTCATTCTCCTTGAAGAAGTTACTCATACTAGCCTCATCCATAGTTTTCATGACCTTCTTCCATTCCCCCCCCTCATGGATTGCCCAGTCACCATTGCAATCATTTCCTCATTAACTTGGAATGTAATGCCATTTATAGTGACCTTGAATTCATTCCAACTATTCACAAATTGGAGTGCACAATTTTCATCATATCTCACCACTGCTTGCATATAGGGAAGAAATCCCCCCTCCAATAGAAACTAGGTTGCCATTCTGTCTTTAAATTTTTTTTATCTTCAGTGGTTCTAGTCTATTCAAATCTCCACCCATCTCCTCCTCATTAGATGCTGACCCTCCAACCTCAGCAATTCACATTTGAATTTCCTTACCATCAGGATTCTTGAAAAAATTGATCACCAAAATCACAACAATTCTACGATGAACCACAACAGGGGTTTTAATCGTCTCCCAAACTGGCTTTCAGGGTGTTTCAAAATCCCAATCAAAATTATGATGGGATTCACACATACTTAGCATTAGTATTCTCACATCTCTAAATGCACTGACAACCTTGGTACTGAGAACTTTTGTACTTTTGAAGAGAAAGTAATTCAAAATTTTCCTTGTGTTACCATTATGGTGAAATAATTGCCACCTCAAATCACCCCTATTTATTATCCAATCAGTACAGTACCATCTTAACAAGTTCTCCTTAAACTTTCCATCAAATTTAGCACCTTTCATCTTCCTAGGTATAATGTTGCCAAAATTGGCATTGATCATTATTTTCCAAATCATGCTTAACTTTTACTCCCCTCCTTTTCCTTGCCAATCGAGGCCTTCATATCCTCCTTTAAATTTTCTAAGTTTCTCCAGCATGTCAATTTCCTTAATTCAAAACCCATGGCGGTGGCAACATCTGCCACCCTATTTCCTTCTTTGTAAATATGCTGTAATTGGACTTTCTCCATCCCATCTACAATATGTCTTATATCTATAATAACATTTAGGATATTCCTGTTAGGTTTAGAGACTCCCTTCACCAAATCAATGATTAATTTGGAATCCCCTTCTATAATGGACACCCAAGAATGCCCAAAAGCTAAACCAAGGCTGAAATTATATTAATGCTAAAAATGTTGCAATCAATTACAAAGAGATGTATTCCAAAGGCCAAACCCTAAGGGAATGACGTCTAGAATGTTACAACAGAAAATGAACATCCTCTATTGCCAAAAAAAGAGTGTGATTCACACATCCAAGCTCTTATCAAATGCAAGTCATAATCATCCGATGCTTAGCAATGAGACTTTCAGCCCTATTTATCCTTTTCTTCATCCTTCTGGAAGGAACTAAAACATTAATTAATTGTAAGAGCTAGAAGATTCCTCCTTCCAATAATTAATGCATACCCTAGAAATTCCTCCTTGGCAATAATTAATTAAATCACGAGAGGCTTCCATCCTTCCAATAATTAATACAAACCCTAGAAGCTATTAATACAAAGTCACCTTTTAATTTTAATTGAATGAATTTAATTTTTATTATCCTCCACTTAGACTTTGGAGAACGTGAAGGCCAAAAGATGGGATCATTACAAATCCGCCCTCCTTGAAATTGCTTGTCCTCAAGCAATTAAGTAACATAATGACTTCCAACCTCCACTTAGATCCCAATATGTGATATCCATATGGAAGTTAAACCAAGTGCAAACCCGCATCATCAGGACCAACCCCTGTAGTCTAGCATTCAAAACTTGTGCCGATGAAGTCAGAATGTCACCATAAGGCAACTCCATAGAAGATCTATGAAATGTCTTCTTCCCTGTATCCATCCACATAATATATTGGACTAGAATGCATATTATCACCATCATGCATTGAAAAAGATGTAGCTACAGGTGAAACATATGTACTCATGCTAATTGTATCAACAATAGGTGTTGTCGCATCAAAATATATGGACATAGGAACAACATTAACTGTTGCAACAAAAAATTGAACTGAATTTGTAGTTGATGAAAACTCATAATCATCAACATGTGTGGCTTCATTAGAAAATACATCAACCACTGCATTTATACCATTAAACTCCTCATTGGATGGTTCAACTGACACATAAGTGGTTGTTGATATGATAGTATCCTCATGTTCTCCTAACCTCTCTATTACTGCATCACCATCTCTCGACAAAGCTTCATATGCGGTCTCCTGACTTTGCACACATGTTTCTACTGATTTTGCTGAAACACCCATATAACCAACATCATAACTTGTTGGCTCTATACGTGTCTCGATCCCACTTGAGGAATCAACTATCTTCTGCTCTGGAGCAACATACAAATCATCAATGTTGATGCCCATCTGTCTAGCCATAAGCTGCAACATCATATCCATTCACCTATTCTACTCCTGTAGCATCCTATTCTGCTCCTGTTGCATACCTTGCCCCTTCTCCAATGTACCCAATAACTGTCTGAACATCACATCTTGATCTGGACTAATATACATCTTTATCCAGCTATCAATATGATCTCCACAGGATGGCAGGACTTATAGCTCTGATACCACTGTAATGGACACCCAGGAATGCCCAAAAGCTAAACCAAGGCTGAAATTATATTAATGCTGAAAATGTTGCAATCAATTACAAAGAGATGTATTCCAAAGGCCAAACCCTAAGGGAATGACATCTAGAATGTTACAACAGAGAATGAACGTCCTCTATTGCCAAAAAAGGAGTATGATTCACACATCCAAGCTCTTATCAAATGCAAGTCATAATCATCCGATGCTTAGCAATGATACTTTCAGCCCTATTTATCCTTTTCTTCATCCTTCTGGAAGGAACTAAAACATTAATTAATTGCAAGAGCTAGAAGATTCCTCCTTCCAATAATTAATGCATACCCTAGAAATTCCTCCTTGGCAATAATTAATTAAATCACGAGAGGCTTCCATCCTTCCAATAATTAATACAAACCCTAGAAGCTATTAATACAAAGTCACCTTTTAATTTTAATTGAATGACTTTAATTTTTCTTATCCTCCACTTAGACTTTGGAGAATGTGAAGGCCAAAAGATGGGATCATTGCACCTTCTATGGTTATTTCCTTTATCTAAATTTCCCTTATCAATTGCAAGCCCCAAAGCAAAGCCATTGCTTCAGCTAGATTATTACTTCCTCCTCCAACATTCCCAAAATATAGTAGTAACACATCTCCATTTCTATATCTTAGCACACCACCTACCACTCCTATACCCCCTTTTGTATCACCATCAAAATTTAGCTTTAGCTAAGTTAAGGTTGGTGGTTCCCATTTTGTTTTTTGTCTCTTGAAGGCTTTGGAGTTATCAAAATGATTGAAACCCTCCTAGATACCCCATCTCTTTGCTATTTGTTTTTCTTTTCCACTTGGTTCTACCTTTGGTAGCTTGCATTTAGCACTCATTATATTTTCCTTTAACAATTTCTTTATGATACCCATGATAACCTTCGGTGGTTTTTCCTCCTCTTGAAAGATTTTGTTGTTTCTTTCTTTCCAAATGTGCCAGCAAATATAAGGAGGAACACTTTTCCATAGAAGTATAAGTTTAGGGTGATGGAAGGGACAATCCAAATTTTCCACAACTTGACTTAAGTTATCCTTCAACACCCAACATAATCCCAGTTTCCCCCAAAAAGACTCCCATATCTTTAAATTATATGGACATTTGAGAAATAGGTGGGAGATACTTCCGTCTTCTCTTTTGCAAAGATAACATCTTTTTGGTACCATAAAACCCCTTTCTTTCAGATTGTCCAACGTTAAAATTTTGCCATGCTGAATAGTCCACCAAAATTTTTTTTTTTTAGGAGGAGATTTCTTATCCAAACTTTACTCCATATTAGGGGGTGCAAATCTTTACTCCATAGATGTTTGTAAGCCAATTTTACTGTAAAGTTGCCATTAGCGTTAAGTCCCATACCACTTTATCCTCTTGAATTAGAATTGGAATTCTTTGTGCTTCCATCAATTCTTCTAGTTCTTTAAGGAGTTGAATACCCTCCTGTGAATACGTATCATTTTGCAATTTCTTCCACCTTCTTCCCTAGTCAATATAATCCACCACTTGCTGTCCTATCACCTCCTTCAACTTGTCCATTATTCTTCTAAATTTGCTATAAATCAACAATTTCCCTCCCATCCAACTATCTTCCTAGAACCTTATTTTGTGCCCATTACCCAAGATCTAGCTTACCCCCTCCCTTAGCAGCCCCCTGCTTCTAATAATATTCATCCAAATTTTGGAACCTCCTAGGAGATCATTATTAACCAAATTGTGGGAGAATAGGGAGTTTGAGAGATATTTTGCTTTCATGATATTGCACCAATCAGTATTTCCTTCTCCCAATCTCCATCCAACTTTTGCAACAAGAGCCTTATTCAAGTCTCGAAGTCTTCTAACTCCCAATCCCCCCCCTTCCTTCGGTTTACAAACCTCCTCCTAACTAACCAAGTTTAATTTATTCTTATTTTCCATTCCTAACCATAGAAAGCTCCTCTATATTTTTTATATTTTGTTAGCCATATTCTGATTAATCTTTAAAAGGGAAAAAAAATAAATTGGAATACCCGAGAGAGCCGTAAAGAGTAACTATAATTTACCTACATTACTCAAAATCTTCCCCTTCGATCCTGCCAACTTCCTTTGGGTTCTTTCAACAATAGTGTTCCAAAATTCATTGGTCATCTCCCTAGTGGTTAGTGGTAGTCTAAGATAAGTATCCGGGAGGTTGGCCGACTAACAACCTAATATGTTCCTTATCCTCGTCCGCATATTATCCTCAATATTGAAGAAATAAAGCTTACTCTTAGAGTAATTTATTTGCTTCCCTGAGCTTTCTTCATAGTTTTTAAGTATACTTTTCTAGGCCTCAGCTTCCATAGTAGAGGATTCACCAAACAAAAATGTGTCATCTACAAATTGTTGTAACACCTCAGTATCAATAGTAGTTGTAGGTTTTATTCTTTACACACACCCTGTGTTAACCAATTTAGAAAATGATCTCCCCAACACCTCTACCACCATAATTAAAAGATAAGGAGATAGTGGATCACCCTATCTTAGTCCTCTTTCCACAAAAAATTTACCCCAAGGAGATCCATTTAGAAGGACAACATACTAAACCATCCCTACCATCATCTTAATTAGGTCTTTAAATCTATCATTAAACCCCACTCTTCCAAGCACATCACAAAGGAAATCCCACTTTACCTTATCATATGCCTTAAATATATCTAGCTTGAAAGCCATACTAGGTTTTTAATATTTTTCCATAGAATGTATAATTTCATATGTGATAATTGCTACATCAACAGTTTGTCTACCTGACACAAATCCCTTTTGTGGTGTTCCTATAATACTTTCCAGGAAAGGCTTAATTCTATTGACTAGCACTTTTGTAAATATCTTATACACTGTGTTACAGAGGCTTATCATTCTAAAATCCAATAGACTCATTGGTGTTGGGGTCTTGGGAACATGGAAATAAAAGTTTTATTTATCCTTTTTAACATCTTCCCTATTTTGAAGAAATCTCTGGTAGCCCATATCAGTTCACCTTTAATGACTTCCCAAATATGCTGGAAAAATGCAGGGGGGAAGCCATCAGGACTTGGGGCCTTATAGGCTTTCATTGAGAGCACAACCCTTTTCACTTCTTCTTTTCTGATGTTACCTGAAATGGAATTATTTTCCACATCTCCGAGCACCTGTGGTATTGTATTTATCAAACTTCTTCTGATAACTTGATTTCCTATATTGTTATCCTTCTTATAGGCCTTGCAAAAATATTCTACTGCATGTCTCCCCATCTCCTCTTTCTCTTTATATTATCTTCCCCCTTCTCCTTCCAACCTATTTATCATGTTTCATCTTTTATGATTGGAAGCAGACCTATGGAAGAAAGTAGTGTTCCTATCTCGCTCGGTTAACCATTGAATCCTCGATCTTTGCTTCCAATAAATTTCCTCCCTTAAAATGATGTCCTTCCATTTTTTTCTATATTCTTCCTCCTCCTGAGTAACAACCTCTAGATTGTTACCCCCCCGTGATCTCTTTTTGTAGCTTTTTAAGTTTTTCCTCCACTTCCCCTTTAATTTTAAACAAGTCACCAAAGGAATTTTTAGCCCAATCCTTCACATTCCTCCTAATATTTTCTAACTTCTATGTTAGTCTATAGATAATAGTACCATAAATTTTTATATTCCACCATTCTTGGATAAAATCTTTAAATTCTGGGTGGAACTACCACACAATTTCATATCTGAGAGGTTTTGATGCTCCTCTTAAACCATCCTCCCAACGAAACATTAGAGGGGAGTGATTTGAGACAGTTCTTGTGAGATTCTCCAGAAGAGAATTACCCAATCTGTCCCAATTCCTTGACACCATTAATCTATCCAATCTTACTTGGATTAGCTCTCTTCCTTTTCTATTATTAGTCCACGTGAATGGGTTCCCTCTCAAATCAACATCAATAACATCCATTCTACCCATAAAATCATGAAGATCTTGCAAGCTTTCTGGGTTGTCTCTTTTTCCCCCTAGTTTTTATGAGTGATAGAGGGGGGTATTAAAATCTCCCATACACATTAATTATTCATCTTTCATGGTATTTATAATCCTTTCCTGCTTTCCATAGGTTTCCTTCATCTCTACTTTGTTGTTAGAAACATAAATGCTAATAAGCCCCCATTTTTTATTACTAGTTTGGAACTCCGTAATTATAAATTTTGTGTCCTTCCATATTTCAGCGCTAGTCATAGAACACGGGTTCCACATGGTTGCAATACCCCCCAAGACTCCCTCAACATCCATATGTACAAAGGTAGCTCCCAACTAGACATGACTAAGTAGTCTAACAAAATTAGCACTAGACATTTTTGTTTCTTGAATTAACACACAATCCACTTTTTGCTGAAATATATACTATTTTAGAGCATATTGCTTCTGGGGATTATTTTACCCCCTTAGATTCCAAGAGAGGAATTTCATTTCTTACCTCTTGTTATAGTCTCAAGCGTAAGCTGCTTACCACTAGCCATGTCCCTTACTACTTGTTTTGTCCTGGTTGCTCTACTAGATGGTCTTCCCGCTATCTCACAAGTTCCTACATCTGGTTTCTTTCAAGTGTAAGATTTTTAGTTATTTTCATGGCTTCCAAACTCAATTAATTTGTTCATATATAACACTAAAGACATGTTGTTCTACACATGACACAAGTACTCAAAATGAGCTTTCTAATGACTATGGATTTGATATATTTTGATATTTTTAGGTATGTATATTTTTTACGTGAATTGAATAGAAGTTTCTTATTAAAAATAAACCTCTATATTGGATGATGTATGTTATATGCATCAAAATCCATGTATGTGCAAATTAACGTTAGGTTAACTTTAAACATTGATAATTTATGAAATACTAAGGATAAAGACAACATACCACCTCCACAGGTTTTATTTGGAATTTAACAAACTAAATTCAGAAGAAGCACATTGATATCTATTGTAGAAAAAAAGTTATGCGAGTAAAAACAAGGTCACTCTTTAAAAATTAGGTTTTTGATAATGTACCAATTTTTGTGAGAGAAAAAATAATTTAATCCAATCAATTCTATATATAATCTACACAGAAAATCCTAAAATACTCTAATTTACTTCATCTTCAAATTCCTAACTGTTAAATGATAATTTGCATCTGAAAGTGAAAGTTTTCTTGAAAATTTATAGTTCAATGTTAGTTTAGGCAAAAAAAGTGTAACCTATTATTATGGGTTCACCCCATGTAATTTTCACTGGTCTAATTTTTCATCCAATCAAAGGGCCTGGAATACTTAAGTGGAGGCTCAATATTGATGATCATGAGAGAATATTACACATTATCCAACAACAAGCTAACCCACTTGATATGAGATAGAAACAAACTTGTAATATATAAGAAAGCATGCTTTCTTGAACTATGCACAAAATTTGGTTGAACAATTTGAAATTTGGTTGAACTACTTGAAAATTAGGACGTGTGGTTGAACTATTTGAACTACTTTTACTCTTTGATTTAACTATTCAAGATCAAATTGTGATTTGTAACTAATTAATTCAAATTTGGAGTTTATGTAACTAATTAGGACATGTTTCTTGAGGGGAAGAAATTTGAATGCTTGTCTTAAGGGGATGAAGTCTATTGAAATCAAACTTTTGCTCTTTCATTTAACTTGTCAAGTTTAATTATGAGTATATGTAACTAATTAGGATATTTGTCTTAAGGGCAAGAAATTCAAACATTTTCCTTAAGGGGATGAAATTAGGACGTGTCTTAAGGGGGTGAAGTATATTGCAATTAAACTTTTACTCTTTCATTTAACTTGTCAGGTTCAACATGCAATTTGTAACTAATTGTTGAAATTAGAAGCATATGTAACTAATTAGGACATATGTTTTAATGGGAATAAATTTGAACATTTTCCATAAGGGGATGAAATTAGGACGTGCCTTAAGGGGATGGAGTATATTGCAATCAAACTATTACTCTTTAATTTAACTTGTCAAGTTCAAAATGTGATTTGTAACTAATTATTTAAATTAGGAGTAATGTAACTAATTAGGACATGTGTCTTAAGGGGAAGAAATTTGAACATTTTCCTTAAGAGGATGAAATTAGGACATTTCTTAAAGGGATGAAGTATATTACAATCAAACTTTTTCTCTTTCATTTAACTTGTCAAGTTCAAAATGTGACTTGTAACTAATTATTGAAATCAGCAGCATATGTAACTAATTAGAACATGTACCTTAAGGGGATGAAATTTGAATGTGTCTTAAAGGGATGGACTATATATTTACTCCTTCATTTAACTACTCAAGTTTGAATTGTGTTTTGTATGTTTAAATTATTCAAATTAGCATATGAAACTAATTAGAATGTGCCTTAAGGGGAACAAATTAAAACATTAGGCTTAAGGGGATGAAATTAGGACATGTCTTAAGGGGATGAATAACACATTTACTCTTTAGGAATGATGTAACTAATTAGAATTATTATTCATATTAGGACATAAATTACATGCTATATCTAAATATCTAAAGTACTTGTCCAAATTAGGACATAAATGAAATTATCAAACATGTATTTAACTTAAATTAAATCAAACACATGTAATTATTAAAGATCATCTTGAACATGTTTCACAACAAACTGTTGGCATTAAGTTATGTTTTCCATTAGTGACAACATTTATTCATAGTTATGTATGGTTACCAAGTTCATCACTCAGTCTCCAGTGTTTATTGTGCATTCAATGGTTGCCAAGTAAGTTCAGCAGTTCATACTGAGCATTCGAGAAGCTACCAAGTGAAAATAGATAGTGTGCAATCCAGTAGTTATCATCGAGCAGATAGTGGTCACCGAGCTTCACAGTATTTACCAAGTCATCAGTTACTATGATGTGAAGCCAGTGTCAACCGAGTGATGGATGAGTAGTGTTTACCAAGTTCAAGTGAAGTAAACATAGAAATAAGTTTCCATTGAGTGACACTATATCTACCGAGTCTCCAATGTTCACCAAGTTTGGAGCTACATTGTGTGATTAGTATGGACCGAGCTTCTACTTCTATCGAGTGCATGACGATGATGAGTAATGCATTGGACACTGAGTATTAGAAGGTCACCAAGTCAGCTTACAAAACCTGAATTTCTACTATTTGGCTGACTTAGTAATATTTTGTGTACTTGTGTTTTTAGCCAACCTTGTAATTGCAAATATTGGAATAGTATATATGTAAAGCATTATATCATACCCAATAGATGGAGGTAAGTAGTATGAAGCAATTTTTTTAGAAGAGTGAATGTGAATCAGCAACAGAGCAGAGTATTCAACAAGGTCTATAAGGAGCAATAAAGTTATATCTATCACAAGAGGTGATCTATCCTTCAAGGATCTAATCAGAAATCAAGTTGTAAGTCAGATCTACTATTTCATCCTAACAGGTGAATCAATTTCTAAATCCTTTAACAGGGTAGACTTAACAATCTTTCTTTAAATCTCTTAATAGAGTGTATACTTCATTGTATGTTTGTAAAACCTCTAACAAGGTGGATCTAGCAGTCCAAATTGCTCTTAATAGGCCAGATCATTAGAAGTGATCATTGTAAGCCTTAATAGGCCAACTTTATACTGTAGTATTGAAGTTTTGTGGGTATCATCCCCATCCCAATTTTACTTTCTATTTGGAAGGTTTCTGGGTCACCAAATTCTATGTTCATGTGTCATAAATGATTATCTTTCAGTTTCTTATGCATGCAGTAAAGTAGATCAATTAATGGTGAATGATTTATATTGTTAAGTGCTAAATTTATGAAAAGTTTTTGAAGTTACTGATTCACCCCTCCCCTCTTAGTAACTTGGCAAGTCTTGATTATTTCCAACAATTGGTATCAAACCTTTGTGGTTCTCAGGATAAAGTTTGACAGCTTGAGCAAAGATCAAGGACAATAGAGATATTCAAACTTGACAAAGCAATTGAAAATGAAAAGCTAGATCTGGAGATGGCCATAGTTCAACTCAAAGAAGAAAAAGAGCATCTTTCTCAATCCTTGAAAAGAAGGAAGGAACTTGCAAATCAGATGAATGACCTTAAGTATGTTGAAGAAAAGATTGAAGACTTTTTCCCTTCAAGTAGTTCAGATGAAGCAAATGAGGCAATCAAAGAACTCCTAGAAAAGAATGGCTCCCTGCAAGAAGAGGTAAGAAAATTGAAAAGAGAACAAGAAATTCAGTCAATAAGAATGTGTGAAATCTTGGAAAAAAGGAATAAGGCAAGTGAAGACTTGGAGGCAAGGAACAATGCAAATCAAAATCAATCCCTTCAACAAGAAAGTCTTATAAATCAGCTCTCCAATGCAAATGAGGAAATCATAAATCTAAGATTTGAAAATGAAAGGCTAAGAAATGATTTAAGCACTGAAAGAAAAATCAATGAAAGATTGAAAGTTGATCTAAATTATGAGAAGAAACTCAATGAAATGATAATGAAATCCCAAGCAGACATGGATCAATTGAATCAGCAAAGTGAGCAAAATCTGTATAGGCAAAAAGGTAAATCAGGACTTGGATACAAAGATGAAGGTGAATCTTCCAAACAAGGTACTCAAAGGAATTAGAAGCCTACTTGCAATCATTGTGGGAAGATAGGCAAAACATCAAACAAATGTTGGAGCAATGGAAAGTGCTACAATTGCAATCAGCATGGTCATAAAGCTAATGAATGTAAGGAGAAACCAAAATTTAAAGGTAAATGTCACAAATATAGGAAGCAAGGTCACAAGGCATCCAAATGCAGATCTAAACCATTCAATCTAGCTGAACAATTTGTAAAAGAAATATTTGGTTGGGACTGCAATACTTGGTGTAGATGTCATTACTGTGGAGAATATGGACACATTGGCATAAACTGTGCAAGACATCACTTGAGAAAGAAGGATACCACCATAAGATGTTATACATGTATCAAACTTGGTCATATAGCTAAAAATTGCATGATATAGGTAAAGTTGAAGATGAAAAGAAAGCTAAAGTTGATAATATCAGGAAGCAGATGAGACAATAGTGGATTCCCAAATCTACCAAGTAAGCGAGTTCAAATGATGGTCATGTCACTCAAGAAGTGTTTGACTCCATCATTTCCAATTAAGTTCTAAAGGAAGAACTAAAACTGTATTCACAAAGTCATATCTCAAGTAGTTCCAATGAAAGGAAGCAAAAGATCCAAATCTGTATTGCAAATACAGAGGGATCACAAAAGTTTAACATCAGTTTTCACTGAATGAGGCTAGATCATATCGAGCGAGGTTAGGAGTAATAATTTTTTTGTTCAATCGTCGAGTTACAAGCTTTTATCGAGCATAGTCAGTGGATGAAAATCTGTCATGCACTATGTCATTATGGCACCAAGCATTAATGGAAAATTTTCATCAAAAAGGGTAGTATTTGACTTCATTTTTCATCGTGACTTTAGTATACCTAGAGCAGAGTGATTTTCAATCCATCCAAGCAATCTCAAGCGAATTTGTAGCAAATTTTTTTTGAAGAATTTTCTCATTTACTAAGCAACCATGGCATCCAGAAGCATCAACAAACAACAAGACAAAAAGAGGTTCTGAAATGTTGATGAAAGGCATGGAATGGAAATCACCAAATTTCAAGTTGGTACCAGTAGTTGCAGAGTCACTTGACCTGAATGGAGCTTAATCACAATTTCCTCCAAAGGTACTCCTTATTAGTGATATTCACACTCATTTTAAGTGTATTTTGCAAGAAATTGGAACCCTTGAGATGGACAGTGCCCTAGGAGAAATGTGCGTTGATGGATCTTTGAAACCCAAGCATAAGCATCTAGAGGTCAAAGGATTAACCCATATCCCGCATCTACCGAGGAATTTCCAAGTGAAGTGGATTAGGTATATTCTGAGTTGTGTGCATAATGGTCAGTTATGGTTAGAGCAGCCTGTGTTGATCACGAAAAAAATGATTCATAAGATTACGAGTCTCCCTATGCTCAACAAAGTTAAAACAACCAAAACCAAGGTTGGAAAGAGCTTTAGAAGAAAACCCTAGCCAAGTGGGATAGCAGAGGACTGAAGACCAGTAATGTATTTGACATGGAACTTAGGTTTGGAATTCACATCATTGCACATAAGATATATACCTCCAGTTGATTGAATAGTGTGCCATGTGAGGTTGTGGATTTGGCATACAAGGTTGTGAAGAAGAATCTAAAATTTGATCTGTCAGATTTATTGTTGAAACAGTTAAACAAGAACATGGATAGCATCAGGACATCAAAGAACAACCCCTATAAATTTGGTTCTTTGCTAACTTGTCTTTTCTTTTATGTTCAAATTTTTTTCCCATCCAAAGGTTTAGTTGTATGGAGGAAAGATACTCCCATTTTGTATTAGATTAATGAATTAATTGCAGAAATGGGTGAAAGTTTTGAAAGTATTATGGATAATTAATTTGAAGTTTTCAAGGAGAAGATGAACAACAAGTTCCAGATTCCTTCTAAACTAGTTGAAAATTATAAAGATGATGTATGCTTCATGGTTGATTGTGATAAAGTTTGTATCTAAGCAATTAGGCCTAGAGTTGCATAGCTGAAACCTCTTCCATATGAGGTTAACATTGATGAGACAAAAGACATTATTGAAGCCCTAGTCAATGAGCCAGTAGATCCAAAGCTACTTGTCTTTGGAACCTATGAAGAAGCAAAAACTAGAATAGAGCTTGAGATCAAGCTACCTCAGGCGATAAACAAAGGTTAGAGGAAGATAGCAAAGCTGAAAACTGCAAGTGCCCCTCTTATGCTTACTGAGGGAAAAGGAGAGGATGAAGAAGAATCAGAGGATGAAGAGTAAGAATCAGAAAAGGAGGAAGAGCATGTAAGAAAGAAAGACAAAGTGATTATAACCAAGCCACCCAAGGCCTCCACGACTGCATTTACCAAGAGATCTAAGAAGAAAGGAGGTAGTGAAGTTGTGCTTATTAAGCCCCCTCTCATCTTCCAAGAGAGATTGAAGCAATTAGAAGAAGATGTTGGTATTACAAACTTCAAGGCATTAAAATTTGAAACCAGGACAGATGCAAAGAAGATGCAGATTGAGGAGCTGGTGCTATCAAAGATGGGAAAATAGAAATATTCCCCAAATCAAATTGCCCCATAGATTTCCAATGAATTATTAGAAAGGTTGAAACCAAGATGGGAATCTACTACTCAAACTATCAAGGACATATTTGAGAAATATTTGAGACAGTTGCTACCTAATCTCACTAATGTAGAAGTTAAGAAAGCAATGAAGAAAAATGAAGAGAAAATGATGATGAGATTTCATACTTGTTTGATTTTGGTCAAAGATATTGAGCATGTAGTTAAAGATGCTACAGATATATGGAAAAATGTTTATCATTTGCATAAGCCAATTGAAGACCTAGTTGAGATCAAATATGATGATGATGATAGTGATAATGAAGAAGATAATACACCTTGCATCACTTTTGATGCCGAGGATTATCAGGCATTGAAGGATGATGAAGAAGAGAAAGAGGAAGAAGTCGATGAGGAAGATAATGAAGGAGATGAAGAAAATGATCTAGTAAGGATAGTTGCACAAGTTATAGCCTCCCTTCCTTACTCTCCACCAAAGACTGCTACATCATCTGGCATGGAGACAACTTCAACAAGTGTGATTGTAACATCAACAGATATATCATCTGCTCAATCACCCTTTGCTACCTCTTAGCTCCAGGTATCATCAATGGAAGTGTCAACCACTTCATCTACCAAGCTATAGCCCTCTTCTTCAGCTACCAAGTCAGGAACTTCATCAGCAACATGTGTAGTAAGTTCAACATCTTGTTCTACAGTTTTGACTACTACAGCTTTGCTTGCACCAATTTTTGTTCTAGTAAGTTCTTTTGTTGCAAGTACTTTAGTCAGCACTCCACCTGTTATTACTTCAATTTTGGATAGCACAACAATTTTGGATTCTTTTAGCACTCTTGCAAGTATTTCTTCAATTGGTCCTATTCAAGTTTTTGTAGCTAGTCCAATTATCTCTACAATTATTTTTGTTTCTAAGTCCAAGGTAGTAATATCAGAAGTAGAACCAAGGACACCTCTTAAACTTCTGATTACTGGGAAATAAATTGATGAAGATATTGACTTGGACAAAGAAATTGTAATTCCTAAGTTGGATCTTGATAATGCTATTGTGGAATAAATGAGATTGGTTAGCCAACTTTTGGAACAAAAATCCAGGCAAAAGCATTTAAGAGATGAAAGGGACAGGGAATTCAGAATAATTGAAAGTGCAAAGAATATACTAATAGAATCCATAGGTGTTGATGTGGATTCATCTCAACACATTTTGTTGCAGTTAGAGGAGGCAATGCACAAGTTTAATGAGGATTCTACTGGACAGGAAAAGTTAATTGAAAAGGCAGAGAAAAAGTTTGATAATAAAGTGCTTGAGCACATTACTCAGCACATTGCCATAAATTAGATAGAACTATCCTCCATTTTGGCTAACATTGAAAATTCTTTTACAAATGTCACATCACTTTTTGCTAAGCTATGTGATGTTACCGGGTAAACTAAGGAGGTAAAAGAGAAATCGAATAAGATTGATGAAGATATGAAAGCCAGTGCTCAAAGGTTGTAGCTTGATCCCAGCGCATGTTCAACACATCACATTAAGGTAAGATTTTAATCAGATATGCAGGTTGAACTATTGAGAGAGGAAGCAAGGATCAGATCCACATTGATAGATATCCAAAACATGATCCTTCCAATCATGGACACAATGCAAAAGCATATTGCATATTCAAAGTCATTGGTCCAGGATAACAATCTTTCAATTGCAGAACATATGATACAACTCTCAGCAGAAGTTCAAGTAGCTCTTCATACCTGCAAAATTTTGCAAGAGAACTAGGATAAGACACTAGCTCTTATTCTAAAGGTACATTTTGAGTTTGTCTCACATTTTGGCGTCTCTGTATGAATATATTGTATAACTCTTTGGCATTATTGTCAAAAAGGGGGAGTAAAAGATATTTTGTGGAGAGACAAAGGGGGAGAGAATAGATTGATATATGTACTGAATAACAGGGAGAGAGACTATCTATATATTATGTCTTATGTATGGGGGAGATATGTGTAAATGTATATACAACAACATTACAAAGATAAATTTTGAAAAATAAAAAATATTAGCATGTCACTGTACATATATTTTTGGCTAATAAGTTTTTTTGTCACTAATGCCAAAGGGGGAGATTATTGGCATTAAGTTATGTTTTCCATTAGTGACAACAATTATTCATAGTTATGTATGGTTACCGAGCTCATCACTCAGTCTCCAGTGTTAACCGTGCATTCAGTGGTTGCCAAGTAAGTTCAACTGTTTAGTAGTTCATACCGAGCATTCAAGAAGCTACCAAGTGAAAATAGATAGTGTGCAGTCCAATAGTTATCACCAAGCAGATAGGGGTCACCGAGCTTCGCAGTATTTACCGAGTCATCACTTACTGTGACGTGAAGCCAGTTTCAACCGAGTGATGGATGAGCAGTGTTTACCGAGTTTAAGCAAAGTAAACATAGAAATCAGTTTCCACTGAGTGACACTATATCTACCGAGTCTCCAATGTTCACCGAGTTCGAAGCTATGTTATGTGATTAGTATGGACCGAGCTTCTACTTCTACCAAGTGCATGACGATGTCGAGTAATGCAATGGATGTCGAGTATCAGAAGGTCACCAAGTAAGCTTACAGAACCTGAGTTTCTACTATTTGGCTAACTCAGTAATATTTTGTTTACTTGTGTTTTTAGCATACCTTGTAATTGTAAATATTGGAATGGTATATATGTAATGCATTATATCATACCCAATAGATGGAGGTAAGTAGTATGAAGCAATGTTTTGAGAAGAGTGAATGCAAATCAGCAGCAGAGCAGAGTATTCAACAAAGTCTATAAGGAGCAGTAAAGTTATATCTATCACAAGAGGTGACCTATACTTCAAGGATCTAATCAACAATCAAGTTGTAAGTCAGATCTACTATTTCATCCTAACAGGTGAATCAATTTCTAAATCCTTTAATAGGGTAAACTTAACAATCTTTCTTTAAATCTCTTAACATAGTGCATACTTCATTGTACATTTGTAAATCCTCTAACAAGGTGGATATAGTAGTCCAAATTGCTCTTAATAGGGCAAATCATCAAAAGTGATCATTGTAAGCCTTAACAGGCCAACTTTATACTGCAGTATTGAAGTTTTGTGGGTATCATCCCCACCCCAGTTTTACTTTCTATTTGGAAGGTTTCTAGGTCACCAAATTTTGTGTTCATGTGTCATAAATGATTATCTTTCAGTTTCTCATGCATGCAGTAAAGTAGATCAATTAATGGTGAATGATTTATATTATTAAGTGCTAAATTTATGAAAAGTTTTTGAAGTTACTAATTCACCCCTCCCCTCTCAGTAACTTGGCAAGTCTTGATTATTTCCAACACAAACACCATCATACATACACATGTATACGTAAATTATAAATTCTTAGATCAAATGTCATTTAATCATATATAAATACCACTTGCATAGAACAAAATTAATCAATTATGTATACATCAATTATCAAATGTCTATATATGCTAGAAAATAATCCAACATGTAAAAGAAATGTCTAAAATGTGTATATGTAGATCAATCGACAAATGTATATGAACTAGAACATAATGGACAACATGCAAAAGAAATGTCTAGAATATATATATGTAGATCAATCATCAAATTTATATGAACTAGAACATAAACATGTGTCAAACATCATTCTCAAGTCTACAATATGTCAATGTACATATATGCACATCTATGTACATGTATATATACGTACACATATACATATATGTACATGTGTATACACACACATATATGCATATACACATCATATATGTGTATATACATATATATTCATATACACATATCACACATACATATATACATAAACACATATATGCACATATACATGTACATATATACATATACACATATATTTACATGTATACACACACATACATGCATGCATATACACTAATATGTGCATATACACATATCATATATGTGTATATACATATATATGCATATATACACAATACATATATCTATATATACTTAAGCAACAGGGTGAACCTACAATAATGGGTTACACTTTTTTGCCCAAATTGACATTGAACTATGAATTTTCAAGAAAACTTTCACTTTTGGATGCAAATTTTCGTTTAACAATTAGGAATTTGAAGATGAAATAAATTAGAGTATTTTAAGTTTTTTATTCTATATATATATATACACAAAAAATCTTAAAATACTCTAATTTACTTCAACTTTAAATTCCTAACTGTTAAACTACAATTTGCATCCGAAAGTGAAAGTTTTCTTGAAAATTCATAGTTCAATGTCAATTTAGGCAAAAACGTGTAACCCCATTATTGTGGGTTCAGCCAATTTATAAAGTTTAGGAGGAACTATCCATACAATTGCATAGACAAATGTGCACACATACATACATACATAATTTAATAGACACATACATATTATATACACACGTACACGTACATATAAACATACACATGCACACACATGTCCATGCCTTGAAAAAAACATGACATGTTACATGTACACACACATGTATGTATGTGTATGTGTGTATGTTATGTACATGTATGCATCGAACTATAAATGTGTGTGTGTGTGTGCGCACACACACATGCATATATTTATCTACATATGCATTCATGTATATGTGTGCATGTGTTTTTTGTATATGTATGTATGTATTTGTGTATGTATGTGCATGTCTACGTGTTTACAATTTAGGGTTTGTATGTATGTGTTTATAGTTTAGAGTTTGTACAAAAATGTGGCTATGGTTTAGGGCATGTACATGTACATGAAAAACTATTATAACTATTGAAATCTATGAAAAAATATTAATAACATAGAAAATAACATTTATGCTAATATAATATTTAAAAAAAAATCAAACATGGGCTTATCTCAAATTTTGTTTGAATATAATTAGGCATTTTCTACTAGAATTATAATAAAATTAGGGGTTTTCAACTAGAATTATATCCCACCGTATCCATTCTGGCCAAATATCCCTACCAGACACTGGCCACATTGTCACCATGTGGATTTAGCCAAAACACGTTCAATTGAAAGCCTTCCATCCAAATTTGTTCTAGTTAAATCCCCTCTTTTGGCCCAAAATGTGATACAAATTTGTACTTTTATCCACATGCGTCCTTTGATTCACTTCAATGAAAGATAACATTGAGAGGATTCACATGTTTTTCTCTGAAATATTTTGTTAAGTAGTCCTCTATTGTGCTTGGTCTTCCCTCTCCATTCATTGAGCGAAAAAACATTTTTTTTGTGATTCAACATTTATGTTTTACTTGTGGAATGATATCAACTTAATCATTAGTCGTGACTTCCTCCTACCCTTGTTCTTTCCTTGTGACAACTCATTTCTTTCCACATCAATGTTAGGAGATGAATCACATTTATTTGAAGTTTCTAACGTGGAGATTGACTTTGCATCTCCCAAATGTATTTGCTCCACTTTGTGCATATCCCATGATCATAGAATTTCATGAGAGCACAACTTCTAATGGACTTTATATTAATTAGCTCACGAGTCTTGTAATACTTTGTACATTTTGTATACAAGCATATGTTTAGATGGGCACTGTTGATTTTATGTCTCTTCAATCAAAGCTTCTAAAACACATGGAGAGATGTCAAGCAAATCAAAATTATTTACAAAAAAATGTATTTATTTTTTGGTGGTTGTAATTGAGGTCTCCTACACCAAATGTTTGTTTGTCAATTCCTATTTGTATTTTCCCATTTTAATGATAGTATAAAAGGTTGTTGATAACTACCTTAGGGCTCGTTTGGTTGCAAGCATAGGAATTGAGAATCGGAATAGAAAATTTGAATGAGAATGGAGAATGAAGAATAGGAATGGAAAACTGCAATCCAATCTTGTTTATCCCTTGTTTGGTTATGCAAGCTTAAATTGGAATAGGGTTAACTCGCAATCGACGCCATTGGTTAACTTGCAATCAATGCCATTGGTCCTCCGAGAGCTGTAGGCTCTCTCTGCTATGGCACCCGCATTGACATGCCTCTCCAAGGATCCGAAACTGTCTCCAAACCCCTCCTCGGTATTATTTACAACATAAGTAAACGAATTTTGCACAAGTTTTTCTCTGAGGGTTTTTAACGTGATAGTGCCATTAGTGAACATGAGATGCGAAAGTGGCAGCAACCCATACTCAAACGGCTCTCTGCGCAAATGGAGAAACAACGACGCCTCATTCTCTGTCATCTTTTGTTATTTTTTCATCAATCAAACCCGCGGAAATTGTAGCAGCAGCAATGAGTTTTTTCTATGCTCTGCTTCTTCTGCAAGCGAATCGATCGACACATCATTTGAAAATATTGAAAATAGAGTTTCAACGCTCACCCCAGGTCAAAGCGGATTTGAAAATTTAATCAAATTTGAGAAAGTTAAAATGAATGCAAGAATAGCAATTCTAATTACATGTATTTTTTGGAATGGACAAAAGCTCATTTTGGGGCTAAAATGAGAATATGTATTCCTATTCCCTATTCCTATTCCAAACACTAAACAAAGAATACAAATCATATTCTAATTTCCTATTCCTATTCCGGTTGTATTCCAGCAACCAAACGGGCCCTTAGGGTTTGATGTCTCCTAAGAGACTTGTGAAACTTTCTTGGTTGAATGCTAAACCCATTTTCTAGTATAGAACTAGCAAAGATATACCACAAACAAATGTAATTTCTTTGTAGGAGCATAAGAATATCTAATGTGTGTATTGTAAGCATTTGGTACACAAATTAATGAGTAACATTGAAAATATCGAATAGATTGTCCTCGTAGGGTGGGAAAAGATGTTTGACCGAGGGAAATAAGCCTACATAAGGATACTTGTATCTAAGAAATAGAGTTGCCACTATGGTTTGGTTTAGGATTTAGGCTATTGGTATGAGGGTTCATAAGGTAAGTAGGCTAATAGAGATTTTCGCATTTTGTTAGCTTGTACTTGGATTATAATGAATTGAGTGTGAAATAATATATATAAAAATACCAAAAATAAGTATAAAATAAGAAAGTTGGAGAACACCTGAAATAAATTTGAAAATTGTGTGATTCGGCAATACACTGGCTCTGTGCTAAACAACAGCTCGGGGAATACAAGAAGAAATCTGAATGAATCAACATGTTACAACTATTTACAGAAAAAATCTTGTTACAGATATGTACATGTATAAGCATGTTTGTTGTACCCTGGTCAAGGATTCTTACGGGAGAGTTACTCTATGAAACCCTAACGCAGGACGAAATTCAGGACGGCTACTTTTGCAAACCCTATCTAAGCTCCAGTAATAATCGGCTCACAAAGCTGAAGGAGATTCGCACTGCGATCAGATCGCCAGCGAAATTTCAAAACCCTGCAATCGATTATTTCCATCAACAATGGCAAACATTACACAAATTATTTCCAGGCGGAAGAGGAAACCAGAGGCGTATCGCGCCATTTTAGAATAATCTCATTCTTGCAGTTTTCTATTGTGTAATTCGGCGATCCTCTGTTCAATCTCAGCACTTCCAAAGCCTGCCACATCTTCTCTTCGCTCGTCTCAACGCCTGCCCCGCTGAATCGGCACTCATTCAGAAGTTGCCCTAGCTTTTCCTCCATTACTCCTTTGCCGTGCAAAGCCGAAACCCTAGACCGGATTTTCGGTGCGATGAAGATGTGCTCCATCACACGCGTGGCCATGGCCAAGCCCTCGCTGGGCAGCCCGACTTCCAGAGACTCCAGCATGGCGCAGAAGTAGTCCACCGTGTCCGTGACGTGGCCGTCGTAAATCGCCGGCGATGCGGACGTCAGAATTGCCGGCGGGAGGGGCAAACCGCGTGCGAGTGAGAGAAAATCGAGCGCTTCCTCTTCGCTCCGGTAGCAGGGCATATGTGGTAAATCGAGCATCAAATTGAATGCCAGGCAAAAATGAGGCTCCTCCCGCAGAAGACGCTGCCGGAGGTCTTGCAATCTGATTTCTTCGTACAAAAAGGGAATTCCGAGAGCCGCAGCGGCGCCGGAAAGCCTGCGCGCAGTCGATCCGTTGTCGTCTTCCCATTTCACGGCCGTTATGCGAAGCATTTGCAAAGATTTTTTCTCGCTTTGAGCGGCCAGAGCTTCCATTAATGGCGGCCACTGCAAACCCTCCCTTACATCAAAATCAACCACATGAAGTTTCGTCGCATTGCTCGAGGCAAAGCACTCGAGGATGCTCTGATTCGCCGTAAAATGAGCGAACCTTGAGTAAGGGAAGAGCTCGTAAAGCGCCCGAAAGGCCGTTGCAGAGGCTTCTTTACAAATCTCTTCCATTTGTCTGTGCCATGCACTTTCTGGCGCTTCCGGAGGACTCAGACTGTTGACAAAGTAGTATGCAGCTCTTTCCATGTGAGTTCCAGTAACCGAAACCCTCCGTTGAAGACGATTGCTAATGACTTTGAGCAATTCCCACTCCTCCCTCTCCAGAGCCGCAGCCCAGGCTTTAAGCAGATTTTCCACTGTAAATCTACTGCTCTCCGCTTCATCAAGTGTTTGCCAAGGAAGAATTATGTGAGGAGTTTCGTGTAATTCTACAGGCTCTGCTAGTAATGGATCTTCAAAATCAAAATCAAAATCCATGAAATTTTTGGTATCTTCAGAATTGAAGAAGCCCTGCTGCTGAGAAGGCTCAGTCCAGCATGAACTACTGTCACTTAAGTTTGTTCCGCCATAGGTGACACTGTTTCCCCTAAACATGTCCTTCAATTGACTGAAGATGTCTTCCGGTTCACAAATCATGAAATCATTGCGGGTCAGGAGGTCGAGACCCACTGATGGGTAGAGAATGAGATCGTGGATATTATATCTTGTTTCCAAACAGACCTCCATGCCTCTGTTACACGGAGAGGAGAAATGAAGTTTCAACGATGGTTCAAATTGGAGGTGGGAATGAGCGTATTCTCAATCGAGATGAGATGCGCGGGGACCCGCCATTTACATCAAAACATTCCGCTGATGTTGATAGGAACAAATGGAATGGTCGGAAACGCGTTTTTTGTTTTCTTCCTCATTTATTTGATATTAAGACCTTATAAATCTACCTACCACTATGCTTATATTTATAAAATATAACAAGTCTCCAAGCTAGGCCACATGTACCCTCTAAATACATCTCAAATTTCATTTGGTTAAGGGTTGGGTCTTCATCAAGTTTATAAAATATTACAATTTGTTAAGGAAAGAGAATTTCAGTTTGGTTTGTTATGTCATGGTTAGTTATAATATATGTTTGTTTAAGATTTTTTATCTATCATATTATTTTTAGGTCTTTTATATTTAACATAATTTATGGTCATATCAATGATAAAAGTTGTCTTTTTTAATTAAAGTTGTGATTGGTTACAAGGACTATTCTTATTAAGTGGTCATTTCTTTTTCAAAAAAGTTTGCAATGTGGTACTTTGAAGCAAATATTATTTTAGTTTAGATGTTGAATTTCTTTGCAATTGATATGAGAGTTATGGTTGTGTTTCTTAGCATATCTATCATATTCCCTTAAGAAATATTCACTCTCTTGAAGTAGAAACTCTTGGGAGCCCCATAACACTAGATCTTGCGCCCAAAGTTGGTACAAGAGATGCGTTGAAAGGCATTTGATGTGAAAAAAGTGTGAATGAGAAGGCAACATAGTCAAAGCACGTCAATAGAGAAGGCATTTATACAATGTAAAATATTGGAGAATACAATGTATGTGAACCCCAAACAAGTAATCCGTAATGAATAACCTTCAACAAAATGATGACTTTTTTGCAAATTAACCGTTGTTGAAGTGAGACAAAGTAAAATGATATACTATCTCATGCACCAAAAACAACATGGATACCTACTCACGATAAAAGATAAAGTAAAGGTCTACAATGTGGAAGCACAAAGTACCAGAATTTAATAAAAGGGAGTGTTTTGAAGTGTCATTCTACAAACGTGCTTCATGGTAGAAAAGAGAATTGAATCTAGAACAATTAAATGCAAAGTGTTGGTAGACTTTACCCTGTGTAGGTCCTCCCAAAAAACCAAAGCATCGAAATGTATTGGAGCACATTAGGAAATCTAGTAGGATAGCCATGATGAGAAAAGGATCTCGCATGAGGACTCTCTAAAGTGCGTAGCTAGGAGAACTTGAGATCTTGATCATTTAAGGACACTAACACCAAAATTGGAATATGTACAATAAGACAAAGTGACGACTAACTATAAGGGGATATGCACAATCGACTGGGATTGCTATACAAAAGCTCAATATGAGAAGATAGCGGGTGGTGGTGATGTAGTACAACTAAAAAGCTCAAGATCTTAAATAGTTATAGTACAATATTGTTGATGTTATTACAAGCTCAAAAATTAGGATAATAGCGAGTTCTTTTGTCATGTGTTGCGATGCTAGAATTATCATGGGGATCTAGGCATATGTATGAGTGGACATTGTAGGGATTTGGGATGGGATTTTGATAGATAATGAAAGGGTTTATGTTGCCAATTTTCACCAAGGTACGTATCCAAGGTGCTTGAATTTCTAAGTTTTGACCATTGGAGGCTTATTTCTCTTTATTGTTTTCTTTGCCTTTTGATTTTTTTGGTATCATCAAGGCACCTAAATTACGAGGTTTTCACCTTGATGATGATTTTTTCAAGACTATTTACAAATTTTTTGTAGTTTTTTTAGGACTGGTGAGATACATTGAGTGGCTTAGGCATAGAACTTCTCGAGGTGAATGATATTTGTGGGATCATTAAGATCTTCCCCTTCTAGAGTTGATAGCTAATATGCTTCTGAGGCAAAACATGTGATGACATATGGATCCAACCAAGTAGGCTCAAATTTTCCCTTCTTGTCTTTGTCTTCTTGGACTTTTATGTTCTATTTCAAAACCATGTCACCCACCCAGAATTGGTAGGGGCGAACCTTCTTATTGAAGGTCCTTTTGAGCCTATTAAAATATGCAACTAGGTGGTCATATGCTTGTTGATTTTTCTTGGTCTAAAAGATCTAGTTGAGTGAGTCGCGCTATGTAGTAATCCCCTTCAGTGATTATATTTTTCAATGATACGTACAATGATGGTAGTTCAACCTTGATTGGTAGGACAACCTATGTACCATAGACCATGGAATATGGGGTGGTGCTTGTAGGCTTACGGTATGAAACATGACATGTCTAGAGGGAAAGATTGTTTTTGAGGTGCTCATTGCTACTAGAATTGTCGACAACCTTTTTTGAGGATTTTGAGGATGGTTTTTCTTTTTGCCTCAGTCTGACCATTACCTTGGGGGAAATATGGGCTAGAGAAGCAATGGTGGATGTGGATGGTTGAATATAGATCCTTCATCTGTTGGGTTTCAAATTGCCCTATGTGATGAAGATGATGGTGAGGAGAACAAAATGACATACAATATGGTACATGATGAACTTCAAGACTTGTACTCTAGTGGCAAGGGTAAGTGGGATGACCTCAACCCACTTGGTGAAGTATTCTATTATTTTGACAATCCATTTGTGTTCATTTGAAGAGGGAGGGGTGATTACACCAACAAGGTCAAATCCCCAACATGAAAAGGGTCATGGTGGTACAATAGACTAGAGATCTTAACCTGGAGCACATATTAGATTCGCATTTTGTTGACAAGGTCAATACCTTTTCACAAATGTACAAGCATTATGTTCCAGTGTGGGTCAATAATACCCACCTCTTAATATATGCTTGACTAAAACCATACCACTCATGTGGGTACCACAAAGTCTAGCATGAACTTCTTGTAGAGTTGTAGTAACCTCGTTCAAGTCTAAATACCTACATAGGCTTTCATGGTAATCTTAGTGATATAGGTTGTTAGCTATGAGAGTGTAGTGGGAAGCTTTATGAATCATGTTTTGGCATGGGGTGTTTGTGAGGTGAGGGGATATAATACCATTTTTTAGATAAACGTAGATTTTGTGGTACCATGAGGATTTGGGACTAACCAAGATGTACACCATTTCTGACTCATTATTCTCATAAGAGAGCACGTATAATTGCTCAACTAAAAACTTTTATTGCATTGCATTCCAAGGAATTTATAGGAAAGATTCAATAGTAACCATTGCATCCATAGCTTTATTCTATAATTAAGGAACTTGTATGAACTAGATTTTGAGGAAGTATTTCTTTATCCTATCAACCATTTCTTTGTATGGAAATAACTTGTCATCTTTGGTTTGGTACTCATTGAGGTTTTGTTTAATTATTAGTTGAGTCACCAAAAATGTGTAACTCTGTGTTGTTCCTTTGGATTATTGTTCTAATTTCTACAATTAGGGCCTCATCTCTGGTATATTATTTTTACATTGAAAACCCAGCTAGAAGGATTTAGGATGGATGTAGTCACCTTGAGGTATGACAAAGAGAATCCTTGCTCCCAATCCATGAGTGGTGTATGATCCATGAAAGTAAAGATTCCATGGAGTTCATTCTTCTACAATGCAAAGGTGTTCATCTTGAAGCTCCATGACTAGGGGATATGCATCAATTAGGGGTGCATCAACTAATTGATCTGCAATAAATTTCTCATTGATGACTTTTCTATCAACATATTGGATGTCAAATTTGCTCAACAACATGACCCACTTAAGCATGTGTCTTGTGAGACTTATGCATGACAACATGTATTTTAATTGGTCTTCCTGGGAGATGATCTTGACCATATGGCTAAGCATGTAGTGGAATTTTTTTTGAGTGGTGAAAACCACTTTCAAACATGTTTTTTTTCCATGGGAGTAGACCTGAGCTCATAGCCAACAAGAGTACAACTGCTGTATGTGAATCTCACTTTTTGGCTTTGATATTGGGAATTGTTGTCACAAAGGTTTGCACCCTTGTCCAAAGTTTTTACCTAAGGACAACCTTGTGGAACATGAAAACAACCTCCAAGCTATGAGACTTGAACTGTGAGGTTGAGTCTCCAAAGAAGGCTGGCTTCCTTTACTATCAGGATGCACCTAACTACTCTTGGAGAGGAAAAGGGAGAAGGAATGCATAGAAGCAAATCTACCTACTCTAACCTAAAGGGGTGATGCACCAAAATAGAGTGTTCAAACCAATCTCCGCCCATACATGCACTATTGAACCATAATGACACCAAAAGATATACACATCTAGACTTGCTTTAATCTAACAACAATCATATGCAGATCAAAAAACCCAAATGAATGACACAAGGAAAGAGAGAATTCACTTATATACCATTCATAAGCCAAAAGAGATACAATCATGCAAGATTGTAGATCCCTACAATACACCAATGAGAGGCAAATAGTTCTTGCACTTTACATCAATGGCTGCAGGAGATAAGGTAGAATGTCACACAATTCAGAGGCAAAGAGAATTTACAATGAAATTACAGAGCAATATCAAAGAAGTCAGAGAAGAGTCGACCAGAACAAAATCTACAAAAAATGCCTTTATAGTTCAGGCATAACTGAGATATTTTCTAACTGAAGTTACTCCACAACCACTGCCATTAAGTCTCGATAAGGATCTGGAGAAAATTTGATCTAGGTAGAGATTCAGATACAATGAAACTTGATATTTGTTGAAATAGGGCCATGACAGGAACAATGCCATTAAACCATTCTGACCAAGTAGATAGATAAACTGGGGTGGTGGAGTGTTCTCCTTCATTCACTAAGTTCAACATTCATTTTGGAGTGGTTGGCATCGATCACAAGGATTAGATCGTGCAAGAAAATTTGATCTCCTTTGTTTTTGGCTCATGAATCAACAAAAAAAAAATAGTCAACAGAATATTGCAACCAGAATGGGCCATGTGGACCAATTATTTTATTTCATTTTGCCACCCGCAAGGCCTTCCCGAGTTTGACCACATCTTTATAACTGACTACGCCACTTCCTCAGAACCCTGACCATGGTGGTCTCCCAACTGCCAGCCTCTAACTGTTAATGCCAATTGCAACATTATCTCCCCAGGCCTGCAAGGACACGTGTCACTAAATCGCTATCTTGTTATACATAAAAAGTGAGCACCTTGCCATAGTGAGATAGTGACCATTGTAGATTCTCATTGATCGTGTGGAAGACATTGATACATTACTTAAGAGAAATATAGTGGGTCCCTTGTCACTATGTCGCTATTCATAACCCTCGTGCAACTCACCATAGCGAGATAGCAATGATTGTAGATCCGAGATTGATCTGACGATCATAATTTCTTAAATGTTTTATGGAAGGGGCATAGGTCCAGGTACTGCTGTCACTGAGCTGGCTTAACATGTTGGCACACATTAATGCCATCATTTTTTCTTGACCCTACCATGTTTGTCATTTTTAGGCATGTTGTTATCTCGCTATCAACGAAAATTACAAACTTCCCGATAGCAATATAGCGAGCTCCAGTGGGTCATCAAAATCAGCGCCGAACTTCATTCTTCAATACTACTGAAAAATTTTAATGGTTGCTATCTTGCTATGGGAAACAACCTTGCAACTTTTCATAGCGAGTACATGACATCTGTAGATCTCAACAAGATCTAATGGCGGGGAAAGTTGCAGGCCAGCGGATAGAAATATCATAAGGTTTAATCGTTTTATTTTGTATTTCCAGGGCATTAAAATAATATTAAAGATGGGAAGTGGCCGTTGGGTGGGTCAAATATTTGAATTCAAATTTTGGTGAGGGGAAAAAATAGGTAATAGGAACATGTTGTAAATTCACTTAGAATGGTCTATGGCCCTAATGACCTTAGTATGTAGCATCTTTTCCATTTCTTCTTTTACTAGTACAACAACCTTATGATGCATCTTGTGTATTTTTTTCTTTATTGGCTTTCTATTGGGAGACATGGAAAGATGATGTACCACTAGCTCTAGATCTAATCTCGACATGTCTTGGTAAGACCATGTGAATGTGTTGATGCTTTCTTGATGAAGCTCAATGAGGCAGTGTGATTTTGCTTCTAATAATGAGGTTGTGATGTATGTAATCCTTGGCATATCTATTGTACCCAAGATGATAGGCTTAGTTTCTTCAATTGGATGACACTTCTAGTTTGCAATTCTCTAAGGGAAGGAATAAATCTCCATCCTCAAGTGCCTCAGAGAGGTTTTCACCATTGAATACATCCTTTATTTTTATTTTTCTTAAGTCAGATGTTTCCGCAAGGGGGTTTTCACTAGAAGACTATCATTTTCTATCATTTTCTATTTCTATTTTGCTATTTTTATTCTTATCTTCTCTTTTGTGAATAGAGGATTTATTCTTCCCCAAAATATTCTTTTGGGTCTATCTTGTAAACATATGCGGATGCATGCTCTATTTTCTTTTGAGGTAATTCAACTACCATGAATTTTAGGAGCATGGTCTCACTAGGGAACTCATCGATGTGTATGAGGTTTGGTTGGTTCTAATCAATGAGTTCAGGTAGATTGGGGGGTTGGTCAATTAAGTTTATGGAGAGTTCATAGAGCACTAAGGCTCTTAAGGAAAATTCATCTTTGAATATATCATCATAGGCTATTTTTTCTTTCTCCTCAGGGATGTCTTTGACTTCAACAAGCTCATCTTCGATGTTCAAGAAGGTGATAACATCATCATTAGTGCACTCAATCATCGGTAGGCCAAAATCGAGGCCCTAATTTTGTGGTTTACTATGGGCCTCTAGAGGGTCTTTGATACTAGTTTCTCCACATCCTTTATAATCTCACTGCTTAGTGGCTATTCTACATGATTTTTGATATTTGTCTTTGAAATGGCCAAGTAGCTCCTAGTCTTGAGAGGGGGATCCAATTGTTTATATTGGGGGCCATCTCTTTACTATTCAAGATGTTATTGGATATGAATGTGGATAACCGCAACTATTTTTTTTGAGTTTCTTTTTCTTCTTTTGGACCTTGGTGTGAAGGATGCACTTGTTTGTGGGGATCAAGGGGCAAGGCTCCAACTCCAAATGCATATGAAAGAGTATATTCATCACATATTTGGTGGTTGATCTTGATGGAGGAGAGGTTGGATGCAAGGATGGTGTGAGGGTAATGGAAATTTTTGGAGGAACTAGCAATAGACATGACAATATCCATTCATGGGAAGTTATTATTATGGGGACAAGATGCTTTAACAAATGACAACATGCAAAGGGTTTTGGATCTTCTTGAATAGTGACCTCAACACCTTGATGTAGAAATTTGATGCAGTAATGGTATGTGGATGAGACGACCTTAATTGGGTGTATCCATGGTTTTTCAGGGAGGATATTGTATGGGACGTCAAGATCAACCACATGCCATTCTATTTCTTAGGCAACTAGCCCTACTTTGATGGGCAATAAGATAATGCCTTCTAAAGTTTTCTCTAAGTTTTCATAAGCTTTTATTGTGATGATATAATCCATTATCCAAACCTTAGTGTACCTCATATGTTTAACAAATTTCAAGTTACACCAATTGAGGGTTGACCCATTATCTATCATGACCCCTTTGACTATGAAGTCATTGACCATGACCACTATGCGAAGTGGGAGATTACGACCAAACTCAATGCATGGTATATATGTGGCTTTGAATGATAATCCACATGATGTGGTTAAGGGTCCCACAAGTTTTGAGAATTTGGCGGTATTGATGTATGTGGGGATGTGTGACTCCTATGGGCCTTATCTAAGATCTCTTGATGGATGGGTCTTGTACAAAGGAGATCTAGGGTGGATATTTGGGTTGGCATGTTCCCAAGATGTTCTAGCAAGTTATATTGTGGACCCAAAGGCATGAGGTGGATTCTCCTATGACTAATATTCTACCTCGTCTAGTTGTGACATCATTTTCACCCTTGATGTGGATTACTTGAATTGTGGGTTCAACTTAGGATATGTACCTGACGAAGTTTTCATAGTCAATATGTATGGTGGTGTAGTTCTTGCCATCCCTGAAGTCACCCTGTTTATTATTGTTGTTGTTGTTGTTGTTGTTTGTGGTGTTATTGGGTTTTTTTTTGAAGTTTGTGTGAGTTCATCCACGATGATCTGTTTGCAATCAATGAGATCTTGTACATAATGTTTTAGCCTAATGCATTTGATTGTTACATTCCCTTTGATGAAATTATAGGAACAATATTTATTATCCTTATTCCATGCAAGTTTTGGTTGACTTTCATCAAATAATTTTATTTTCAGGTATACCACAATATTGGCTTTAAATATTTTGTCAAAGATGACATCTAGTATTTCACCAAGAGGGGTAAATATTATCCTGTGGTTGTTTTGGATGCGTAACCTTTGTCAAGCTATCACTAAGATAAACATTGGTTTGATTTACGAGTGCTTATTATTGAAATATCAATGTAACTGATTGATATATGTGTTACTGGGGTGTTTGTTGGTTTTTTGTTTGTTGTTGGGATTTTTGTGGTTGGCAAGTTAGTTGTTGATAATTTTAAGTTATTGGTCTTCACACAAAATCCACTACATGGACATGCTTGGTATCAGTGGCACCTTCTATCACAACATTTTTTTCTCTAGTAACATAGTCTTTTATTTGTGTTGGAGTGACCTCATTCTTAATGGCTCTCTTTGTACAACTTGATGATCCCATATTCTATGAGAACTTTCTCAAGTTCTATTCATTTTTCCTTTATGTCTTTGTGGGTTTTGAGACAATTCATGCACATGTAATAAGCGAGGTTAGAGTGTGCATTATCAATGAACATTTTGACAAGGTGTTTATCTAAGGGATTGCATGATACCTACATTGTGAGGGATTTCCATCTTTTCATATAGTCAACAAGGCTTTCACCCTCCTTTTTCTTTGGTTTGGCATATGCCAACTATTGATAGCTCATTCTTGACTAGATCAACATATTGTGATACAAATTTCTCAAAGAGTTCTACAAATGTGGCGATGGTGCCATAAGAGATTCTCTACAACCATTCAAGAGTGGGACCCCCTGGGATTTGGGGAAATAGGTACATGCATGAGAAACATGTCACTATAGGCCACTTCTTGACATGCCATGTAAAATTCTTTGACATGTGTTACTAGACCACCTTACCCTCTGAATTTGTCAAACTTTGGTGTTTCAAAGTTCTTGGAAAAAGATGTTTTTGTGATGGATGGATAAAATAGACATGGACACAATTCTTCAATTTTGAAGGTCTTGGCATCATTTTTGTTCTTTAGTTCCCTTATGAAATTTCTAATTTCTTCCCATTTGAGATTAAAAGGTGTTGCAATAGGTGCCCCAAGCCATTTCCCCTTGGTGCAAGACATGTGTTTGATGAAGTGGGTGAATATAGTGGATTATGATGTGTGTAGTAGGGAGGGAGGGGGGTGGGGTTAGAAGAACAAGTGTTTAGACACAAGCACATGAGTTTGGGGTCACTATGGATGGGGGACACATTGTTGGTTTTGTGGATTATTTGGAAACTATTATGGAGCAAGATAGTTGTGCAACTATTGTGGATGCACAAAAGGATGTGCATGTTATTGTGGTGCCTATGCATACTGCACTTGGGGATTCATTGATGGTGGTTTTTGTTGGGAGTGATAAAGTGGTGTGTTATGTTGTGGGGCCATGTTTTTCCCTACATATGAGGGATGTGTGCCTACATAGGCTAATTTTTGGGTACTTACACTAAGCGACATGAGGTAGTTCACGTAGGGGGTGCCCCCACTTGTTGTTGTGGTGGAGTAATTTGGCTAGCCATAGTGGAAAGTGATGACTAGGTAATTGGTAAAAGGAAATGAATTGAATGGTGGTGGAGGGGGAAATTGTGATAGTTGTGCCTACAACATCATCTATGGTATGGTTGATATAGTTGGGATTAGGGTTTGTATTCCTAGTGCATGTATTTTTTCTTGTGTCAAAACCTCGTAGGGATAGAAAAATGGAGTGGTCATACCCTTATTTGTTGCAAATGAAGTGGAAATAGAGCTGGATGGGGCACCATGTAGCTAGTCAATGGGCCCAATCCTATCATATACTAGGGTTTTTTTGTGAGATTTTTTGGGATGATGTAGTTGGACCACTTGCAAGTAGTGTATATGAGGTGGATGCTTGTGGTTGTATGAAAATATTTCGGATAGGTGCTTGGGTAACTATGATACTTAGGATGGATAGTGCAGTTGATGTGGATCCAAGCAGTTGCATGGTGATTATTGTAGTGATAGGAGTGTTGATTAGAACTACTTGCATGGTTGTGGATTATTGTGTGGCTTGGCATGGGCCAAAGGTTGGTTAATGGAAGGGTTGAATATTTTGGGCAATGGGGCGTTGACTTGAGTGGATCTTGTAGTTGGGTCCATAAACTTTTGTATAATTAGCTAGAAGATTCTACTTGGGATGTAAAAAAGATGCATGGGTTTTGTAGGACCAATGGGTAGTGGAAGTCTCCTAGGATAAAATGAGCTAATGTTTTTCTCTTTGTAAGTGTGTTAGGATGGTATCACTATTTTGTCCAATGATGGAATTGAGAAGTTGGGCATTCTCAAGTGTTAGATAACTAAGAGGTGGTGGGGGGGGGGGGGGGAATCAATTATCCTCAAGACCTTTGAACAATTATCAACACTTATAACAACTTAACTTATCAAATAACCAACTTGGTAATCACACTAAACTTAATATTTCATATGCATCAAACAAATTGTGCTTGTAGTATTGAATATCAACAACATTAACTAACTTACATAAATTATAGTATCTATTTCAACATGTAAAAGAAAAAAACTACAAAACATCTATAAACACTTTGACACAATGGTTTTTAATGTGGAAACCCAATTAGGGTAAAAACTACCCAAGACTAGTCACCCAAAATATTTTCACTCTTTTGAAGTGAGCTCAATTAAGAGACAACCCTATTAAAGGTTACAACCACACTAATAGGTGTGACTCTACTAGGGAATTTTAGGAAAGATCATCTAGACCTTATCACCCTTCAATGAGTGGTATGATTAATTGACTTGAAAACATTCAATGAAATGTCACCATACAAATGGATTTACAAATTAAGAGTGTTAACTCCACTCAGTTAGGAGATTTTCTATTATAATGGTTAGAGAGTAAAAATCAAATGATTTGTTAACATTAACAACTTACTTTACTTAATCAAATCTACATTTTTCTCAATATCTCTACTCATTGACTGGCTATCTCATCAACACTTCTTTTCTTCTGAACTTCACACTTTGATCTTCTCACTAGGATCTCTTTTAGGTCCTTTTGCATCCACTTTTCCCTTTGTTGGATCAACCACATTCCCTTCCTTGTCTCACTCTTATATAGATAGATTTTTACTGCTTCATCTCATGAGTTGTGTTTTCCTTGAAATAATCTCCTTCACATGATCTTAGGTTCATTGTATCTATGCTAGATTTTGGATCTTTCCAAATATATCTTCTCCATAAAACTTGTACCTTTCTTAGATCTCAAAACTCTTCTCAAATCTTTACCATCATATCTTCTCTCAATTCCTCTAGCCATAGATCTTGCTAACAAATTTCATACTTATCTTAGAATCTTCTAGGATAGTCTCAATCTTCATTTTATGTCATCCCTTATTCAATCTTTCATAAATTATTCTTCATTTACCATATGGTTTTCTTCTTTCATCGACCTTCTCCATACTTGGTTATTAACAAACTCAGTTAACACTAGCCTTGCTCGGTTAACACTTGTCTTGCTTAGTAAATATTATCCTTATTTCACCTTTTATCCTCTTCATTTACCAACTACTATCTCTAGCTTAGTGTACCTTATCTTTTCACTCTTCGACTTCATTCCTTCTCTTATTGACCAAACTAACTTACTTATACACGATCTCAACACTTCATGAAATCATATAAAAAAATCAAACCAATATTATACTATTATAGATCGATTCATCAATTTCCCAATTAGGTTCAAATTCTTAGCATCACTCCTTCATTCTCATAGCCATACATTAAATTTGTTAGATGATTGAAACTTAAATGAATTTGTAACATGTCAAATAGCTTGACATCAAGGAAAATATAACAACTGATATGACTCTTTCACATATACTTTACAGCTTGGTTCTAACCTTCATCTTCATCAACTTCACTTCTATTCATTATCATCAATTATGATCAATACCTAGATGATTTGTGAATGCATCTAGACCAATTTTGGTTAATCCCATGTCCATATTGATGTATTCTACTAGTTGGGGTGGGTCAGATATGACCATATCACTTTTCTGGATCAGGGTATGAACTACATGACTTGTTGGTTGACTGAGTGTGATCCATATCCTATCTCTTTTTTGGACATATTTGGACTGGCATGAAATAAGAATATTCCTTGACATGAGATGTGATACAGTTGGGTACCAATGATGCAAATTTATGCCTAATATTTTCTAGGGTTTGAGATCTTTCCTAAAACTAGGATGATATTTTTATAAGATCTAAGGATGGGTGATAAAAAAGGGACAAGATGTGTGATTCTAGGATGATGCATGCATGATCTAAGGATAGGGAACATAGGGATTATTTGGTGTTAAATAAGATGTGAGTTGTGTCCTAATTATGCTCTGGATGGGGTAAATAGTCAACCTAGGATGGGATTGTAATCTTTAGAAGATGAAGATTGTAAAATGTAACCTAACATATAGAACAAGGTGATAAGGACATACCATCTAGTCAAGGAAATATATAAAAAGGATGGGTGTGTAAAATTTAGGATAGAAAATTTAAATGATGATGACACAAATTTTTGGGATTGGGATTTGGATTGGGTTTGAATAGATTAAGGTTTCAATTTTTTAAACTATGACATGTCTAAGGATGATGCACTACAAATGTGTAAGGAATGAATTCTAAATGGTAGCACTAAAGAGGGAGTCTAAAATGCGATGGTGACTGTGCAAGTGTGTGAAAGAGAGAGGAGGGTGGACCTACTCTTCAAATTGTTATGATGTGAATGAAATGAAACTATCATTCACACCATGTCTAGCCTCCATGTTTCTCACCTTGCTTTCCCACTCACATTGGTCTACATTTAGGGATTCTTTCTTTTATTCCAAGATGAGTTTCCATAGCCCTTTTTTTAGTTTAATTTTTTCTCTTCGACTTTATATTCTCTATATGAAAGGGAGGGTTTATGCTTAACTTTCTTGAACTTAGGCTTAGGATAATTTGATATGGGGTTCAATAAAAGAAAATATTGACACCTTTTGGTTTGTTTTATAACTTCTTAGATTCAGGCAATGAATACACTAAGTATTCCATATTTTTGGTTTGGATACACTAGATTTTTTTGGAGTCAAGTGAGAAAACAATCCCTTAGAGGAAAAAACATCCTCAAGCGAGACAAAAAGTGAATATCGTTTGGAAAAAGGACCTTTGTAACCAAATTTAAAAAATGTTTATGTTTTGACAAAAAAATTCATGAGATCAAGTCACAATAAATACACTTCAAGAACATCCTACCTTATGGTCATTTGTTTGCAATATATTATTCATAGAATCACATGGAGGAGCCCATTCTTGATGTTTATTGATTCTCATGCATTTTTTCACTCTCAATTTAAGAGGTAAGTCGATGTAGATATGAAAAAAAAGTTACATGTGATAGAATCTAAAAGGTTGTGGAAAATAGAATCCCCCTTTCCATGGTGTTGACAAAGCCCAAGTAGCCTTATGCTTACAACTAGGGGAAACAAGAATGGTAAGTATCTTCAGAGAAGCCTTATACTCTCTTTAACTATGAATAACATACCCAAGTAAAAGGGTTGGCCACTAAGTTATTTTTTAATAAGATCTTTGGAGTGTTCCCAATTGGTTTGTACATATGTGAATCATTAAAGAGCCTAGTTGATAGTGCCAAAATTGTAGGGATATTCTATTGGAAATCTATTTTGCACTCCCTTTGGGATTCATGACAAGGGCTTAACTACCTCTCATGTACCATAAGTTGAGTGGATGTATTAGGCATTGACATATTGGTCATTTTGTGCAATGACAACCCCACTCTAACAAGTGGTATTACAACTTGATCATACATTTGAATCCTCATACCCACGGGTAATGCTAAGGGGGGAGATTTTTGAAAATTCTTTTAGTGCCCCACTTGGGATTTGACAAGGGCTTAATCGTCTCCTATGTACTATAAGTTGAGTGGTTGTATCAAGCATTGACAAATTGATCTTTTTGTGCAACATCAACCCCACTCTAACATATTCACCTACCCTAGACTACCATCAACATGCATAACCTAAGATTGAGGGGATAAGATGAGAGTTTACTCAATGTTTTATTTATATATCGATAAGAGAATTACCAGTTTGAGGTCTTTCTCTAGTGGGGCAACAAATTCCCACTAGATAGGCCTCTCTAGAAGTGAATCATAATGCTTGACCTTTCTCATTGTGCAAGTTCCATGAATGATTAGGGGAGAGGATACATATACAAACACCTTGTTTCACATCATGTATTTAATTGGATCTTCAATGCTAGTGTTGAAAAACACCTTCAAACACACCACAAAATTTCATTCAAAATTGAGAGTTAATTAATCTAAGTGTTTTCTATCTAGGACAACAAAGCCTCATGAGTAATCATGGAAGCTTCTTTTAGAAATTGAATTTGGAATGATTGTTAATAAAATTTTGACAATGTTTTTACTACCTTTTAGGCATTCAAGATTTGTGACTTTATTCTATACCCAAATTGAAATATTTCATTGTATTTTCATTTGTCCCTTAAGCATTCAAGATAGAGTTTTGATTTATTTTAGTGCTCAAAAGTGAAGTTTTTTATTGTTTGTATTGTTTGATTTTAACCTTATTCATTTTAAGCCTAAAGTCTCAAGTTTGAGGTGTTTTAATTGCATACATTGTTCTTTTTTAGGCACCAAAGTTAAATGTGAGTTTATTCTAATATGTTAGAATTCCCACATACCTAGACACATAACAAAAATTTTCAAAAGGTTAATTAAACAAATGATCCTACAAATTTGTACATGTGATCCCATTGTTTGCGAATAAAAAAATCCAAGAGTTTAAAAGTCCTTAAAAACTAGAAAGCAAACAAAATATATAAGGTTATACTAGTTGTGATCGCACCAAATCAAATGTCATTCCTGCCTAGTGAAACCACATTCAAACTGGGGAAATACGTGCAAGGAAAATGAGTTTTTGAAATATCCTTGCAAGCTTACAATATTCTCTCTGAGAGGGTCCACCTACATTCCCTCTAGGTCAAATCACATTCCCTCTAGGTCAAATCTATAGAGGACAAAGAGAAGAAGAAGGAATTTTTTTTGGGGGTTTAGGAAATATAGGTTGCAATAATGTTATCTCACCATCTATACTTGCATTCCTTCCCATGGTGCTTGTGATGCCACCTCCAGACATTTTTGTTGTCGTGCTTAAATGATCGTGATAATTTTGTCACCCAAGCCTCTTCTTTGACCTCCTAACCTGTAAACACTCAAAAAAACTCAAACAACAAAAACAAAACTTTTTTAGGTTTTTTCAAATAAGTAATGAAAAGAATGATAAAATTACCATTGTTGTGGGTCCCATTAGGCATGCCCAAATATAAGTGATAAAAATTAGTGTATAAGGAAAGAAAAGAAAACTAATCATTTAGAAACTAATCAATGAATACACTTAATATAACACTATAAAGGAATACAAAAACTATGGAATACAAATCTCATAAACCAATAAGCTCCTTTTGTTGTGTAGATGTGGTCCAAGTGATGAAATGTGTGCTCAATGTGTTTTTGATTAAGTAAAATAGGTTTTGAAAGGGCCTTGAAATCATGTATAAAAGATCTACAAATTGACTCCATTAAAGCCCATATGATAAAACATAATAAAAAAGAATAAGTCCAGCCATCGAACAAAAGACTATCCACAAAAGGATAACAATAAACAAATAGACCCAAAAGAATTGAAATTAGAGAAAAAACACAAAGGAAAATAGGACCAGAGAGGACTACTATCCTATATTCTTGAGGAGCTTCATAACCTATATCTCTAGATGATCCATCTTCTTAGCATGCTTCTTGGTTTGCTTGATCTCTATACAAGCAGTAGAGGCCATCTTTCTAGTGTTGGCCCTAGTTCCTTTCCCAGGCCCATCCTAACTATCCATGAGATCACCTTGATCATCAAATACTTTGATAATGACCTTTTTCCCCTGTGAAACTCTCTAGTTTGCTGGTAAGAATATTAAGGTGCTCATTTGACACTTTAAGGATATTAAAAATTTGATTATAAATACCTCTCAGAGCGTTATCAATGTTAGTGACCTTGTTATCCAACTCCAACACTTTGGCCCCCATCCTATAAAAGGAAACCATATTAGTTAAGAAACCCATGTTCAGATCTTCCTCATTAGCACTCTATGTGTCCTTTTGATTTAATTTTTCCTTCCAAGGTCATCATCCTTCCATTTATGTCATTAATTTCATGATATATCCATTTGATGGATTTGAAGTTATCTAAGAGATTGTTCCCAACATTGTTCAACATATCCATCTTAGGCTCTTTGCTGGAGTCACTAAGAATCTACATTTAAGGATCAATCATCTCCTTAAGATCAATCTCACACGACTCCTCATAGTTGATCATCAAATCAATCTTCTCCCTAACAATACCCAATCACTCCTTTTTCGTATCCATATTTCTCGACACACTCTTTCTCACCCCAGGTAGAGTGCCTTTAAAAGGGGACTGAATTAATTTATCCATCAAGGGAACCTAAGAATTCTTCAAAGGAGAATCTTTGAGATCCAATTATCCTCTCTAAAATGGGAGTTATCTCTATATTCATCTTGGATGAGCTTTAGGGGAGAATCATAGGCCCTATTTTTTCCTTCACTACCTTGAACCTTTTTTTGTTTCATGTTTTTCCTAGAAGACTTATCTTTTTCCTACTATCCCTTTGTTGTTATTAGTCTCCACAATATCATCCTCCTTGTTGTGCTCTTCATTAAAGGAAATAACCACCTTTTCATATCTTTTGACCAAGGAATGCTTGGTCTCTTTCCTAACATAACTCATAGGGGATTTGGAGGATGAACCCTTCCACTTACCCTTAGTATTGGTAACTCAAGATCCTAAAAAATGCATGCCCTCACTATCTTAGGTATCTAAACAATCTTGCATAAATTCAGAATCCTCATCTTCTTGCTCTAAAAAAACCTTTCTCCTTAATGGATTTCCCAATAGAATGGACCTTAATATACTCATAAATTAGTAACATAAGGTCATCATGTTAGCATGAATGCTAATGATACTACATTGGGGGATTATCCTAAGCATTAGAGAGTACTGACATGTTTCATTCATGATCATGTTTGTCATTGATGTCAACATAGCAGTAAGTCTGTGAAGACTAGCATAGTAACAAGAGAGACCATAGTTGTATAGACAAGGTTTTTCTTTTCTAGTGATGCACAACCATGGACATGTTCATTATAATGTCTTGATGACATGTTTAAATGTGCAACATGTAATTTAAAGATGTACAAAAGTTGTACATGATTTACAAAGAGCAATTCAAAGTTAGAGTGCTTGGAAAGAAGTTTTTGATGTTTGTATTATATCTTTCATCTGAGATGTAATAAAGAGGTGTGTGGTCAGACAGTGATAGAGGAAAGTTAGATGATGATGTTAGTGGATGCGCAAGGCCTAGTATCACATGTGTGAAGTTTTGTATAAACTGTGAGTCAATAGTGCTATTGTAATTGTAATTAATTAATTATCTTATTATAATTAATTGGGAAAGCCTCAAGGTTGACTCAAGGAATTATTTGAAGATATGGTATAAAGGAAAGATTTTTTCATTGTTTGTAATATGTTGTGATCATTGTATGAAGTGTAAAGCACAAAAAAGAGCAGAGTGTTTACTAAGTGAGAGTAAGCGATCCAAGGGATTATTGGATGTGAGTTTTGTGATCTGGTTTCAAGACAAAAGGAGAAGAGGTCTAGTTGATAGGAAAAAGGAAGAAAGAACTATTCATTTCTATTATTCTACAAGGAATAAATCATCGATCATTCAGACAGTGGGTTCATTGGTCTTAACCTTGAAGCTATTTGGGAAATGGGTCCAACTGTCTTCCACAACTCCTACCAAGGTTGTCACAACTCCTAATAGGGTTGGCACAACTCCTAATAGGGATTCAAAGTATCCTAACAAGGATTGATATGTATTGAATGTTGTTATAGACTCCTAACAAGGTCCATCCTCTAACAAGGAATATTTATATTAGTACACCATCTTGTGGGTACCAACCCCATCAGGGTTTTCCCTCTGATCAAGGGTTTCCCTAGTTAACATATCTAGTGTTATTGTGTATGAGTATCTTGTTGTGGTTTCTGATTATATTGATCATATGGTTAAAGTTAAATATTTTTATAATTATTATATTAGTTGGATAATTGATTCACCCCCTTCCCCCCCCCCCCTCTCAGTTATATTGGTGGACTATATATTCTAAAACATCATGTAGGTTTGGATTAGTAATCACTTTTTCCCTAATTTTGTTAATACTAGAATTCAAATTAGTATATAGGTAGAAGGGAATAGAGATTTTGATACCATTCCTAAAGTGGTTCAAGAGAATAAAGTGGTGGGAACAAACATGGTTGAACCAACCATCCATTGTAACATAATATGCTATGGCAAACAAGAAAAATCCCCATATATTTTTAATGCACTTAGGATGATAGAAAATTTTAACTCTCTTAATTAGGGCTTCACTTTCCCTTGACTCTTTTGGAAATTCTTCAACGGCAACATCTAAAAATTTCCTATCTCTATAGAATTTCTTTCCCATAATGGGAATGTCTGTCACCTTGGAAATGATGTCCTTAGTGAAAGTGATGCTTAAACCACTCACATTCAAAGTTCCTTCAAACCATCTCCTTAATAATTTTTTTTTAACTTCAAGATTACCCCCATGAAATCTCTGCATAAAAGGAGTCAAGCAACCCTTCTACAAAATCTCCCATACCTTAGTCTTCCTTCTCCATTTGTCACAGTTTGGAGGCTCCCTTCTCTTGTGTTTCCCACCCATATGTCTTATTCTCAAGTCACTTAACAAGGATATCATACATAAATTGAAAATTTTAATGCATAAATCCAAGTGAGGGTGAGTGGTAATAAAACTAGGGTGCTAAAAAATACCAAAAAATGTGTTGCCAAAAGCTAAAATCATAACTATGCCCTTCCTTATAGTCGCACATGCACCTCGTAATTACAAAACCATCTAATCTAGGTACCATTGTCATCATTATTAATAAATCCCTCCTTTCTATTTATTAAATCATAATTAGTGCTTGACATGACCTCCATAGGGAGAGCCACATCACCTTGCCAAATCATCTTATGGTTGATCTTCACTACTGCATTAGCCTTTGAGTTATCAACCATATTTGACTTGTGATACACATGAAAAATATAATGTTTTTCCATGGTCCTTAGGATATCTAAGGTCTCTTTAATTATATTTTCAACTATCCATGAGGGTTTAGATATGCCCTTCAAATAATTAATAATGTTTTTTGAATCTCCCTCCAACTAGAGTTTAGTGATGCCAATGTCTCTAGCCACATTTATAGCTTGAAGGGAAACCATTGCCTCCACATAGTGGTTGGTTTTCTTTCCCAAGGGAAGTGTCACTATGGTAAAGTGTTGGCCAAAATTATTTATTATCACTCCCCCACACCCAACCAACCCAGGATTACCTTTGGTTGCCTCATCAAAATTAGCTTTACACCAATCACCAGTAGGGAATAACCTCCTACCATCCTTCTACCTACACTCAACAGGATATCATCAAGAATATAATCAAGGACCTTATTAATATTAGGAAATCCACCACCCCTATAGTTAAGGTTCTCTAGGATAGCATTTTAAATCTTAGTAAAGACCACCCTAAGAGGGAAGATTTGTCTCTAAAAATTCTATTGTTCCAGTCTTTTCAAATTCCCCAAAGGATATGAAGAAGCACCAAAGCCCACAACCTTTTCAACTCTTTTGAGGAGTTGAAATTAAAATACCATCAAATAAAATAATTATTCATACTTTTTAGGAAAGATCCAAGAGAGATTGAGCTTTTCGAAACAAAGAGACCGTATAACTCTAGAGTAAGGACAATGAATGAAAAGGTGATTAATAGGTTGAACATCAACATAGTAGAGGATAGACATATTAGGGACAAGGAAACCTATTTTGGAAAAAAATCAATAGTGATAATTTTATTTTGAAGGAGAATCTAGAAAAAACTGTTTACTTTGAGGATAAGGAATGAATTTCAAGCCTTAGCCTAGCACAAAGGATCCTCTTGAATCACTAAGATAACCTAATAGGAAGTGGCTAGAGAAAATGATCCAAAAGCTAAAGCAACCCATACAAGTGCATTTGACCTCTCAAAAATAATAATTGAAGAATAAATAGTCCTCTAAGGATAAAGCCAAGGAGAAATAACACAAATAAACCCAAGAATATCCTAACTAGTAAATTTCCACCCTACTGCGAAATGTAGTCACACAAACATCCTTCCATTCAAAAAATTATTTATGATTCTCCAATTTTCCAATTAGGAGTTAATTGTCATCTAAAAAATTAATATGATTCCTATTTTCAATCTTCCATCTAATCTCCTTGTAAGCAATATCTTTGGTTTTTAGAATACCATTCCAGATGAAAGAACCACTCAGGATGGTACTAGAAAATAGGAAATCCTAAAAGGGAGAATTATTAAAGAGATATTTTGAAGCCAATATATCCCTCCACTCCCTATTATTTTAGACAATTATATAAGTTCATTTGGCCATGAGAGCATGATTGAACATTATAATTTTTCTCAATCCCAATCTTCCCCTATTCTTAGGGAGATAGACCTTATCCCAAGAAATAAGGGGTATCATATTGTGATAATCAACACCAAACCATAACAATCATTTTTGAATCCTTTCAATGGCCTCCAAATTTTTTGAAGGAATTTGAAAAAGGCTAAGAGCGTAAGTTGACATATTCTAGAGATTCAACTTATGAAGTTGAACTTTACTCACTTGACTGTGAATAACACCTTTCCATCTAGCCAATGTTAAATTAAATTTATCAATCAAGCTATTCCAAAAGGAATTGGGGGGTTTCAAACCAAAATAAAGTCCCATATAGATAGCAGGAAGCTTTACAATTGCACAACCCCAAAAACTAGCAATATGCCTTTGTCTTTCCAAGGGAGTGTTAATAAAATATAAGGAACTCTTGTCCCAATTGAGCAATTGAAAAGTATAAAAAATATAGTAGCTGAGTGCCTCTTTTATGTTTTTAGCCTCCTTAATGGGAGGGAATAATGGAAGCATTCCCTCCCATAATAGTGTCATCAAAAAATAGCTAGTGGGAGAAAGTAATACCCATAGAGGATGATTTAATTCCCTCCAGATTAATTTTGATGATGCTCTCCAAAATTATCTTACCAATAAATTCAACAACAATGACAAAAAGAACATGGATCCATTAATCATAACAATCATAGAAGCCAAAGAAACCAATTGATAAATTAACTTACAAGCTTTATGATAAAAACCAAAAGCAAACATAACCTTGGATAAACAATTCCAATCCACCCAATAATATGACTTGGAAAGACCCAACTCTAGGAGGAAACCTTGATTTTGGAATTTGTCTCCAAGGAATGAATAACTTCATGCACCTAAATGATGGAGTCCAAAATCCATCTTCCAATAAAAAACCTAGATTGTTGATGGAAAGTAATTAGAGGGAGGAGATTTAGGATTCTAAGCATGAGAACTTAATAAATAATCTTATAAAAGGAATTGCATATGCTAATAGGATGAAACTTGTCCATGGAATCAACTCCAACCACCTTGGGAATAAAAAAAAGACAAGTTCCATTGATTCATTTTAAGGTGTTCTTGGATCCAAAAAACTCTTGAACAACTTTGAAAACATCTTCCTTGACAATATCCCAAAATTATTGAAAGAAAAACATGGGGAACCCATCAAGTCTAGGGCCCTTATCACCTTCAAAGGGAAAGAGAGTCTTCTTAATTTTACCAGCCAAAGGAATAACACAAATCATTTAGTTATGTTCTCTATTGATAATAGAAGGAATCACACACAAGAGCCTCTCCTAATTCTCCAAAGATAGATTGGGGTTGATAGAGAGAAGATCAAAAATAAACTTTTGGCTTCTAAGATAATATCACCTTCATCCCAAATTGATTTATCATCCTTGACCAGCTTAGAGATTCTATTGGCTACACAATGTTTTAGAGTAGTAAGGTGGAAAAATTTGGTATTCCTATCTTCTTCTTTAAGCCAAATGGATATGGACCTCTGCTTCTAGAACACTTACTCCTTAGAGATGATATCATGATAATAAGAAAGCATATCTTTCTCTTTGGAACGTCTATCAAGGTCATAGCCAAACTATTGAATTTTGTCTTGAATCTAGTTGATATCCATCAAGATCCCAACAAGATTCCAACATTGGACTAAAAAATGTCTTATTCCAAGACTTAATTTATTTTTAAATGGCTCAATTTATTTGCAACTTTGAACATAGAAATACCATTAATTTTGATGCTCCACCACTCTTGGATCTTGTCCCTTAAAGCCAGATGACCAAGCCACACTTTTTCAAATCTAAATGGGAAGTTCTTTTTCCTTTCCAAGGGATCCAAGACTAGGGAAATAGGAGAATGATCCAAGCCAACCCCATCTATAACATGCAAGGAAAAGAAAAATAAAGAATACCAATCTAAAAAGATCCCTCAAAGATCCACATCAATGAGGGAAAGGTTATTGATAAAACCATAAGGTCCATTCTACTATCTAGATCAACAACCGACCCACCCTTTTTTTCATAATCCTCAAGAGGAGTATTGAAATATCTCATGATAATCCATTTATTGTTCTGTAGAGAAACATTAATATTCTTAATTCTTGTCCAATATCTATCTCTTCCCCTTTTAGTATTTGGAGCATACACATTAGTAACATCCTAGAAATCTCCATCTTTGATATTAGTAAACTTAACAAACATGATATTATTTCTTCATACAAAATCTTATTGTTGAGATAATGGGTGTTTCACACATTGCATAATATTGTTATATTATTTTATTTTATTTTATTATGTAATGTTGCATCTAGATGGACGTGCAACATGTAAAGATTCTGATGGAATATTCTTGATGAGTTGTATTGTAACATTGTGATAATATTTCATGTAATTATTTAATATTGGGGAAAAGAATTAAATGCCCAATATTAAATGTGGGGTCAGTGGGTTAGGTAGCACATGGTTTTAGCACATGGTTTATGTAATACAATTTAGTGGTTTTGTGGGACTTGCTACTATATAAGCAGCCACAAGGGTAGTTGTTGTAGAGAGAAAAAGAGTGAGAAAGGCAAGAGTCAAGCAGAACAAGGCTTGACAGGTTAGCCAAGGGAGCATTTGTGAAGGTTGGAAGCATGGCATGGGATGTGTGGATTCATGCTTGTTCACATAGTTTGTTCGGTTGTGGCTATGGCCATGAAGGCTTCCATGGTTTTATGGCGATGGTATTTTTTGCTGAATAATACATGGTGATGGATGCTTTTGGAGGCTAGGTTTTTCCCACAATGAGGGTTTCCCAGGGTATATCTTGTGTCACAATTTTGTGGGTATGTTGTCTATTCTCTTGCACGTGGATTTTAATTTCGTATTTATTTTTAGATCTATTATGGGTTATGTGGAAATGGTTATATTCTTTATTGCCAAGTTTCCTTTCACTTACCTTTTAATTTAGATGTATTCCATAAAACAACTAGGCCACCCAATTGTTGAAATTTTAATTAGAAAACTAAGATAGTGAAGGGGGGGGATGAATAAGAATTTATAAAATTTTTATCCTTCAAAACAACTTTATTGCATTCACCATATTGACCTTCTCATATCTATTTTATGTATAACATTACTTGTAAAATCAAATGCTGTAATAAATAGATCTAACTATCAATCACATCCATGAAATGTAAACACATAACACAAAATATTTGGTTACCTAGAAAACCTCCAAGGTAAATGTAAAACTAGGGTTGGGATGACATCCACAAATCTTCACTACTGTAGTAAAAAGGTCAACCTTTTAGGGTTACAATTTTAATCACTTTTGATGATCTACCCTATGAGGGGTCTACCCTGCTAATGGCATTTAAGATTGTTAGGTCTTACCCTATTAAAGGATTAGACACTTACAATAAAGTAAGGACTCTATTAGGATATTTACAAAGGTTTGTTAAAACCACTCTGTTAAGAGATTTTACCTGATTCAATTTGTTAGAACTATCTTAGTACTTGATCTTTCGGTCTGCACTTTAATTGTTGATTATGGATCTCCTCCTTCCAATATTTGATCTTATCACCATTCTAATATATCTTTTCTCAGTCCTTCAATACTTCATTAGGTCATTGACCTCTATTCTTTACAATTCTATCATGTATGCAGCATCTAAAACTTAGCAATACTTCACTTCCTTTGTAAACTTCACAATCTCTTCTATGTAAACTTCACTTATGAAAAATAGGGTTTGAATCTACCAATTTAAAGACTTTTTTAGAGTCTTCTAGACACTTTCCTTTTTGCCTCTTCTTCTAATTGATTGTTCATTCCTCGTAGGGATTGGTTCTCCATGTCAAAATATGTAACAACCTCTATAACAAACTCTACAATCATTAAATGTTGTTTCTATGTTGGCTTGAAATGATTTACCTTACTTTGTATCATTCCATACTTTTATGTTCTCTCTATGTTACTCAACACTCACTTTTTTTGATGCTTGGTCATAACTATTCTTTGTTCTATTGCTTGGCCTTAAATGCACTCAGCTCATTCTATATAACTTGACATCTATGTGCTTTGTCAGCTTGACATTCACTGGGTTTGGCTTGTGTTGAAAAATACTTGGTTACCAAAGACTTTCTTGGCTCCTATGGATCTTGACATATACATGATTATTTACAAATTTTTACATGACTTAGCCTATATAGAGTAGCTCAGTCGTAGTGATGAGGGTCTAACTATGCCTTATATATGACTAAGTGTTTGACACTAATAAATGAAAAGACTTAGAGATATCAACAATCTTCACTTTTGACATTACTGGCAAAAACACTTTTTCATTATTACAACTTTATAGTAAGAATAATAATAGTGCTCCCCTAAGACTATGACTCGGTTCCTATAGAACTTTAAAACTTTCTTTTACAATACAATATAAAATACAAACTTTACATGAATCAAATAGTTTGATTGTAACTTTTTCATACCTTGTTTTCTTTCTATCTTTGTGATCTATAAATCTCATCATGATCATTTCAGCTTCATTTTCCCTTTATTCTTTCAATCATCTATCTTATCCCCCTTATTTTTGACACTTATGTTTGCTACTTTGGATGCTGGGGTTGTGAGGGTGGAATCAAACTGTATTTATCAATAAATGGTTTGTGAATACGATTGATCATAGTAAATGCATGATCCCATGTGCTTCTTGTTGATTCTAGAACGTGAATCTTCAAGTCCAATTTTTTTCTTAAGTCAATCAAGATGTCAGCAATTGAAAGATCATGATATTTTTGCACTAGATCCTTTATTGAATTCAATTCTCATTGCATAACATATAAATGAGTTATCAACATTAACTATATAGAGATCAATTTGGCTCTCATTCTACTATCTACTATATTTTATTTAGCTCAGCCAACCTTCCTTGTGGAAACAATAATTTGTTATAATTCTTTGAGCTTGATTTAGCTGACTTAGAGATAGATTCTCCTGATTGCTTCATGTCATCCTGAATCCTTTGTATGTTTGTTTGAAACTCATCTATGAGTATTGACACATCAAAAAGTATGTTGTAAAAATCTTGTACTTTCTTTACAAGTTCTTGTATATTCTGTGCAAGTGCTTGTTACTCAACTTTTCTAACCGCAATGGTAGTAGAATTTTTCTCCAATACTTCTCAAATTTCTTCTTAGACCAGGCCAATAGTTTTTCATTTGCCTATATATCTTTAGTGTTGACCTTTTCAACAATTTGTACCAATTGAGAGATAATGGGGGCCTTCTCATCAAAGGTATGAATATCAAACACATCAAGAAATATGTCTTTGATGTCATGCAACACTTGCTTTTGTTGCTATTCTCATCCCATTTCTTCTCGCTTCTTCTTCTTTGCTAATATTTCCTGTAAGGTGATAGTTTTTTCAAAAGTGAGATTGGCTAGATCCCATTTTGGCATATCAATTACTTCATCCAAACTAAAAATAATATTTGGAGAACTATCCTTAACCTTCTTTCCTTTAATTTTTTTGGTAGTGATGTTTCTCAACACTACTAGAGTAAGAGTAGGTGATGGGATGTCACCACTCAACCTTGCTTGAACTTTAGTGCTTGGAACAACAATGGTAGCACTCAAAACTACATCCTCTTTTACTATTTCCTCTTGTCTTATCTACTTATCTCCCTCATCCTGAGGTCCCAAGACATGTGTTCCTTCTTGACCTATAGTATAAGTTTCTACATTTGTTTTCTTGACTAGTCTTTCTTGCTCCTACTTCTCCCTATTTGGTTCCTCTACTTCTAAGATCTTTATTTGTTCATCAATGAGAGTTTCAAGTATGGTGAAATAGAAAGGGGATATGTTTCCTTGTGGGCTTGGTACACCTAATATTTCTTCATTACTTTTATCATCTTCAATGGTCATAGTTTCCACTTCTTTCTCCTATTCAACTCCTTTTGAACTTAACCCAAAAATACTCTTCCATAGCAACTCATTTTTCTATACAACAACCTCAATCTTATTCTGCAGAATTATGAATATTTTGAATTTAGGAATAAATTGGTTCCTATGCTTCTCCAAATTTTTTATCTTATGTTTATTTGATAAATTAGGCACAATATTGGCCAATGCACCTTCTCTTATTTGTTTCTCTATTTTAGATGCCTATTCCCATCTTTTATCTAACCTACTATAAAAATTAGTTGGAATCTTCTTTTCCAATTCAGTAGGATCCAATTTATTATTAGCCATCATATATATCATGGCCTCTTCTACTTTAGATTATCAACATTGCTCAACATGTCATATTTCACATATCTAAAACTTGATAACCCTACAAAGCTTCTGATGTTGGCACATACCTCGTCAATATTTCTTGGCTTTGTAGGTATGAAAACTCAATGATGTCTAGGTTCATAAGAATTATTCTTCTTTGCATCATCCTCTTCAATGTATTTATTCTTTACTAGTCTTCTCCTCTTTGTTTGGCCTTTAGTATCTTGGACTTTCCTCTTTTTTGTGCTTGTGCCGCTAGGTTTGGTGATTTTAATGATTCCTTTCTTCACTGGTGGCTTGAGACCTAGATCTACTATTGCCCTAGCCCTTGGTATTTGTGATGTAGGAGGAGACATGGGCTTAGTTGTTGTCTTCTTTGCAACCTTTTTCACCTCAGGCTTTGTAATTTTGATTGATTTAGCCTTCTTTGCTAGTGGGGTGACCAGTGCTAGGGATTTACCCTTTTTCTCTATACTTTCTTCCTCTTCCTCATCACCACTATCATTTTCTTCATCTTCTCCTAGACCTTGAGTTAGCATCAAAGTTTGTTTTCCTTTTCCTTGTTTTCTTAATTTCTCTTCTAGGCCTTCAATCATTTTCTTTCGCTTCTTATTTATAGAAGTAATCTTGATATGAACTATGATTCTAGTATTTGCTTCTTCAAACCTCATAAAGGGCTTTGCGTCTACATCAATTTCTTCCTTAAGTAGTGCAAAAATGCTTGCAATCACATTATCAGCTTCAATCTCATAATCAAAGGCTTTAAGCCATGCTTTTCTAGGCTTAATTGCATGTCCAAATGTATTATCTTTATCTACTAGAAAACAAACATCATTGTAGTTCTTCATTGCTAATGATGCTTGGATCCTCATTCTCTTTCTCATCTTTTGTTTGAATTCCTCAAAATACTTATCCATAACACTTTCAAAATTTTCTCCCTACTACATTATATACTTGTAGGACCAGAAAATGGGCTAATGTCTAACATACTATGAGCAAATAACAAACTCAATGTGCATACATTGCCACCCTCTAGTCTACCATGAAAGCCAAATAAACAAAAGGAAGAAACACAATTTTTTAAAACCCCTCTTTCACTTGTGGCTCCCATGTCCTCCTTTCTTCTCCATATGATGCAGCTCCAAACTACCTATAGTGCACATAATTTTGAAGCAAAAGCCTATGGTAATGATGATGCTATGAGAATACTAGAAGATGTGATTTTAGTGTGAGAGAAGAGTGAAAATCTAAGAAGCTAAGGACATGAAAAGACTTAAGAATTAGGGACTGAAAATGAGAGGAAGAATGCTCATTTTATAATCAACACACAAGGTGAGAGCATTGGATTTGTCACCTTGGATATGCAACTTGGAAAGAGATTCCTTTGAGAATCTATGACACATATGACACAAGATGCCAAGTGTAGGATTGTATGATGGTTGCACGTCAAACTTGGCTAAAGATGGAAGAGGATCTACAACGTGTCATATGACACCTCAAACCCACTTAAAGCCAAGAATCTATGACAATGGAAGTTAAATATGAATGTGCATAAGAGAATAAGAATATATCGATTATGACATATCTTAGCCAAGTGTAAATGGAGAATCCACGATATGTCATGCCCATGTGTCACAATGATGTCAATATTATGTAGAATATTTGAATTAAAAAATCCCTTATTCCACACAAATAGAAATTAGTGAAAATGGAATTAATGGTGGAAAATATGACTTAGGAAATTGAGAATTTCCATGGTTCGTGAATGATGAATCAATTAATTAATAAAAATAATTAATTGAGAAGGTTAGTTAAGAAGAATAATTAGTGAGATGATATAGGATTAAATTATGGGTTGTTTAATCCTATAGAGGAAATTAGTAGATGATTGGCCAATTTGATTAAATAAGTGTGATAGTATCCTTTGATGAAATGTGATGATGGTGGAGATTGACTAGGATGATGATGGTAGACCAAAGCCATTGTCAAATTGATCTATTGATCAAAATTGATAACATGCCAAGGACACATGACATGAATTAAGGACACGTAACATTTAACTAACATTGTAAAATGCTATAGGATCGAGATTGGTTGATAGGGTTGATCATAATAACATCGACGAATAATGTCAATGTCATTAAATGGTTGATAATTCCATGATTTGACACTGAGAGACTCAATAATGTCAAATATTGGATGACATGAATGATAGTTTGACCTAGCACTGAGAGCATGACAACACTAAGGTCAGATTGATAAGATTTAATAGATTGATAGGTTTCCAAGGCACTAAAAGCCACAACAATGCCTAGGATTAGATAGATGATGATTGATTTGGAATGTTTGACACATTTTGGGTTGATTAAGATTGATTTTGGGTGATTTTGAGTTGATTTTAAATGGTTTCAAAATGATATGAAATGGTTTCAAAATGATATGAAATTGATGTAAAAGAGGATACAAATGATGACAGACACTATTGAGATATGATCAAGTTGGCCAAAAGATCAGAATTAGTGGAATGAGAAAATGGAATGAGTTAGCATGAAAATGTGATGAAACCATAGATGTGAACCATTTTTGAGTATCTACATTTTGCCCCTCTTTGATACAATGTGATTTAGAGCGCTGTGTCAAAGAATAACTGATGAGAAAGCCACACCATGCCCTAATAGGTATGATATATATGGGTGTCTCCTCAAAATATTAACTAGGATAAGGATATAATAAGTCAATTTGTTGAAAATGAGAAGACAAAACCATAGCAATTGACGGATCGCAAATCAGAGCTAAAATGTGAAAGTTATGAGGTCTAGAGTGTAGAACAGAGGTCAATCAGGAGCCTGAGAGTATTTTCAGGGGTTATTACTCAAGATAGTGACAAAATAATGAAAATTATATCTCATTTTTTTCACAAAAAAGATACAAATCCAATGCAACTGACGATTTGAAAATCAAAGTTGAAATGCAAAAGTTATGGGCTCCAGAGTGCAACAAAGGGGCTCCGAGAGTAGTTCTGGGCATCTAACTGCCCCAAGTGCGCCCAAAACGCACCCAAGTTCACCAAATGCACACTTGGTAAGCCAAAGTATGCTATGATAGTACCGAGTGCACCCATGGGACACTTGGGAAGTCCATGTGCACTCTAAAAGTGCAGACTGTGCCCTAGAAGGCTCTGGAGGACAAAATCAACTTGATTGGACTCAGAATGACCTGAAACTTTGCGTGCATGCCAAAAATGATGGAAAGATGTCATAAAATGAGTGAAATGAGTAAAAAATGGTCATATTTGGTCAAACTTGTCCAAGCAATGGTTAGACTAAGGTGAGACTAGGTGGAAAGCCACAAAAGGTTGACAAATAGTGTAGGATGATGTAGGAATGCAAGATGAAGATGATTTAGTGTATCAAAATGCATGATCATGGTGTTGGATGAAGAAATGAATGATAGAAGACCAAGGAGACCATATGAGGACCAATTAGAACAAGGTGATCTTGGTATGATGTGTAGTGAAAATGCAATGAGGTTCTTTAGCCTTTAAGGTGAATGTGGATATGTGGGAATCAAACTCATTGAAATAGTTGATGGTGTAGTCATAACCAGTGCATGCGTAATTCATATTAGCTTGTGATTTTGAGTTTGAATTGGAGGGTTTCTCTTTGTCATGAGTACCCAAAGGATCTTTAAAAATAGTGTGATCAGAGTTAGATGCTAGTAGTGATGGATCGACTTTGATTACACCATCATTGATAAGGTCTTGTATTGCATGCTTTAGTTGGAAACATGATGAGGTCTTGTGTCCTTTGGTGTGGTGGTAATCATAGAATTTTTTGTCATCCCACCAAGAAGCTTTAGTTAGTGGCTCATCTTTGATTAGGGGTAACTATAGGAAGTTATTACTAAGTAATTGTTGAAGTGTAGTCTCAAGATGTATCCCCAATGGTGTGAATTTTCTATCTTTGGTTCTAGGATGTATTTGAGGTCCATCCTATGTGGAAGTCTTAGTTTTCTATTGTGGAGGTGGTGTTTGATTGGGAGTTTGTGAATTCGTAGGGTTTGCACCTTTCAAAGTCAGTTGAGGTTGTGTTGTGCTAATTGTACATGCATCCACAATGCCACCATTAGTCACATTCTTATTTTTGGAGAAAATTTTTTCCTTGTCATGAGACAAGTTGGTGTTTGTGTTTTCCTTGTTCGTCTTAAGGATTCCCTTATGGATAAGGGCATCTTTAATACTAGCCCCTTTTTCATCAATTTAGAAATGGTACTTGGACTTTTGATTTTGAGTTCATACATTAAGTTGGGAACTAAGTTTTCAATGCATAGGTTAACTTGTTGTTCTTTACGGATGTCTAGTAAGCATTGACTGATTAAGCTTCTCTAGCATAGTAAGAATGTGATAAATGGTTCTCCCATCTTTTGTTTAGTTGAGCACGAATCAAAAAGTGTCACCTCATTTTTAATGTTAAAGGCAAAGTGGGAGATGAACTTGTCTACCAAATCTGACCAAGATTTGATAGTACTAGGAAGTTTGGAGTACCATTCAAGTGTAGGCCCACCTAGAGAATGAGGGAACAATCTCATGAGGTAAGTGGGCTCATAACTGAGTTTAGTACAAGAGGCACAAAATTCTTAGATGTGATCAATGGGGTTTCCTTTTCCTTGGTATTTTTCAAATCTTGGAGCCTCAAAGGGTTTTGGGAATGGAGGCATATATAGAATTTTACCAAATAGATTAGGACGTAGGTCTCTTTCTGTATATAGAGCCTATTTCTTTTTGACTCCCAATGCCTCGACTTGTTTGGAAAGTTTTTTGAATTGTTATAATAGCTCTTCATTAGGGTTTTGCACAATAGCCTTACCTTCAAGTCTTTCATGTCTATGAGTAGACCATTTGCTATGGTGAGAACTATGTCTACTCAGTTCTGACATTTCTATGTCTAATGAGTTTGGTGATGTGTCACTAGGTGGTGGAGGTATGTTAGTACCTTGAAGACAAAAGGGTCCTTGTCATGATAGATGTTGAGGTACTTGTTGTGGTGTTGACTATGATTGTTGTACCATGTGTTGTTGTTGTGCCATTTGTTGTGATAGTTGTTGTGTCATTTTCTATGTTTGTTGTTGAGATAACTCTATTGGTTACATGTGAGACCATGTATGTGATTTTTGTTGTAGAGGTAGCTATGGCACATGCTGTTGTTGCAACAAGTGTTGTTGATATGCAATTTGTTGTTCAAGGCATATTTGGTATTCCAACTATTGCTTTAGTTTCTCTTGTTGTTTAGAAAACATGGTTTGTTTTTGTTGGAATTGTTGTTGATACATTTCATGTAAGTCAGGTGGATTTACATTGGAGTGCATGTTAGGGATATTGAATCCTTGCACCACTTGAGGTTTTTGTTGTGGTTGATGTTGCTGTTGATGTGTTGAATGTGTGTTGAGTGGATTTATACTTGGTTGTGCATTGGAAATGTTATGTCCTTGTACCACTATAGGCTAATGTTGCTATGGGAATTGGCTATGTACTTGAGAATTGAACATCATGTTTAGGTTGTTCTTTTGGCGCCTTTGTGTGTTAGAGGTTTCTCCCCGGGACATCATATTGACTTGACAATGTGACATGTTCCTCTTGGGAATGGGTGTAATGTCAATAAGACTTTTCCTTTGTACATCAATAGGGATGGTTACAATTTTATGTTTCACATGGTGTACTTGTGGGAGGCTCCATAACATTTGACATCATAACACTTGGTAGAGTTAGGAGCAAAGGTGCACTTTGTCGACTTTCCTCCAAAGAAGGTATGTTTGGCATCCCTAGAGTACTAGTTCGTTTAGGCATGTCTTGTTGTTGCATCATGTGATTGAGATCAAGTATTAATATCCTCTTGGGATATTTAGGAAGAGTCTTGTTTCCCTTCATTGGTTGTGGTTCATCAAACAAGGAATTAATGTTGATGTGTACAAATGTATTTTGGAGGATTTTGATGGTTGATTCTTGATGGGACCTTATAGGTGCCATTATTGTGTTTGAAAAATCCAAAGGTTATTTTCCCTTATCTAAGTCCAAATTGATCATGGGTTGTATGTTCTCAATTGTTGTGTTGGTTTGATGTTTGGACTTAGGTCCCTCCAAGTGTGGATTAAACTTGACAATTTCTTGGACTGCCAAAAGTTTGAAGTTCTTGTGAAATTTTTTTTTGACATGCCCTGGCCATTTCTTATCATTGATGCCATAATCAGTGTTAGAGTCATCACTTAGGTGTACAATACCTTTTTGTGTGTTTGATGTATTAGAGTTGAAGGTACTTGTGTTGGGTTTGCTGAATTTAAAGGAGTGTGTTTGTTCATCCTTGGGTGTGGTTGGTACACTTCCACCTCTGGGTGGTATTGGCACAAATATAGGTTCAAAGTTAGGGGTCCATTGAACCATCCCATGTGTAGGAGAAGTGTTTGAATGAAACTTCATAGTAGGTGTGTTTCTTAAGGTTTGTTATGTCATCTCTTGAATATAGTGATCTTGTGGATACATGTTTAAGGGGTCTGCAAGTAAAGGTTGTGATGCCTTGATTTGGTCTTTGTCAAATGTTTGTTGGGTTTTTTTGCTCTTCTTTTGTCTTGGATGAGGTTTTGGTTGTGCTGGTGCCTCAGAAAACAAGGGTTGATAAAGTTCTTTGGGTCTTTGAGCTGATTGTGTCCTAGTAAGTGCTGGCATGATACCTAAGGATGTAGATGCAGTGGAGGAAAACCTAAATGGACTCCCTGCCTCCCAAGTGTGCACTAAAACTACCAACTATGCTCAGATAGTACCAAGTGCACCCTTGGTGCACTTGGGGCCTTGAAGGTAAGCAGTTGGTAAGTAGAAGGTATGTAGTTAGTAAACATAGGTGCTAGGGTGACTAAAATGTAGAATATGAAGGATTTGAGTGATTTTGAGTGTCTCCTAGGGTTTTGGGATGCAATGAAGGCTATGGAAGTGCATATTAGGGTTCTAGAATCTAAGATGAAATACCTAACTACCAAGTGCACTCTGAAACTACCAACCGTACTTTGAAACTACCAACTACACACATGAAGTGTGTAGTTGGTATAATAGGTCAAAATTTGATAATTAGGATGTGGGTATGCAAGATATGAGTTTTTTTGGATTTTAGGTGTCTAGGGATGTTATGCAACCTAGAAAAGTGTCAAATGAACTAGAGTTTTTACATGCAATGTGTAAATGTCCTAGGGAAACTATGCAAATGCAAATGTGAATGATGCTTTGAAGTTTGACTAGAAGAGATGAAAATGACCCTATGATATGCAAAATGGTGATTAGTGATAGATCTAGGACTTGGTAATGATGCTAGAGGTTGATGTATGCAAGGTGGACTAAGGAAGGGATGATGCCATAGGGTTGATAATGATTTTTGGGATATGAAAAATGAAGATAAGTGATCAAGAAGACAATTTTGTTGATAGACAAGTTGATAGGGTTTGATAGTGGGAATGATGTTAGGGTTTTGAACCATGTAAGATGAGGGGGATATACCACTAGGGTAAGTCAAAATGACATTTAGGGACACTAGGAATATGATAATGCTAATGATAAGGGTATATGCAAGGTTTTGAACTTAGGTGAGATCTTTGGAGAGTATTTTGTCTAAGAGTTTAACCTTGTGATGATGGACTTTGGATCTTGACCAAAAAGTGATAAGAGACAAAAAGATCAAATTGATAAAGATGATAAGGTCAAATCTATCAAGACATAGATAGAGTTTGACCAAAGAAAATGATAAAAAATGACAAAAGGACTAGTCAAGATCCATTATCCATCAACACTAGGAGATACTCTAGGACTCATACTTTGTTAAGATTTTTGACTAAATTCAGAGGTTTTGGGTTCAAAATGACATTTAGAGGGCTCAAAATGATGGTTATGCTGAGTGGGTATGCAACATGTAAAGGTCCTAGGATGAAAAATGAGATTTTGGGTGTAAGATGACATTTTGGGTCAAATGCAGAATGAGGACCTACAGAGGCTTCCTAATGCAGTTTTAGGGTCCCAAAATGTAGTTTGGAGGCCCAAAATGGTATTGCAGGTGCCCAAGTGTGCTTTGAAAATGCCAAGTGTGATTTGGGAGTACCAACTACACCTATGGTGAAGTTGGGGCTAGTTTGGGCACAATAGGTAGTTTCATGGTGCAGTTGGGAGATTAGGTTGATTAGTTGCTAATTCTGAGTGGGGTGATTGCCAAGTTGTTAAAAAATAGAACCAAGATGTTGGGGTTGATGTTATGATTGAATAGGAGATGTAGAATGAAGGTTATTACCAAAGGAATGATTTACTAAGTGAGGCAATGAAGATTAGGAGGTGCAAAATGTAGATTAGGCCATGCTACTATATGGGTGCCTATCTAGGTACTTATGAACATCTATGAAGCCTCAAAATGTAGTTTGGAAGCCCAAACTAGATTCTCAGACTACCAAGTACACTTAAATAGTACCAATTGCACCTATGGTATAGTTGGGGCTAGTTTGGGTGTAGTTGGTAGCTTCAGAGCACAGTTGGGAAGCTGGGCTAAGACTAAGGCAATTTTAAGTGTTAGGGTTTCTAGATTGATGTACAGTGAGCTAGATAGCAGAGGAAAATGTTAAGACCATAGTGAAGGTGAAGAATGAAGGTTAAGACACCTAGATTGATGGTTGAAGTGTGCAATATGAAGGTTGGGCATGCAAAGATGCAAGATGGAGGATACAAAGTGCAATTTTTGAGGTGGAAATGCAAAGAATGCATACTAAAACCTAATGAATGCAATATGAAATATGAGGGATACTAAGTGAGGAATAAATGATGCAAGATGAGGTGTATATGATGCAAGTATGAGGCTCAAACTAAGGTGAATGCAAGTGGGTTCTATGCAAGGAAAATATCTATGTTATGCCAAGCACGTTTAGGATCACAAGTTGCCATGTTTTCCAAGTTTTGAATGTATTGGACCAAATTTTGCCAAGTTTTGATGAAATTTGTAATGTTTTGATAGTGTTTGATGTTTTGGCAGGGTTTTAATAGTTTCCAAGATGTAAATTTGCAAATTGGCTTTTATCTTGATTATTGTTTTACACACACACAAGACACATTAAGACAAGAATAACTATTCATCCTGATGATGGATCGTTGTGTGTGATCCAAAATATTGATGCTAAAAAATTACACGCAATCAAATTCTAGAAAAAATTCATAATATAATCAATGGATTGTGGAAATCAATGTCAACAACAAAATAACTATTGTCAAAAGTGAACAAACAAACCACAACCTAGGCTTTAGGATTGTATCCACTGAATTCCTACTTGAACCAAAGTTCAACCATTCTTATCTAGAGTGGAAAACTTAGGATCTTGGCACCATAGGCTGCCCCTTATAGTTCATTCATTTCTTGGGGCTACTAAGATTTGCTTCCCAAGGGGCATGACTTTCCAAGGGACTGTTGTCTCTACTAAGGACTGCAAGAATGTAGGATGTCTTCATGGGCACGGGTGACCCCTTGAGCCAGTGGATAAAAATGATTTTGGCCACTAAAACATAGTTTTTAGTAAGGGCATTATGTTTGGTAAGTGAATGATAAACTTCGTTAGAAGGTCTCCTAGCCCCGAGAACCATGGTTCGACACACCACAAGGGTACTAGAGGAGAGCTATCACACAACAATACCATGAACATGGCTTTCACCATAATCAAGTTCTATATAGTTTCTAGAATGTTGACTTGGATTTTGGCCTATTATGCTCTAAAATCATCCCCTGACATACCCAATATCAGATATCTTTGTCCAAGGTAGGCTTCCTATAGAAGTCACACGAATTTCTCTTACACCCAAGATCCATGAATGGAAAGGGGAGAGGATACATCCATGTAACCCCTAGGGTTTTAAACACGATAAACACACCAACTAGAAAATAAAAATTTCATTTTATACACCAAACAAAGTGTTATTTAATCTAGGAAATCCACACACATGGTTTTGACAAACACATAAGGTCTTTGACAATGTCCTGCAAACAAGCATTAGTAGTTTTTCAATGTTAGTCTTCATCCAATGATCACCACATGCTATAAACAGACCATTAGTGACATAAAAAAATCTACCCTAGGTCCTAGAAGCAAACAAAAACCCTAGATGTAGATTCTAATTGAAACATGTGCTTTCTGTGAACCAAGTGCGCTTTGACAGAGCAAATTGTGCCCTAGAAGGCTAGAATGGATTAGGATGCCCCAAAGTGTTCTTAGACAATACTAAATGCATCCATGGTGAACTTGGGACCCAAAAGGGCATAGTTGGTAGTTTCTAGGCATAGTTGGGAGGTTAGTTGCAAAGTGTGGGGAAATGGTGCCCAAACAAGACCTAGAAAGTGAAAATTTGAAATCTACCCTCCCAAGTGTGCTCAAATAGTGTAGGCTGCACCCATGGTGTATTTGGAGCCTAGAAGGGTGCATGTGGTCATTTCTAAGTGTAGTTGATAAGCTAGGAATAGCAGACAGGGGTTATGGTGGCTACTAGACTCCTAAAATAACCTCCTAGGGGTCCCAAGTGTGCCTTGATAGAACAGAGTGCACCCTTGGACAAAAAGCTATCAAAATGCATTAAACAAGAGCATACAACCATATTACTAGGCCCCCTAATTAGACTAGGTGTGATAAAGGAGAGAGAATAAGCCTTATACCCCTCAAAGTGAAATCCTTCCTTGCACCTACAAGCACAACCCAAGTTAGTTAAGCATGTTCACGTCGGGTTCACTAATTGTAGGACCAGAAAATGGGCTAATTTCTAACATAATATGAGAAAGTAACAAACTCAATGAACATAGATTGACACCCTCTAGTCTACCATGAAATCCAAATAAACAAAAGGAAGAAATGCAAATGTTAAAAACCCCCTCTTTCACTTATAGCTCCAATGTCATTTCTTCTCCATATGATGTAGCTCCAAACTACTTATAGTGCACACAATTTTGAAGAAAAAGCCTATGGTAATGATGATGCTATGAGAATACTAGAAGATGTGATTTTAGTGTGAGAGCAAGAGTGAAAATCTAAGAAGCTAAGGACTTGAAAATACTTAAGAATTAGGGACTAGAAATGAGAAGGAGAATGCTCATTTTATAATCAACACACAAGGTGAGAGCATTAGATTTTTCACCTTGGATATGTGACTTGGAAAGAGATTCCTTTGAGAATCCATGACACATATGACACAAGATGCCAAGTGTAGGATTGTATGACGCTTGGAAGTCAAACTTGGCTAAAGATGGAAGAGGATCTGTGACGCATCATATGACACCTCAAACCCACTTAAAGCCAAGAATCTATGAAAATGGAAGCCAAATATGGATGTGCATAAGAGAATAAGAATAGATCAATTATGAAATATTTTAGCCAAGTGTAAATGAAGAATCCATGATGTGTCATGCCCATGTGTCACAATGATATCAATATTATGTAGAATATTTCAATTAAAAATCCCTTATTCCGCACAAATAGAAATTAGTGAAAATGGAATTAATGGTGGAAAATATGACTTAGGAAATTGAGAATTTCTATGGTTCATGAATGATGAATCAATTAATTAATAAAATTAATTAATTGAGAAGGTTAGTTAAGAAGAATAATTAGTGAGATGATATAGGATTAAATTATGGGTTGTTTAATCCTATAGAGAAAATTAGTAGACGATTAGCCAATTTGATTAAATAAGTGCAATAGTATCCTTTAATGAAATGTGACAATTATGGAGATTGACTAGGATGATGATGGGTAGACCAAAGCCATGGTCAAATTGATTGATTGATCGAAATTGATAACATGCCAAGGACACATGACATGAATTAAGGACACATAACATTTAATTGACATTGAAAAATGCTATAGGACCGAGATTGGTTGATAGGGTTGATCATAATAACATCAATGAACACTATCAATGTTATTAAATCATTGATAATGCCATGATCTGACACTGAGAGACTCGACAATTTCAAAGATCGAATGACGTGAATGATAGTTTGACCTAGCACTGAGAGCCATGATAGCACTAAGGTCAGATTGATAGGTTTCCAAGGCACTGAAAGCCACAAAAATGCCTAGGATTGGACATATGATGATTTATTTGGGATGTTTGACATGTTCCAGGTTGATTAAGACTAATTCTGGGTGATTCCATGTTGATTTGGGGTGATTCCGAGTTGATTTGAAATGGTTTCGAAATGATATGAAATGGTTTCAAAATGATATGAAATTGATGTAAAAGAGGATACAAATGATGATAGACACTATTGAGATATGATCAAGTTGGCCAAAAGATCATAATTAGTGGAATTAGAAAATGGAATGAGTTAGCATGAAAATGTGATGAAACTGTAGATGCAAACCATTTTTGAGCGTCTACAGTACTCACTATTTTTTTTTGTAAGTAGTTTTTCTTGCTCCCAAATAATATTTCTAATAGAGGAAAATGATTATGAACATAGAAGAAAATACACATAACTAATGATCAAAACTTACACATATAATTCTTCACCTTCCTAATTGATGTGAGGTTCTCTTCCAATTATGACCTCTGCAACTTAGTAAGATCATATTCATGATCCTTCATCATGATCTTCCACACTTGGTCAATTGCTATACAAGGCACACTATTTAATCTACTTGATTAATAAAAGTTATGAGAGATGACTCTTACTAAAAACTCAATCAATGGATTTGTAATGGTTGAAATAGACAATCCTCATCCATTCCACTTGAATTTTGTATTAGCCTTAATTTCTTCTCTTCTTAGACACCAAATAGTCTTCTTCTTATACATTGTTGGATGTTGAGTTACATTATGAATCATTTTCTTCAAAATCTTGATTGGTCCATTTTCCAACCACAACTTCATATCATGAATTCTTCTTAGAACTACTTTAATCCATTCAATCTTAAAATTCCTTGGAAAATCTAGGGCACAAGCTCTAACCTTTTCCTTTCAACAATTTTTAACTCATTTTTTAGTATACCTTCATCACATAATTTCTCATATGCCACACAAATTTCATAGTCTCCAACTTCTCCAAATTTCCACATGTAACAACTCCATACATCATGTATCATGATAACTTTAGGTGGCATTGATGATAACACACCCGTTAAATTTCCTTTCATAGAAATACCTAGAATAGCATGAAACATAGGTAGAGGACAAGCATCTCTCATCACTAATTGAACATTTCTTACCTCTACTCATTGATTCTTTGTTGTGGATGATGAAGATGCCACATTATTGTGTTAGGGTTCTAAAAATTTTCTTTCTAAATTATTTGGCACAACTAAAGATCAATACTCAATCACTCTTTCACTATTAGTTCACTTCCAATTGCCTTTGAAATTGCTTCACTAATTACTCAAATCATTCCATGTTCTCAAAATTTGAATGCAAGGTGTGAAGTATACCTTTAAATATTCAATATATACCTCCATTCATTCAGGTTAGGGTCTCCATTAATTTTGTATCCTCTGTTAGGTAGAATCTACTTGTCTTTGACAATATATACACTTTTGAACTTAGTCTCCACTATACAACTCGATCTATTCCATCTAACTCAGTCTATACACTAGTTTTTCATTAGGGTACTTAGTCCATATTGTAATGCTCAGTCAATATAGACAATTTTGGTGATGTTCAACACCCATTGTGTAAATGATTCTTTTGCACTATTCTTTCCATAGATCTATTCTATTGCATCTTTTCTTATGTAGATATAAAACTTAGCACATTTTATGTTAGGATCAAATGTATGCCAAATCATTAAGTACACAACTCCTTAGATACCTCTTTTGATTGGTTTGAGGTGGTGTGATCACCTTCTCCATTAGATTGGGTGACCTTAACTTTATTTGTTTCACTTCCTCTAGTTTCCACCTTTTTATTCTAGGTTTGATTCATCTCCTTCTTTGATTGTTCAACATCCACTTTGCCTTTACCCTTTTTGTTTTCATTATTTGGTACTAGTGCTCAGGTCCTGCAATTCTTATTCACATGTCCAATCTTGTGACAATTATAAATTTTTTTTTTTGGTACATTCCTATTTGTACAGTAGGGGTTTTCCTATGATCTGCATTCATATTCTCTATGTCCAAAATTTTGACAATTATAACAATAACCTTGAAATCTAGGTGTAATAGGTGTATTTTTCATTCTTGATCTACACTCATCTATTCGATGTTCTTGCTTCTTCTAATAAAAACATTAACCAGTAAACTTAGGATTATGTATACCATTCTTGTTTCTATAAATGTTTGTAGTGTATCCAAGTTTACTACAATGTTACCATCAGTGATTTTTTTAGTGGCGAATCTTTGCCAATTGACAATTCTATCTCTTTGGGAAATCACAATTTGGAGAATAAAACCTACATATGAGGTCAAATAGTGTTAGGATAAACCATAGACAGAAATAAAAACTACATGCAAATATAACCAATAACAAAAAATAATAGAACACACATAAATGAACACAAGGCACCAAGATTTAACGTGGTTCACCCAATCCCTGGGCTACGTCCACCAAATAGCAAGTCCGATCTTATTACAATCTAGTGATTACAACTTGATTACAATCCGTAATCCCTTACAGCTCAATACCACCGCAAGAACCAATTTTGTATCACAACATTATGAAAAATACCCAACACTAAGCCCTTTTATACAAGTATTAAACTGCTTTAGGGTTATAAGATGTCGGCCATATGTCAGCCATAATATGTCGGCTATTGCCCAAAAATTTTTTTTCGGGGTGATGCCTCGAACCCCACTATTTATGAAGTATGTACAGTACTTTCCTGATCAGTCACCACAATCTAACAATCTCCATGCCGTTGCACCAAAAGCCATGACTGTTAGTGAACATGGAACACCACATAATTAACCACCTGTGGGTAGGGGAGCGCGTTGTATCACCCAAAAAATAGGTCACCGAGATATTAAATAATTTGGGTCCAAATCCTAGGCTAATGGCACATTAATTTACACATAATTGGTCCTGAATCCTAGTCCAATTGCCAATGTAATCTACATTTATGACATAGTTTTTAAAAATATTTTCTAGCCTTTACCTAATGTCTTCTTATTGGACAATGCCATTTCTCCCTTAGAATAAAATAATATTTTCCCTGGGCCTAAGCGTTGCCTACCATTTTACCAATGCATGTCTCCAACTACCCCCATTGAACAAACTATTTTATATTTTGGACTTTGGGACACATGTCTTGATTTTGGGAAGAATTAAAATTTATGTTATAATGTTTAAAATTAGGCCTGAAATAGAGTTAAGGCCATTGATCTATCTTACCTTGATGATCTATATCAATTCCTTTCATGATAATAATGATAACATGAAAAGTGACAATGATCAAGTTGGCAACAAGAAAAGACACATTATTAATTGAATCTTAATGGATTGGTAGACTACAAGTACATTGTACATTGTACACTTGGACAATGAGCCATGGCCCACCCATGACTTTGTAAATTTACTAAAAAAGTAAATAATCTCTCTATAGAAACTAAAAAATTAGCCAACTATATTAATATTTTACACTATATAAAACAAATAATTCACCTCTTACATTACAAAATGTTTATGACCAACAAAAAAATTACCTAGATTTATTAGTATGCCAAATTTTTAATTTTTTTTTTGCCACAATTATTATTAAATTTTGATATGGAAAGGAAAATTTTTCCAATCGAAAATAATTATTTTCCTTTCCTTAGACAAAAAAATCTCCCTTGATTAGAAGTTTTTCCTTCACATTGAATGATGAATTGGCCAACATTCTACAAATTTTCTAGGGAGCGATTTCTTAAAGTTATCCCTGGTTAGCATGTAGGTCTACCTTTTGACTTCACATTCCTCAGCTCTCCACTCTTGGAAGATTCTCCTTCTTTAGTAGATAAATTTTTCTTTGTATGTCCTTGTCTAGAAGTGTTGCCAAATGACCTAGGTGAGTTCATCAGTTCTTCAAAGTATTTTATTGCTTTACTAGGTTTGTTCATCTTTTCCATAAGTTCTTTCTCTAATATTAACTCATTTCTTAGTAGGTTAGTTTGTGATCATAGATCTTCTATCTCCATGTATTTCCTATTCAATTCCTAATTTGTAAGCATCAGTTGATTCATCGTGTCGAGCTGAGTGTTTGTAAGCTTTTGCACATCATATGACCTTTCTTCAAGTCTGACAATCATTTGTCTTTATTCTTCCTTAGCTAAAAATTTATATTCTTCATCTTTCTTCTTGTATTAGGTCACTTCACATAGCCTTATTAACTAGATTTTATGTTCTCTCTTTAATCCTCCAACTTCTTCATTCAAGAGACTTTTCTTCTCTAGTAGATCTGTAATGCCTGCATCATTCTCATTAGTATTTCTAGTTTTAAGTGATCATTAAATATCAAATTCTTCATAGTGTGTGTCATTCTATTGAGTAGCCAAGTCCTTTCTCCTTTTGAGGGATTTTCTTAGTTCCTCTCTTGGTACAAGTTTCTTTAGTATGAGCTAGATGTCAATCACCCGATTGTCAATAACCTTTCCCATTTTTTAAGTCTCTATCTCCAAGATGTAAACTCACAAGTTGTTAGACTTCCTTTAAGAGAAACAATTATATAATACCAATTTTTGTAAGTTTAATTTGGAAAAAAAGATACTAAGGCGGGGGGGGGGGGGGGGGGGGGGGGTGGTGGGGTGTGAATTAGGATCTATAAAACTTTTATCTTTCAAAAAAAGTTTACTGCATTCACCATATTGACCTTCTCATATCTAGTTTATGTATAACATAACTTGTAAAATCAAATTATGTAAGAAATAGATCTAACTATCAATCATGTCCATGAAATTTAAACACACAACATGTTTGGTTACCAAAAAACCCTCCAAGGTGAAGGTAAAACTAGGTGTGGGGATGAAACCCACAAATCTTCACTACTGAAGTAACAAAGTTAACCTGTTAGGGTTAGAATTTTGATCACTTCTAATGATCTACCCTATGAGTGGTCTTCCTTGCTAAAGATTTTTATAACTATTAGGTATTATCCTATTAAAGGATTTTACACATATAATAAAGTAAGGACTCTATTATGAGATTTAAAAAGGTCTGTTAAAACCACTTTGTTAAGAGATTTTCCCTGATTCAATTTGTTAGAATAGTCTAAGCACCTGATTCTTTGGTATACACTTTGATTTTTGATTATTGATATCCTCCTTCCAATATTTGATCTTATCTTCAATTTGATATAGCTTTTCTTAGTCCTTCACTACTTCATAAAGTCACTAACCTTTGTTCTTCATAATTCTATCATGCATGCAACATCCAAAACTTAAAAATTTCTTCACTTCCTTTGCACACTTCACAATCTCTTTTGTGATAGCTCTTATCACTTTTGAAAAATAGGGTTTGGATCTTCCTATTTAAATACTTTTTTACAATCTTCTAGATGCTTCTCTTTTTTCCTTATCATCTGATTGGTTGTTTATTCCTCATAGGGATTGATGCTCCATGTCAAAATGCGAAACAACCTCTGTAAAAAACTCTGCAATCATGAAATGTTGTGTCCACATCATCTTGAAATGGTTTACCTCAAAGTTTTTATTATTCCATTTTTTTATATTCTCTTTATGTTACTCGACACTCACTATTTTTGATGCTTAATCATAACTGTTCTTCATTCTGTTGCTCAGCCTTGAATTTATTTGAATCATTTAGTATAACTCAACATCTATGTGCTATATTATCTTGACATTCACTAGGTTCAACTTGTACTAAAAATACTCAGTGACCAAAGACTTTCTCAACTTCTATGGAGCTCAACATATACATGATTGTTTACAAATCTGTACATGACTTGACCTATATAGAGTGGCTCGGTCACTGTGATGACCATCTAACTCTTATATATGACTAAGTGTTTGATACTAATAGACAAAAAGACATAGAGATATCAACACCAATTACCTTTCTAAGCTAAAATTACCACTGAGAAATTCTTAAATATTATTAAGGTTCTCCACTCTATTCTTAGTCATCTTATTCTCCTATATCAAAACAATATTAGGCCTATGGTCTTTGATAAGGCTCACTGTATTTCTTAAGCTTCAAAGGGTGGAATTTTATTCAAAGATGACCTATGGATTTATTTCACGCTATTGATATGTGGAGGAAAATTTTCATTATGATGATACTTTGTCTATTATGTGGAGGCAAAATAGAATCATAACAATGCAGTAGATTGTAGATGATTTGTGAAGGGAAGAAGTTTCAATTATAAGCAAATGGAGGATGGAATCGAGGATCAAGATGAAAATTTGGCATCTCCTTAAGAGTGGCCAAGATTCAAGGAAAGGGAAGCACATGGATTGTGCTTTTTCAAATGCATAGCCTTGTGACAAGTTTCACAAGGAGAGAGATTAAGAGGGCATTAGGGTCTTGTAGGGAATGTGACTATATCGGAGGATGTGAAGGATAAAAAGTTTTTGATAAGATAAATAGGTTTTATGGAGACCTTGAAACCCAAAAGAAGCTACATAAATATGGCTGATAATAAGCAATTAAAGCCCAGCCAAAAAAGACAAGTCACATGAATGATAATAAGAAAAAAGACCAGCCAATAACAAAGGCCAATGAAAAGGCCATAAAAACATCCAGTCAAAAAGCCAAGACAAGAAAGAACTAACAAAAACTAGCAAACATCAATCAACAAAAGATAGAACAAGAAAATTACTCTTCTATCTTTCGCTCGAGCTCCTGCATAGTTTGGGTAGCTTCATAGGCTTTGTGAGTCTCCTCTGTCATCTACTCATGGGTCTTCTATGCATCTTGATCCATATTGGTGAAAGTAATATCAGCTGCCACATCCTCATCAATTCTAGCTCTTCCTTTGTCTTTGTCATCATCCTCGTCTAATAGACCTTTGGCTTTTAACACACCAGTCAAGGATAGAATGTTGTCATTGATCGAGTTGAGAATGGAAATCATTTGATTTTCCAAGTTATGATTGTAGTGTTCTAGGTTTTGAATTCTCCTCTCAGCTAAGTTGAATCTATCCTCCTGGTCCTTCTAATTATCCTGGCCTAGCTCTTTCTTGTTTCTCTCCATTTGTCCTATTTTCTCCCTGAACTCTTTTAGCTCATGATATAGCCACTTGATTGATCTAAAATTATTGATCATGCTGTTACGAGAATTATTGAATAAATTCCTACCCATCTCCCTTGCATTATCAATTATTACCATAATTATAGGATCAATAAGGTCTTCAAACTAGGGCTGGTCCTGATTTTCTACTAGAATCTGGGGATTCATAAGCTCTCTTACAATTCCCATTTTCACAGTTCTGACTTTGAAGTTCTTCCAAGATTTTTGCCTTTCCTTCACTAGCACTTCACCACCCTCATCCCCAATTTCCTCCTTATCCTACTCTTGGGGTTGAAACTAGGGATGGACAAGGGAAAGTGGAATAGTCAACACATCCAACCCCTGGCTCAAAACCCTCTCATCATCCATACCAGTTTCCCTCTTCCATTTTTCCCTACAATTTCTTCCAATTTGTTAACCTTTTTCTCCTTTCCCTCTTCATCAAAAACCATGTCCTTCCCTTCCTCATTATAATCCTTTTCATCCTAACCTAATTTTTTTTCCCATGTGCTCTAGGACTCTTCCTACTAGGGGTAATAGAAGAAGGTGACTTTGTTTCCTATCCTTTAACTCTCTTTCCTGAGGAAGTGTTCTCCTTCCCCTCTGAGCTAATACTATGGATGTCATCAGAATCAAAAGAAAAACTAGAGCTGCCAGTGTTTTTAGTAGCATTTGCATCATGCAAAGGATTATTGCTAATTGTCTGAGCTTTGAAGTACTCATGAATTAACAATAATAATCCCTCATGCAGAGCAAGATTCACCTAGGGTTTCTTCTTAAAACTAGAAATTTCCTTACTCATAGAGGTAAGTAAATAGTACAGAAAGGAAATTTTGATGCCATGGCAAAAGTGATTAAGAAGAACAAAATGATAAGTTCTCACTCGATCAAATTTGGTGTCCAGTGTAATGTATTCAATAACAACATGTAAGACATACCTCCAAAATTTCTTGATGGACTCCATTTCATAGTATGTCTCACATTTTACTAGGTCATTCTTCTCATCCGAGCTTCTTCTCATCTAAGCTCTTAACAAAATCCTTCACTGCATTCATCAATAGCTTCTTGTCTCTAAATAATTTGAAACCCTCTGCCAGGATTTTAGACATGGTAACAACAACTTCCTCAATGAACTAAAAAGAAACACCATTCACTTTCACCTTCCCATCCTTCCATGAATTCACCATGTTATTTGTCGCATTTGGGTCAAAATGATGGAGTTTTGAAATTTAATTTGCAATACGTCCCTTCTCCATTTTTTCCCAAACTTTACCCTTGTTTTTCCATTTATCCACTTCCCCCACAAGCTCCTTCCTACTGTGTTCACCCATCATCTCTTCACTCTCAATTCCACCAATTCTCATAAACTCTAATCTCTGCAAACCCTTCTTAGACCTAAGGAAAAACTGGTTATTATTCCTTTGAAAAGTTCCAATTTGTTTTGCATTACCCCATAAAAAGTAGCAAATGAAAATATTGACCCACAATACATGTCCAAATGAATTAGATAACCTTAGCTGCTTGCACTCTTTGTAAATGCCTTTATTACTCAAAATCATTCCCCAATATCTGTAAATAATCATAATTGCAATTAGATCTCCACTGTACACCCCTCAATTTTTTCCAGTTTGATGAGACTCTTGGTTTCTACTAGAATATTCCTTCCCAAATGCCATGTCAACAACTTGTCTAGCCTGACACCTTTGTTAGCAAACCAGTCCACCACTGGGTTAGCCTCCCTAAACACATGTGTGATGTGGACACTTTCAAATTTATCAAGGATAGCATGGGTCTCTTCTACTAAATTAGCAATAGACCAAGAAGGTTGATAAATATGATTAATACAATTTATGATATTATTAGAGTCCCCATCTAACCAAATTTTTCTTATACCCATATCAAAGGCCAACTTAACAGATTGGCAAACTGCACTAGCTTCATCAAAATGATTGGTTTGGAATCCCATAGGAAGAGAAAAAGCCACCACACCTTCACCAAATTTATTCCTTATAACTCCTCCACAACTTGAAGGTCTAGGGTTTCCTTTAGAAGCTCCATCAAAGTTTTATTTATGCCATCCCTTAGGGGGAAGAAGCCATTTAACTTCTATCTTTTTATCCTCCTGTCCTTTTCTTTCTCCTTTTTACCTCCATTTTCTATATCTCCCCCCTTCCTTATTTGGTAATTTTCCTTGATACTCCTATAAACCTTTTTCCCAAGAACAATAGCAGGCTCCTCTCTTTCTCTAAAAGTTCTATTGTTCCTTTCCTTCCATATTCCCTAGCAAAAATGAGGCAAAATCCAAGTACCAAATTCTTGCAAAATAGAAAATTTGAACATACTTTTCCATTGACTGAAGAAATCTAGAAGATTATCTAGCATGCACCAGCTAATCCCTGAGTTCTTAGTTAAGAAATCCTAGACCTCCCTTGAAAAAGGACAATGGATGAACAAGTGATTATCTGTTTCCATCTAGTTTTTACATAAAATACATCTATTAGGCATAATATGCCCTCTTTTTATTAAGTTATCCTGCGTAAGAATTTTGTTCTGAAGAGCGAACCAATAAAAGATATTGATCTTAGGAATAAGACTAGGTAACCAAGTGTTCGCCCATGGGGGTTTTTCCTTTAAGCTCCAAAGAGAATTATAGCCTGAATCAATAGAATAACAACCATTAGGATTATCCCCCCAAATAACCTCACCTTTTTTGTTACTTAAAACCATAGAATTTAACGTTGTCATAATCAGTTTAAGATTCTCAGAAATGAGAGAAAGATCTCTCCATCCTATAATTACTAACTTTCAACCCAAATTGCCTTATGCAAACATTTGTCCAAATTTAAAAAACAAGATTATTAATAAGGGGACCTTGAAATAACCAATTATTAGACCAGAATTGGATTTCCTCCCCATTGCCCAATTTCTAGATTACCTTGGCCTTCAAAATACCATTCCATATGACTGATCCTTTCAGAATATCCTCATTGTTAAGCAAAAACTAAAGAGAAGGTCTTTTGATGTATTTATTAACCAAGATATCTCTCCATTCTCCAGTACTATTAAAAATGTGCCAGTTCTTCTTTGCAAGGAGGGCCTTGTTAAGATGGGTTAATTTCCTAATACCCAAGCCACCATAGCACTTGGGAAGACAAACTTTATCCCAAGCAACAAGTGGATACCTTTTTCTCCCTTCAAGACCTGTCCATAAAAAGTTGCTCTAATTTTTTTTTATTTTCTCAACAAATTTAACTGGAATCCCGAAAAGACTCAGAGCATACATAGGCAAGTTCTGAAGAGTAGATTTAACTAGTTAACATTTTCTAGCTTGGCTAAACAAAGCACCTTTCTAACCCACCAGCTTTTTGTTGAACCTATCAATGATTCCATTCCAAAAGGAGTCAGGAGGCTTAGTGCCCACAAGGAGCCCAAGATAAATGGAAGGAAGCTTTCCCACTCCACAACCAAGGATCCTAACAATTTTTCTCTGTCTGTCCTCTAGGGTATATACAAAGAAGATCAAGCTCTTTTCCCAATTAATTAGCTGCCCCGAGCCTCTAGTATACAAATCAAGGATCTCCTTCATAACCTTTGCCTCTTTAATAGAGACCTCCCCTCCCATTATAGTATCATCCACAAATTGCTGATGGAAAAAGTATCACACCTAGATGAAGGTTTTTACCCTTTTAGCCTTCCTTCATGCTTATTTTTCTCAATTAATCTTCCAATACATTTAACCAAAATAATGAAAAGAATAGGCGAGAGGGGATCTCCCTATCTAAGGCCTCTCGAGGGTTCAAAAAAATTTGAAGGAGCACAATTAACCAAAATAGCTAGAGAAGAAGTAGAAACAAGCTAGGAAATAATCTTACAAACTTTCTAATAAAAACCAAAAGCCTAGAGCACCAAAGCAAGAAAAGACTAGTCAACCTGATCATAAGCTTTTGAGAGATCTAGTTTTAGTAGCATACCTTCTCTTTTTCTAGCTTCCATAGAATGTATTACTTCATGCACCATCATAATCAAGTCTAATATCTGTCTTCCAGGAACAAAGCCAGTTTGTTGATGAGAAACAATCAATGGAAGAATTTTTAGTATCCTAGAAGTAAGCACGTTTGAAATAATATTGTAAAAGGAATTGCAAAGATTGATAGGTTTGAATTTATCCAAAGAATCAACCCTAGGAGATTTAGGAATTAGGACCAAAAAAGTGGAATTTATCTCCTTTAGAATACTTCTAGCTCCAAAGAATTCCTGAACAACCTTCACCACATCATCCATAAGCACCTACCAATAAAATTGGAAAAAGAAAGTAGGAAACCCATCTGAGCCTGGGGATTTATTAGCAGGCAAAGAGAAAAGAGCTTCCCTTACTTCCTGAGCATTAGGAATTTCCCTAAGCATTTTGTTGTGATGGGGTTGGATAATTTGAGGAATATAAGACACAATATCATTCTGATCCATTTTAGATAACAAGGGATCCCAAGACAAAAGAGAGGAGAAAAAGGAAACCGCCTCAACAGAGATATCTTTCTCTTGAGTCAACAAATCTTGCCCCTTCTTAATCCCTAAATTTTTTTTATTAGCACTATGTTTGAGAGTGGATAGGTGGAAAAACTTTGTATTCTGATCCCCTTCCATTAGCCAATTAATTCTTGATCTTTGCCTCCAGAACTTCTCTTCCTTACTAATGATATTATGCAAGTTAGATAAGATAGATAGCTCAGCCTCCCTATTTAAATCATTATATCCTTGCTACTGAATATTATCTTGAATTGAAGTATGTTTCACAAACAAATCCTCCCTATCATGAAAAATATGACCAAAATCCATTTTATTCCATACTTTAATCATTCTCTTCACATTACTCAAATTTCTAGTGACTCTAAACATAGTAGTACCTTCCACATCAATCCCCCACCAGAATTTCACTTTATCTAATAAATCAGGGTGGGAGGTCCACATCTATTCAAACCTAAAAGGAAAATTCCTTCTTGGTTCAACAGGAGCAACTGACAAGGAAATAGGTGAGTGGTTAGAGGCAACTCTAGGGAGCAGAGATAACTTACAAGAGAAGGGCTATAACTAGTTAGGGGAGATTAAAGCTCTATCCAATCTGACCTAAATACATTTCTAACCTATTCTTTTATTTGACCAAGTAAAAGCTCCTCTTGAAAGATCCAGATCCAAAAAAGCCAAGCTATTTACAAAATTGGACAGATCATGTTTACTTTCCCAATCAGGTGTCAAACCTCCCATCTTCTCCTCATCCACTAATAGAGTATTGAAATCCCCCATGATAATACCTTTCTTTAAGTTACTAGTCTGCACGAGTTCCTCAACTTTAGACTTGTGATTCTTCCTTTCTCTTTTATTGTTGGGAGCATATACATTCAACAAAAACCAATTTTCATTGGAGTACATATGAAACACCGTACAGAAAAGAATATTGCCATAATTATATATAGTTTCAAATCTAAATTGCTTGTTGTTATACAAGGTTAACAAGCCTCCAGATGCACCCTTTGAATCCAAGACATCCCCACTCATGATATTACTAAATTTGATTTTCCCCAAACTCTCTTTCTTCATCTTAGTTTCTTGAACCAACATTATGTCAGGTCTTTAATCTCTAGTCAGGTTCCCAATGATTTCCCGCTTATGGGCACCATTAAGGCCCTTAATATTCCATGAGATTAACTTCATTTTGCACTCGTAGTACATTCCAAAAGAATTTTTTGGCACCCATCCGCCAAAATTCTTTTGGTGTCCTCGTCTCTGGCTTGTTTTTCAGATCTTCTACCTCTTCTACACGGTATTCCCACATCTAGTTTACTACTACTTCTAGTCTCAATTGGCGAAGCCATAGATGGCTCCCTATATCTTTTCTTTCTTGTCTTTGGTGATAAAGAAGCTTCCCTCTCCAACTCTATATCTAGAGAGTGAGATATAGTTAAGGCTTTCCTTGGGGTCATGGGAATATCCAATGACTCCACATGTTTTTCCTTCTTTGACTCTTCAACTATGATAGAGTCAAGATCCCCCCATCCTTTGATTGATTCTTAGTCATTGAGTCCTGTAGGTTCCCAACCATTTCTATCCTATCCTCAATATTCTCCTCCAAAACTAGGACTGCACCTACTCCAAAGAAAACATCTATGTCTTCTAAGATGCCAGGAAAAATAATTAGTTCTTTCTCCACTGTTTTAGTCTCATCTTCCTTGGTTGCATGAGCTAACTCCTTCCCATCATCAGCAAAGATAACCATTGTTTCTACCACTAACATAACTGGCTGTAGGGAAAATTTCCCATCCACATTTGTTAATTCCACTCTCTTTGCAATTTCCATTGTCTTTGTTGAAAATGCAACCATATTAGACTTTGGAAGAGGATATTCCTATTGGGTAAAACTGGGGTTCAATTGGAAGGCCTTTATATGAATATAGTTGAATCAAAAATTACCCCTAAAATGTCAATCCAGGAATTGTGGACTTGCGAGAGATATCATGACTATTTGCTCAAGAGGTGAAGATAATAAATTAGGAGGACTATGAATGCAATTAATACTTGTTGATAAATTGAACTATCTAAATTACCACACATCTAAGACTACTTTTGCAAATGGATTCTAATCTAAAGTTCACACCTGGAAAAAAAATACAATGTCTTTATGAATGCTATGAATATTATCAACACACTTTAAACAATTAATCACAAATACTTTTAACACTCCTTTAATTGATTAATCCCAAATATTAATAACAAACATTTAATCTTAATGAATGCTTGTTGCAGAGTTTTTGTCTAATGTAATCTACTTAGACTGTGACAGGAAGTTGTTTCCAATGGGCTGGTTCAAAATACAAAATGCGACAGGAAGTTGATAAAGGGCGATGGGGGATATTGTGAATGGCGATAGAAAGTTGATAAATATTACGGTTTAATGGCTGAAAGGATACGGTAAGGGGAATACAACAGATGATATTATGAGTACCAAGGCTGAATGGGAGCGGTAGGAAGAACAAATAGTATTATATAATAGATTTATGTATTAACATCAAACAATTCCTTTATAAGACTATCACAATCAATAATTCCATCAAACAATTGAATTCATGATTAATCAACAAGCTCTTTGTGAATTTGATTAGCAAACATATATGGCAACCTTATTATGAATGCACACAATCAAAATTAAGAGAAACACATGCAATCAATAATACTGAAATACTTACAAAGTAATCTACTAGAATCTCACCAAGTTTCCCGAGAGGGGGCCCTCCTTTGGTTCGCGAGGTGAGAGATAAAACACCAACTACTACTTGAAAACCATGCTTTAAGAATTCAGAGGTAATCTAGAACAGAGTATTTTTATAGATTATCGATGATATGTCTTTTAATTCACATTCACTTATATAGCCTAAAATCTTTAACCATATTAAAAACTACCTCGAATGGCCGCTGGCCTATTTCCTAAATATGGATAATAGTTTGTTTTGGCTACTGGCCATACATAAAAATTTATAAAACTATCTAGCTAAAATTACATACAGCCAGAAACTATTATGTTTTAAACATTCAAACTATTTGCTGAAAATATCATAGCAAAAAAATAGTTTTCAAACTGTTCATCCACTTCAAACGGTTGGCTCCACGCTTATGCATCCTTGTTTTACTTAGCTCCTTTAGCAACATCAATCACAATATATCATTTTCATAAACTTAATAGCCTTTTAGGAACTATTCTTCCCTCTTTAGAGAAGTACTTAAATATTCTAATTTCCTATCAATAGTTTAGCAAAAAGGGAATTTTATGCCAAAGAAGTGGGAAATGTATGAGGCAAAAGATTAACAAAAACAGGGAACTATCAGGACTCATCACTCCCTAATTGATGATTTTTGGTCCAGTCACGACATCAATGTCTTTCCTAATAGAGGCAGAAGATGGATTTTTTTTTCTATCATTGGGTCTTTTTGAACCCCCTCCTTTTGACCAATATTGATATTCTTCTTTTTCTAGATCATTTTGTCCCTCTGTTGAGAAGAAGAAGGAAACTTCTTTGTATCCTTTTTAACCTTCGAACATTGAAATGCCTTGTGCCATATTTTTAGATAGTGAAAGTAAGCAAAAGGGATACTTTTGTAACCCATCTTCTGAGTATGAGTACCCAGCTTAGATTGGAAACACACCACTTTTGACATGTCATCCCCTTCCCTAACACCAATGCAAATCCTTGCATAAGTTAATCTAATCTTTGAAGCTATTATTGGATCAATAGATAAAATTTCCCTAAAGGAATTTACTACTCCCATAAAAAAATCCTCATTCCAGAACTCCAATGGTAGCTCTAGAAGTCTAACCCATACCAGTGCTTGTTGAAAGAAAGATTCATCGAGATCTAGTTTTGATGACCATTTCTAAAGCACCAGTGTAGATTGACCTATACTCCAAGGTCCTTCACATATAATGTTAGCCAGGTCCTCTTTGCAAGAAAAATCAAAAGACAGAAATTCTTTTGCCATCGTTATAACATTCACCTCGCCTTTAAGATGCCATTTCATCATTGTGAATGATCTCACCACATCTATGTTTGGTCTTTGTCCAATAAACTTCCCAACCAGAGTAGAGGTCATAGAAGCAATACTATGATCAACAAGCTTTTCTAGAATAGCAATCGCACATGACCCCTTTTACAAAATAGACAAGATCTTGACCAGCAGAAAAGAAAACTTACTAGATAGTTCGACACCAAAAAGGGAAGATCATTTCTTCTTTGGAAGATTCCGTAACCTATCCACCTTGGGTGTCAGAAGTGGCTTGTTTGGTCCTTTGCTATTGTTACATGAGTCCCCATCCCCATTCTCTACTACATCTCCACACTCTGTTTGATTCTCCTCCTTCACTCCTGGTTTCCAATTTCCCCCTCCCTGTAGATTCCTACCTAGGACTAGTTTCAAAATTTGAATGGGTGCACCCCATCCTCTCCCCTATCTGCTCCCACTCCCGCTCACCATCCTATAGATAAAAAATGTTGTTAGTTTCTAACTATCATTTAAATTTTATCAACCCTTGGTTGTAAGCACTACAGGAAAGAAGCCCCACTATTTCACCAAGGGTCAATAGAAAAACATTCTCAATTAAGATCCACAGTAGAGAATGGCCTTGTGAGGACTTGAACCTTGGTTGTAGGCCCTATAGGCAAGAAGCCCCACCATTTCACCAAAGGGCTTAGAGATGGACATAATGTTTAAGAGGGGTTTAAGAGATTATAAGGTTGACATTTAATATATTTGTTTGGGTATTGGGAGGATTTGACATGATGGTTGACTTGGGTTGAGTTAGGATTTCTTAATCCTCATACTTATAATTGTGCAAATGATTAGGACTCAATTAGGCTTAGACTAGAAAATGATTAGAATGCAAGTGGCAATGTTAGGAGAATACAAGTGGGCCACTTAATTAACTAGGTTTGATTAGATAGTTAAGTACACTTAGTATAGGAAAATGTGATAAACTTGAAGGTTAAGATTGGCTTAAGAGTAAGGATATAGTTAAGGTTTATTAAAGAAAATTATTAAGTCAAAAGGTATTTTGGAAAATTTTATTAACTAGGTTTTGTGCAATTATTTAATTTAATAGAGGAAGGGGGATTTGATTGATGATCAAACTATTGGTTTTTCATGTTGATTTATTAATTGGACTATAAAAAATTAATTAGATCCATTAACCAAGGCATGATATAAACTCATTAAATATTAAATATTTAATTAATAATGCCTTAGAAGAGAGATAAATAGGTTACCAAGTGTGTAATCAGATTTAGTTGTCTACACTTATGGTTGCCACCAATATTTTGATAATGCCAACAATCTCCCCCTTTGGCATTGATGCAAACCACATCAAAATAACCAATGCTCCCCTGTTCTATATTTACTTCATATATTCCCTTATATACACACTTACACATATTCACTCCTATTTCCATATACTCCCCCTAAGATCCATAATCTCTCCCTAATTCATATTCTCCCCCTTTGACAACAATTCCAAAGGTACAAAACTGGAGTATATAAAATAATACAAATCTCACTTACATACTTCTAAACATTACCTATACATTTTTATTTTCTAATTCTAAGGATGTCTCCCAAGACTTCTACAAGTGGCTTGGAGAAATAATATGTTCATTTAACCTAGAACTACCTCATCCATATTGTCTAGGGAACTTGTGTGTGGTAATAAAAGTACTCCTTCTCCCTTCTTTACATTATGCTACATAACCTCTATGGTAGGAGATAAATAGGATTGTAGCTTTGGTAGATCAAGTATCCTACTATATTATATAAAATATTCATTATGTGTCCACTATAAGTAGTGATTGAGCTTGAAATGAGATCAAGTTGACCACTCAAATTGTCTAATTACTTTTGATCTTCAATTCTTTGTTGCTCAAAATTATTGATGAATTTAGGATAGTTTGTTACCTTATTAATTTTTTCCCCTTATTTGATGTTGATTTGGTGTCCTTAAGTCAATTTATCCTAATCTATAGTAATCATATCCATTAGTTTACTAGTCATCTTCTTTTCCAAGTTTTCTTTAACAATGTTCATTTCTATAGTCTATAAGTTTGAGCCTCGATAAAAAATTGCTTTGATCAAAGTGTCCATCTAATCAATTATTGAATCTCCTTCATTGTATGCTACAATAGAAACTAACATAGTTAGTATATTTCTAGATTTTTAGGATTCTTTGCTTGTTCTTTTAACTCATGTTATCTCTTATGAACTTCTTATTTAGTTTTTTGAGTACTCCATCAGTTCTTTAGTATTCAAATTAGTAATGTCCACTGATATGGCTATTGGATATTATTCTTCTATTTCCTCCCCTTCTTCTTCAGTAGTTGCAATGGTTTGTGCCTCTTCTTCACACTTGTATCACCAAGGTTTAATTTTATTTTGATAATATTATGTTCTTCTTTAATATTTTTTTGCCTCTCTTCTTGTTGAATTTTATGTCATTTTCTTCCTCCTTTGCAAGAACAAACTCTGCTGTCAATTTCTTTGGAGATGGTGACTAGTGTTGTGTTGGAAATATTCAAGACTAAGCTAAGTTACTGAGAGGGGAGGGGTTAATCAATAACTTCTAAAACTTCAACAATTTCAACCATTCAATTAGCATTTAATCCATCATATAAATTCTGATCTAATTGCATGCATAAGAAATTGAAAGCATTCATAACACTAAAACACAAAGATTTGGTGACCCAAAAACCTTCCAAATAGAAAGTAAAATTGGGGTAGGGATGATACCCACAACTTTATTACTACAGTATAAAGTTAGCCTGTTAAAGCTTATATTGACCACTTTTGATGATCTACCCTATTAGGAGTAATAAGGTCTACTAGGTCCACCTTGTGCAAGGATTTACAAACATACAATTAAGTATGCACTTGGTAAAGAGATTCAAAAAAGATTTTTAGGTCTACCTTGTGAAAGGATTTTGACTGATCCACCTATTAGGATGAAGCAATAGATGATCTCTAATTTGCAACTTGGCTTTCTTAATGTGATTCCTTTGTGTATTGATCACCTTTTTGTGATAGATATGTCTTTGCTGCTCCTTATGTTGTTATGGCCTTTACAATTTGCTTATTCTTATTTTCTTTGATGTAATTTGCATTCACATCTTTATATTTTCACACATTACATTAATGAAGTTACATATATATCAATCCAATTATACAAATTACTAAGTCGGCCATCATAAAAGTTTGCACAAATATTACAAAGTCAGCCCACATGAAGACATTCAAGTTTTTAAGACTGACTCAGTGAGGTTCTGATACTTAGCATCCATTATCAATACTCGACATCATCATGCACTCAGTAGACGTAGAAGCTCGATCCATACTAATCACTTCTAAGTAGTCCTAAACTTGGTCTACACTAGTGACTCGGTAGACATTGTGAAACTTGTCATATAGATCGAGTCTCTTGATTTATATTGTATGAATTGATAAAAATTCTCACCTTGAGATCGATATAAACTAAGTCTCTTGGTTAACACTAGGAAGCTCGGTTAACACTAGACTCTCATCACATACATTGAAAACTTGATGAACACTACACTACTTGGTAACCACTGATAAACTCAGCATTAGATGAAATGCACGGTTTACACTATTGGTCTTCACATTAATTGAATCTGCTCGATAACCACTGGGATTTGTCCAAAGGACTCGATAGTAACTGTAGAACTTGGTGACAACTGAAATACATGGAAAACATTGTGAACTGTACACTAAGCTTGGTAGCTATATACAAACTAAATAAGTGTGTGCCTCTAATAAAAAACTTGATTGATATGTCAACATGTTGATCCTTAAATTTGTTGTCTATTAGTGTCGACACTTAGTCATTCCTATGGAGGAGTTGGTCGGTCATCATTGCGACTGATCCATCCAATGAAGGCTGAGAAATATATTTAGACTTGTTCATATTTCAATTTCATCTGAGAAATTATTATTTCCAAGCAAGTCTATTATTGTCGAGTACTCCTATGTACGCCAAGAAAAATAAAAGCCTATGCATGCCGAATGAGATAAAAGGTAGTATGCATTGAGAAGCACAAATTTAGTTCATGCTAAATTATACAATGAGTGTCAAGCATTCAAAGGATGAGGGACAACATGAAGATTAGTCATGATTGAGCATTAGAGTGTTCATGTGCCAAGCAAGCTAGTATTCACATTTTTGTTTGGAATTGCACAAACACTGAGCTAAACTATTTTTGGTTGATGTAATGCATTTTTGACTGATTGAGGATTAATTTAAGGAGACAATTACACATTTTAGCATGGATCATTAATCCATATGCAAGGTGTTAACCAATCAAAAAATAGAAGGTTTAAGCAACAAAAGGAAGAAATATGGATTGTTGAACTTGATATAGAACCTTCTCCTATTGGTTAAAAAAGGGGCATCCAAACCCTATTTTTAGTATGATGAGTGTGTGTGCACAAGAAGAAAAGTTTGGATTCTTGCACGAAGTTCTGAAAGAGAGTTAGACAGAGCAACCAAGCACATTAGTGAAGTGTAGAGAAGAGTTATACCATATTAGAGAAAGGATTAGAGTTTGGAAAGAGGAGATCTATAATCAAGGATTACAATGATAATCAAAGGATTAGGTACTGAAATGTTTTAGCAAAGTGAATCAAGTAAAATCTTAGAGTGGTCCTAATAGGCCTATGTAAATCTCCTAACAGAGTGCTTAATTTGTTGTAAGTTTTAAATCCTTTAATTAAGGTAGACTAAATAAGTCTTGTAGCTCTTAATAAGGAAGACCCCTCATAGGGTAGATCATCAGAAGTGATCAAACTTGTAGCCCTAAAAGGTGAACTTTATTGTTGCAGTAGTGAAGATTGATGGGTTTCATCCTCACTCCAATTTTATCTTCACCTTAAAGAGTTTATGGGTTACCAAATCTTTGTGTTTTGTGTTGATCTTTTAATTTCATGTTTATGGTTGTGATTAGCAGATTAGATCTGATACATCATCGCAAAATATGTTTATGTAGTTTATGATATTGTTGAGAAAGGGTTAGTGGTGATAGATATTATTTTGATAATTATTTCAATGACAACATTTTTATAGATACCAATTCACCCCCCTCTCAGTATCTTTCTTTCCCAATAGACATCCAACAATTGGAATTAGAGCTTTGTTCTCTTAGCAGAAGTCTAACCACTTGAGAGTCAAGGTCTTGGACATGGAGGCTTATAAGTTGGGAAAGATCATTGAAAATATAAGCTTTACATATAACTTTCACTGGACCAGCTTGAAGTAGAAAGAGAGGAATTGAAGAAATCCTTAAAGAAAAGGAAGGAGTTGGCAATTCAGTAAAATGATACTCAATATCAAGAAAAAGACACTGAAGGACTACTTGATGATGGAAATTCCAATGAAAGTGATTCATCAATAGTAGATCTATTGGAAATGAACAATAAATTGAATTATGAGATTAGAGGACTAAAGAGAGAACACAAAATCCAATTAGTAAGACTATGTAAAGTGAATGAACAGAAAAAGAAAGTTGAGGAAGACAAGATAATGACTAATGAAGACAAGAGATTAATGGTCACAAGAATTGATGAAAGAATATTAGATTTGCATAAACTCACACATAAGAAATTTGATATGCTCAATCAATTGCTAAGTGCAAATCAAGAATTCAATAGGAAAGATGTGGAGATTGCAAATATGAAATTTGAGAATGATCATTTGAGGAATGCGTTGAGATATGAAAAGGAACTAATTGAAAGGTTGAACAAACCCAAAGAATCTATGAGATACTATGAAGAGCTAATGAGATCACAAAGAAGACCCCATGATACATCTGGACAACAAAATGCAAATCCAAATAACAACAAACCTACGTGTTATCATTGTGGGAAACTAGGTCATACATCAAATGTGTGCATAAGCAAGACTGGTAAGAAAAAACCTAAACCTAAATTCAATTGATACTATTTTAATTGTAAGAAGCAAGGACATCAAGAACATGAGTGTAGATGCAAAGTCAATAATAGACTAGTTGCACCTAGATTTGAAGGTTATTGCTACAATTGACAAAAGTATGGACATAGAGCTCAGGAATGCAGATCGAAGGCAAAACCTAACTAGATAGCCAAGAACCAAGGAAATGCACCCAAGAAAGGTAAATCCTACATTTGAGATTACAAAAATGATACAATTATCATTACTATGGTGAATATGGTCATATTGCAGAAAATTGCATTAGAATACATTTTAGAGGTAAATCCAAGAATTGGATGAATGATAGTATAGTTTGCTATAGTTGTTATAAGATTTGACATTTGAGAAGAAATTGTATGACCCAAGAACCAACACCAAGGAATGAACATAACAAAGGAAAAGAAAAAGTTGATGTAGAAAAAACAAGAAATGAGATGAATTAGACACGGATAATGAAGGATGAAGCCAACATTAGTAGAATTGGTCAAGCTGAGATCACCTCATTTGATGGATCAGGTGATCACACTACCTCAAACTAAGAAAAGAAGGTATGTGAGTTAGTTCCTAACATGTGATGTGATAAAGTTCATATTTGCATGAGATAAAATGCATTAGGACAATTATAAAGTGTGAACTGAGAAAAGTTAACATATATTGAGTTGGAGCATAGTTGATGCCAAGCATCAATTTTGATGTCAGTTATGACTAAGTCACAATATTGACTGAGATGTTATGCTTTAAAAAGCTATGAATGAGATTTGTAATATTTTTGTGACTGATTTGGTGTCATGGCCAAGCTAGTGAATGAAGTATGAATGTAAATTTGTCTTATGGATGCTGAGACAACTGTCATGTGTTTTGAATCTACCCACTATGTGTGTAGAACATTAAATGCAAGGGTATTTTGACCATTTGAAGGTATATAGTCAATTTTGTGTTCATTCCTTTATTCACCCAATGATTTAGAGTTTGTAAAGAAATTCAAGGGCAATTCCAAAGTGCTTTGTGCAAAGTTTTTAGAGATCTTGTCGTGTCATTGATGAAATTGAAGTAATTTTATGAAGTTCATTTGAAATGAGTTTTGTTACTTTGTGAAATTGTTTGAAGTTTAGAAATCCTAGTTTGTAATGACATCTTCTACATTTGGATCTAGAAAGAAGGAGGTATTGAAGGGAAGCTAGGAAAAAATTGTGCAAAATGATGCATGCCCCCCTCTAAAATTTAGGGCATTTCCTAAAATCACAATGATTGGAGATGCATCTAGTGTGTTATCATCAATTCCATCATGAGTTGTCATGGTACATGGTGTGTGATCTTTCTACATGTACAAGATTGGTGAAATTAGAGATTTGAAGATGAGAAATGCTTATGAGAGATTGTATGAGAATGGAGTTTTAAAGGAAGAAAATAGAGTAGTTACTAAGAAAGGGCTTACCCATGCCCTAGATTTTTCTAAAGTTTTCAAAGTTGAGTGGATCAAGATTATTTTGAGAAGGTTACATGACATGAAGTTGTGGCTGGAAAATGGGCCATTTAAGATCACCAAATTGACCATCCACCAAGTCACTGGATACCCTACCCTAGACCAAGTGAAGACTGTGTGATGCCAAGCCAAAAATGTGATTGAAGAAGCTACCAAGGAAAAATAGAATGGTCATGGGATTCCAATTGATGCAATTGATGATTGTTTCATTGAATTTGCAATCTAAGTGATTGTTCACAAACTTTATTAGTCAAGACGACTGAATAACATACATTGTGTAGCTATAGATTTGGGTTACAAGATTGTCAAGAAGGACCATAACTGTGATTTGGCCAAGTTATAGTTGATCCAACTAGTTGAGAATCTAGGAGCCATAAAAAAATAAAATAACACTTCATGTAAGTTTGTCTCACTCATATTGTGTATATTCTTTTATGTACAAAATTTGTTTCCTACCATTGGAGAAGTATTATGGGATACGACTAGGCCTATAAACAAATAGATAAATGGTTACATTGAGAAATTAGGAGATATTTTTGAGACAATTTTGGATGGGTATTTTGACAAGTTCAAAGGAAAAATGAAGAATAAGATGACAATCCTAGAGTCAAATGTTGATCATTACTATGATCATATTTGTCTCATGGTGGATATTCAATACACCTATGCTTAGGCTATCATGTCGAGGGTTGCATGGTTGAGGCCAATGCAATATGAAGTAAATGTTGATGAAGTGTCTACAGTAATGACACCATTATTATGAGAACAAATTGACAAGAATGCTAAGGCATTTGCACATATGAAACTACAAAGATTAAGATGATGATGATGAAAAAAGTCCCCAAGATTGACATGAAGATAAAGAAAATTATTGAATCCTTAGAAGGAAAACTTGGAGAGGTACCCCTAAAAATTACAAAAGGTAAAGGGGAAGATTAGTAGAGTGATGAAGATGAATCTAAAGGCAAAGAATTAGTGGTTGCCAAGCCTCAGGCACCAAAAGGAAAAAAGGTTGTAATTGTCAATCCTAAGATCAAGAGGAGTTTGAATAAAGTGGTTACACCACCCTCCTGTACACCTCAAAGAAGAGTAACAAGACATGGATCAAAGAAAACATCTCCTATAGCTTTCGAGGTGAAGAAAGGAACAACAAAGATCACCAAGCCAATAAAGAAAATGTCTATCAAGAAGAGAATATCAGAGGCAAAAGAGACTGAGAAAGGTCAAAATAAGAGGCCAAGGAGGAAGCTTATTGTGAAGTATAACTATGATGAGGAGGATGATGAAGGAGAGAGGAAAAAATATGATGATTTGAGTAAATTTCAGATTGTGCCCGGGTAACCTCCTCAGGATATAGAAAAGATATGTGAGAATATTCAGAGTTTAGCAAGCCTTATTGGATTTAAGCATGTTAAATATGATTCATTAGATAAAGGAGATAAAGAAAAAGTTGAACATGTAGTTTTGGATATGATGATTAACTTTAAATATAAACCTATAGAATTAGGTAAAGAGTTGCTAGAATAATTATACACTAAAATGGATTTGAAATGGAAATGGGAATTAAGCACATAGAGGAAAATAAGGGAAATAACTTTAGCCCAAACAATGCTAGATTTAGGAAAGACTCATATATCTATAGCCTTAATAGATTATGAAAAGAAATTTGTACCAAAATCTAGAGCATACAAAAATTTGAGGAATAGAATTGAGGAAGTAGTACAAGAAAGCAAACTTATATAGAAGAAAACATTTGGGTTAATGACGACCCTAGTAGAAGAGGAAAAGGAAGATGAGCAAGTTGAATTGGATAATAGATAGGATATGAATAATGATGTAGAACAATTAATTGAGATCGTAGAGAAAATGGCTTAGGACAAGGAAAAATAGACAGGGATAATCGTTATTGAGGATGACACCCTTGATTATACTATGCCCAATGTCACTCTAGTGTCAACCGAGCTATAGAAAATACTTTCTACCAAGAAAGAGAAAGGGGAGAAAGCTCAAAAATATATTTAAAGACACTCATAACATAACTTACAAGAAAGTGAAAATATTGCAAGATCTTTTAGCCAAGAAGACCAAACAAAAAGAAATTAGAAGGGAACATCAACAGAAGGAGGTACTTCAATAAATAAAGAATATATTTCTTAATGCATGTGAAATTAAAGATGTTGATGAGAAAGTTCTAATTATAGATAAATTAGTGCATATTGTTGAGAATATCAATAATGATAATATAGATGCCAATGAAAATCTACTATGCTAGTCTAAAAAGAAATTTGAGAAGAAAGTTTTGGAGAAAGTGTGAACAGAAATTGCTATAAGGCAAGTTGAACTTTCTAACCTTGTAAATAATGTCGAAGGAGTAGTGAAGAACTTTCAAATTTTATATAAGACATTGTTTTATGTACCAAGGTTCACACAAGATATTCAATATCACATTAAGAAACAATAGTTAGATCTGAATTCTATAGGATATTGTTTGAGCATGGATGTAAGTTCAAGTTCCATTCATTTTAATAAATTAATTTTTTCTCAAGGTAGATTGGCTGAATTACAAGCCATGTATAGAAGAATCATAGCTAAATTGATTTCCATCTAGTCAATGTTGAAACCTCATTCGGAGGTGATATAGAGAGAGATATCACTTGAAAAAGAGATAGAAAACATGGATTCATATCTCTCTACTATAGAAAGCCTAGTTGACCTAGTTGCTCAACCAGAGATTATAATTTTAGTTTTGGAATCTGTTGGATCACGTTGGGATAATGCAATTGCCATGGTTATACAGATTCACAAGCCATTTTTGGACAAGTATGATTTGACCCCTTTACCCCAGCAACCATGAGTGACAAAAACAAGGGGAAATATGTATGTATGGGGGAATGTCTATCAAGGAGGAAAGATGTCATAGATGGATATCAAATGTATGATTTTGAAAATTTTGTGATGGATACAAGTTAGAGTATGTGTGAATTCATGTATATATGTTGTATATAGTGAAGTCATTTTGAAGATTGAGTCATTGTCTAAGGGGGAGTACTATTTTTAGTTTTGAATATACCCTAGAATCATGAGAAAGTGTTCTCACTAATGTCAAAGGAGGAGATTGTTGATCCCTACAATTTTTTGTGCATTAGTGTCAAACACTTATTCTTATGATAGAGTTGGTCGGTCATCACTATGATTGAGCCATCCAATGATGGTCAAGAAATGTATTTGGACTTGTTCATAGTTTATTTTTAGTTGAGCAATTATTATTTTTGAGAAAGTCTATGGTCGTCGAGTACTACATACACTGAGTAAAACAAAAGCCTATGCATGTCAAATGAGACAAAAAGTAGTATGCACTGAGAAACATAGAGTTAATTCATGCAAAGCTATAAAATGAGTGTTGAGCATTTAGAAGCTTAGGGACAGCATGAAGATTAGTCATGACCAAGCATCTGAGTGTTCATGTGCCAAGCAAACTAGTATTGACATTTTTTGTTTGGAATTACACAAACACTGAGGTAAACCATTTTTGGTTGACTTAATGCATGTTTTATCTTAGAATATTTAGAATAAATAAGAGTGAGGTTGGATTAGTTATCCAAGGTCCAAATGTACCAATTGAATAAATAATCACTTAAACAACTTCAGAACTTATCATTCCATAGCTCAATCTCTACAATCAACTTCTAGTAACATCAACTAGTTGTCCACTATCCTAAATATAATAGATTTGCATAATGTAAATATTAATCAGTAATAAACCATAATTAACATCCACACAAGTTTGATACCAGGATTTAATGTGGAAATCTAATTTGGGAAAACCCACCATCAACATGTCACTAATTTTCACTCTTCTAAAGTGAGCTCTGTTAGGAGCCAACCTTGTTAAAGGTTACAAAACATACTATTAAACATGACATTTTTAAATGATTTAATCACCCTATTAGGAATTTCCTTGTTAGAGGACTTTAGAACATTCAATTAGAATGCCACCTTTCTAAAGGATTTACGAATGACTGTTAGGCCAACCTTGATTAGAGGATTTCAAATACTATTTACAATGGTTAGAAAGTAACATCAAGTTTTGATCTATTAAGTACAACTCACTTTGTGTGTACATATCTTAGTTTAACTCATAAAATGATTAACTATTTGGCCTCCATTGTCATCTCAATCTCTAATTTTCTTGGCAAGCCTTCAAGCAATTACTCCTTAATTCTTCACCTCTTTTCAACCTTCTACTTAGATTTTCCAATTAATAGTATCAATGACTACTCCAACTCTCTGGAATTCTTTCACATGCACACACTCTCTACACAAACATTGAGATTTTTCCATTATACCTCCTTAAATAAGTAATTCTAATCTTTTTCCACTTAAACATCATTGTAGATCTTGGAGTATATGATTAGATCCATCACATACAATGCCTATGATCGTCATCTTGTTTATCCTCTCCTTTTCTAGAAACTTCTCTTGGAATCCATTCCTTAGGTCATTTACCTAATCCTCTCTTGGTATTAAATTCTCTAACTCATCAATCCTTATCTTCAATATACTTTCCATATTACAAGAATTCAACTTAGTCAGCTGGAAATTAGGATTTCTCATAAACTATTAAAATATTGTTCCTTGACCAACACTGTATTCTGACTCTTGGTCATCCCTAGGTTGGTCACTAATAAATTTCTTTCTCAAAACATATACTATCACTTGGTCAATATTGATGCTCGGTCAACACTAATTCTTCTTGGCTTGTTTTGGTACTCAGTCAACATTAGCATCACTCAACATGTACTTCAAATTCTTTTCTCTTCTACTCTATTGCTTAGTCAAGCTTATAAATTTGGTTTGTCTATGATCACACCTTCAATACTTGAGCATTACCATCTTCTCCTTTTGCAACATGATTGAAACAATCACTTTATCTTGTCAAAGTCCAACTAATCAAGTGTCTGTTTATGGTTTCCTCTTCATAACTCAACCTATCCTCTAGATACTTTTTTTATGAACAACTTCAAATCCTCTTCATCAATCAAATAGATATGACACTTAGATCAGATAGGAAATTGTCTCACCATTAGTTTTGAAATCAATGACAACATAATAGTTGTTCCAATTGTTGTTTCCAACAATCTCCCTCTTTGGCATTGATGGAAACACCTCAAGTTAGCATGCAATCCAAAACTTTTACTATCTTGAGAAATATCCTCAATGTATTAGACCTTCATCAATATCCCTAGTTTCATTTTGATTCTCATCTTTATAACTCTAATACACAACATTAGATGGAAATACCTCAAATAAATCTTATGGAATCCCTTATGTTAAGTTCCCCCTCTTGTAGCTCTGCCAATTTCTTATTGTAATAGCTTTCACTGTCTTCCTCTTTCATTTTGATCTTCTTGTTTTGAATAATCTTTCTTTGTTGGATAACCTCTCTTTCTTTCTTATGTTAACTAGATAATCTCTCCCTCTTTGAGAACACACCAAAGACATATCAACTCTTACATTTTTCTCATGCAGATACCTTTATGTCAGTTTTGTGTTCATCTTCTGCCATCTTTGTATGAATGATCCATTATTCTGTCCTTCTTCCTCACTACTACCTTAGGTAACTCATAAAGAAAAATTATCTACATCAATTTTAAGATAGTTTGATCATCACATTTGAAGCAAATAACCATCTTTTCGTAAGTAACTTTTTCTAGGGGAATCACTTCTAATTTAGCTCTAAGATATTGTTGTCACAAAAGTTTTCACCCTTGCCTAAAGTTTGACCTAAAGGCAACCTTGTGAAACATGGAAACAATCTCCAAGTTGTGGGACTTTTAAAATGATATTGAGTCTCTAGAGTGGGCCATCTTCCTTACTATCAAGGTGCACCTAACTAATTCTTGAGAGGAAAAGGGAGAAGGAAATGCATGAAAATAAAACTACCTAATCTAATCTAGAGGGGTGATACACCAAATAGTATGTTCAGTCTTATCTCTACCTAAAACTAAATAGCTCATCAATATAATCTCAAGATATATAGATTCAATCCTTGCTTAACTCAATTATCATATATAGATCAGAAAATAAAAGAACACTATAAGGAAGGAGCTTCACTCTATATCATTCAAAAGGAAAGTAGATACAATAATACAATTGAAGAATGGAGGCAATACATCAACATAAGGAAAGAAGGTATTGCCCAGTATATTAATGGAAGAAAGAGATATAATAGAGAATTATATTCACTTAGAGGAAAAGGGAATTATAGTAGTAGAGTATATAATAAATTTGATATAGAATCAGAGAAAAGATCGACCGCTGGAAGGGTTACAAAACTTTATTTTATAGCTCAAGCACAACTGAGAAAAATTCTACTAAAAGCCAAAACTAAACCACTACATTCAATTTGCAGAGAACAATCACTGCCAATCCCATAAAGATGTGATCAAGGTACACCTCCATATGTAGGAAATCTAATCTTTATGTGCAATTTGATCCTTGAAGAGACAAAAACTATGGTCATTACTACTTTGGCAATGTGGATGGATGAACCAAACAATGAGAGAATATAATCTACATTCAGTAGGCATGGACAACACTCAAAATAGTAGTTTTAAGTGATCAAGGACCTATTCACCATTAAAGAGTCACTTAATTCCATGCTCGCAACTATGACAGGTTAACTGTGTCATCATTCAACTAGAATCATACGTCAAACTCACCATGTGGCCCTATATATACTAAGCATTATGCCACCTCACCCAACTTTCTATCTTTATATTGACCTTGACTATCTTTTTTTATGGCTTTGCAATTAATTTTCCTCACTAATTTTTTGGCCCTATAAAACCATGATGTCTTCATTTCATGTCATTATCGCTACTTCACAGCTTATTATCACATTGGCCCTCTAACCCCTACAATGATTTGAAGCCATCCATTTTGACTGTGTTTCCCTTTCATGACCACCAGACACCAAGCATGCTTTAACCTTGTGATGTTGTGAACAAAGAATTTTGCAACATCACATGGTTAAATCTAGGTTATCTTTGACCTCATGCAATGCTGTGACCCTCAAACTTAACTGCTAGCATTGCCATTTGTACCATTGTGACTTAAAATTTGAATGCATCATAGACACTCTTAACAGTGTGAGGACCACACTTATTGACTATTTGATGTTCCTCATATCCTCACAACCATTTGTTATAACCATAGAGTAGACCCTGCAAAGTTTCAAAAACAATCCTTTAATCCTTGATCACTCCATCGTGATTGCCTATTGATCCTTTCATCTAACTATTGTGAAATGGTGACTGACCCTCAAACTAACTACCATCACACCATCACAATTTAAGTTTATAACCTAAATTTTAACCCTGTGATGGTGCACTTAATAGATTGTATAGTTTTTCTTCCTTAACTCTGGATTGCTCTAAACCTCCTATGACATTACGATCAAGGGATTTTGCAACCTCACCACCTTGACTCTGGGTCAAACTTGACTACGTGCAAAGATGTGAAACCCTTTAAACTTGACTATTTCTCTCCATCACAACTTTGAAACTTGCATTTGAATATTAGCCCAAACAGCTGCGAGGCTGCATTAACAATGAAATTGACTGTATCATACAATCGCGACCCTTATGATAGTTAAGTCATGAACTAGAGTGATCGAGAAAAAAGGAGTTTCACATCATTGCAACTTGAAATGCCTCATTCGATATGAAAATCTTATAAGACTTAGGGATATAAGGAGAAAAGTTAAATTTTTGTGTATCCCTATTAGGCTTGCATGGAAATAAATGAATGATCTAAGAATGTAGGCATGGCTACCACCTTGTATGTCCATCAGACTAGCAATGGTGGAATTTTAGGAAGGGTGGAAAAAAATGGCTAACATATATTCATGAGCATCTTTAGGTAAATCTTTAGTGAATATGTCATATTTTCTCTTTAGTATTCACATACTCAAATTTCACTTCCTTCTCTTGAAGTAACTCTCTCAAGTAATGATACTTGATAGCAATATGCTTTGTCTTTGTGTGCATTACAATTTTTTATGATATGTTAATAGCACTAATATTACCACAATAGATAGCTACTAGATCTGTGATCTCTTCCTTTATTCCTTTCAACAATTGCTTGATCCATATGCTATTTGAACAATTCACTACTGTTGGCACATACTCAAATTTAGCTATTGATTGGAAAATGCTATTCTACTTCTTGCTTGTCCATGAAATTAGTCTCTTTCCTAGAAAAAATGCACCTCTACTTGTGCTCTTTTTTTATCAAAATTTCCTGGCTAATTAGTGTAGACACCTAAAAACCTTTAGAGAATAAAGTATTTTTATTTTTTGAAAAAGTCCTGATGACATCATCATTTATTAATTAATTTTTATGCCATTAAATCCCTTTATCTTAATTAAAAATATTTAATTAAGGAATCCCTCCCAAAAATGATTTATTATTTTTGAAATTCTATAAAGTTTATCCAATTACATATACATATCATGAACTCTTCTCAATATGTAATGAATCTAATGGTATGTGATTTAGTGGGAATTTCCATTGCATATTTCAAACCTTTATCCTATAGATTCTTATGCTCATCCTTTACAACTCCATCTACACATATATTGTTGTATTATTTCTTGATCACTTTTTCTCCTGGGTGTTTGATTTTGCAATGAATATATGATCTGATGTCTTTAATAAAAATACTCTTTGAGGTATTGGATAGGGCAATAGACACGTCAAATCCAACTACATTGATTAGATAGATTTTTTAATTGGGTTGATGCATCTCATCATTATTAACTAGAGCAAGAGTATTAACACTTTTTTCCATTGAAATTATCTCAAATAGTACACAAATATAACAAAAAACCAATCTGATAACTCATAATACACCAGTTAGGGTTCACAAGAACTTGATATAAATTATTTTCAAGAATCTTAGTTCAATCACAACACTCACACAATATCACTCAAGATAGCTCTCAATGCTTAGATGAAAGTAAAAGTGAAAAATAAAATGAGTTTCTTCTATTTATCATTGCAAAAAAAATGTTGCAATATCCAAAGGTTAAAACATCTTTACTAATGGTAGGAATAGTGCCTTATCACCAGTTAATGAATATTCATTGATTGATACTCATCAATGGTTATGACTGATATCAAGTAGATATATATATTATAAAGTATTTAGTGTGGTCATCACATAATCACTCAAATTCCTCAAAGTCTTTAGGAAAAAAAATCATATAGACCTACAACATAATGTGCAGATAAATCTTACCACTCTTGAATGTATGGGATACATAAATGATTTTTCTTTAAGTGCTCCTCCTAAGAAAATATTGTGCTTAGTTTGAAAATGAATCCTCTTTACAAGAGGATGGTGATTTACCTTGAAGTGACCTGGCCTACTTCTATTGCTTTTATTTCTTTAGCCAAGTCTTCGTCTCACTTTTGAATTTGTCAGCACTTAAAATCTTTTTTTTTTTTTTTTTTTTTTTTCTAACCAATTAGGAGATTTTTTCATGGATTTGCAATCTCTATCTAGGCAATCAATCTTGTTACATTAGAAAATAGTTATTAGAAACTAAACTTTAGCATTATCTCTCTAAGTTCTAATCTACAATTCAGTGCTAGATGTTCATACTTACCACATACTAAGCATGTAACATTGAACTATAACTCTCTTCTATGACAGTTAACTAGTTAAATAGGTGACCTTAGATCTGTCACCTTAGATCTACATTTTTTAGGCTTGATGTCCATATTTATTGCATTTATAACCATATCCTTAGAAAATAATATTATTGTATCTACTACTAAGCCTAGATATAAACTCATAAGTAGTATGACCATACTTGAGATAATTATAGAAACAACCTTCACATGAATAATATTTATTCACAGTCTTTCTCTTCTACACATTTGAAGTATGGCAAAGGTTTCTATAGTTATAAAAAGTGGATTTTTTAGGATGATTACCTAGATTGCTCCCTTTTAAACATGTTTCTTCTTTGGTTCATATTTGGATGAATCACTCGTTAAAATTTTTCTTTGGTCTATGTAACTGAGACCAATGTTTTCGTTGTGTCTTCTTTGTCTCTTAAATTTTTTGTTCAAGGTCTTGCAATATTTCAATGTATAACTTCATCATTTCATTTGCATTTTTCTTAGCTCAAAATTCCTTCTTCAATTTCTCAGCCTCCTCTTTAAGTCCTTCATTCTCACTCACAATGTATTATCTCTCCATATTTTTTGCATGAAATGTTGGAAACATATTAATACAAGTATGATAAATGTGTTTCAATCACTATCTTGTCACTGATGTTAGATGTGCTATTTTGCTAGTAAGACAATTGCTTATATGATTTAAGTACTATTAGGTCTATTTGATTGATGAAGATGATTTGATCAAAATATGTAACAATAGAACCTAGAGGAAAGGTTGAGTTATGATATGAAAAGGAGTATAAGAACCAACTAAGATAGTGATATTATAGTGCATTGATAATCTACTTAAGGTTGCAAAGGTTGGTTACACTAAGAAAGTTCAAAAGAACAAGTTAAACTAAGTTTGTCTACCAATCTTGACCAAATGAATAGTAGGTGTCGAGAACAGTCAGTGCAAGCCAAGCATAAAATTAGTTGGAGCCAAGTAACAGTTCATTTTAGTTTATATTGAGCAAAATAGTGGATAACGAGTAAATTTTAGTTGATGCCAAGCATAGTAAACTTTAGTTCATGTCGAGTGATTTTTTAGTGGATGTCAAGAAATGTAGTATGTGCCATACATCAGAAGCAAATTAATGTGAAGTACCAACATTATTAGAAATATCATGAATTTTATGGATCAGAGCTGACAAGTTTATTTTCTTGGATTGTGTGAACTAGGTGGAAGATAAGATTGATGAGGTGGTGTAAAAAAATTCATGGTAAACTATTTTGAGATGAATTCAAAGAGGATTGAAGGAGAAGTTTCTAGAAGTGATATGGAATGAGGGGTAGATTCATTGAATCTTACCTAATCTATCCTAACCCTAAATTAGATGATGGAGAATGAATGACAAAAGATCTTAATTCTCTATTTATAGGGTTGGTTGGTCAGAAGCAAGGGTTGTCATGAGTGAGAACCTAAGGAAGACAAGGAGTCAAGGGTATTGCTTCATCAAGTGACCTAAGTGAAGAGTCTACATTGGCATGTTAAGAAAGAAGGCTTAAGGGTAAGAATGCTTGAAGGGTGAACAAGCTATCAAAGCTTAAATTTGTGAAAGCCAAGCATAATGGAGGATTGAAATAGAGATCTGTCATCTACAAATGGAGTTGTAAGTTGTTTTTAGATCAAGCCTTACTGTTACTCTTTAGTAATTGTATACGTCTAGGGTAAATCCTTTGGATTAAGGTTGACCTAACAGTCATTTGTAAATCTTGTAACTGGGTGGCATTCCAAGTAAATGGTCTAAAGTCCTCTAATAAGGCTCACTCCTAATAGGGTGATTGAAATCCTTTAATAGAGTCACATTTAACAGTGTGTATTGTAACCTTTAATAAGGTTGGCCTTTCACAAGGAATCACTTTAAAAGAGTGAAAAAGAGTAGCATGTTACTGATGGTTTTCCCCAAATTGGGTTTCCATGTAAATAATTGTGTCAAATGTGTTGTTGAATTTGTTATGTTTCATGTTTAGATTTCTACAAATTGATTTGACAGTAATCTACAAGTTTTAAGTGATTGCATAATCTTATGGATGCATGCATGATGATAAATGTTTCATGGGTTCACTAAGCTAAGAAAAGTTTTATTTATACATCTAGACCTTGGATAACTGATTCACCCCCCCTCTTAGTTATTCTAAAAAATTCCAACAATTGGTATTAGAGCCATCTACTTAAGAGGACTAGTTTGAAGGTACTAGAAGCACACAAATCAAGATGTCAAAAAGAGATGTACCTAAGCTTAATAGAGACAACTTTCTTGCATGGAAAATTTTGACGAAGCTACACCTTGGAGGACTTGGAGATCATGCACAATCTACCATTACTACTGAGCATGTTGATCCCGTTAGAGCCCTAATTCCTAAGATATGAAAAAGAAGAAAAAACACAACCAAGCAATGCTGGAGATTACCTCTACTCTAAGATATTCTAAATTTGATGATATCAAAAGTCTTGACAATGCAAAGAAAATTCGAGATGCTTTAACCACTATCTATGGAGGAGACAGTATTGTTCTAAGAGCCAAAGCTAAAAGTCTTAGAGGTAAGTTTGATGATTTGAGAATGTAAGAAGGTGAAAATATTGCTCAATATTTCTCAAAGATAAAAGATGTTTTTAATGCAATAAGAGGAGCTATTGGTACAATAGATGATGATACTATACTAAGAAAAGTTTTAAGAACATTTCTGCCTATATATGCTATTAGAGTTGCTACAATACAAGAACTAAGATGTATACCAGGGAATACTTTATCTTTTGAGGGTCTGGTAGGTAGACTCACTGCTTTTGAGCTATCTAACTTTAATAATTATAGACCTAAAAATATTGAATTTGATTTCAAAGCTAAGTTGTTATTGAAGGAACCTAATGAGAAGAAGAAGAAGAAAAAGAAAAAATATGTGTCCAATGATAATGACATAGATGAGGAGGATGTAGAATAACTTGAAGCACTACTAGCAAGGATATTTCATAGAGGTAAATCAAAGTTTAAAGGTAAACTACCTATCATTTGTTTCAATTGTAATGAGGTTGGTCATATTGCTTCTAGATGTATAGAGAAGAAGAACTACAGAGGTGGTGACAAGTACAAAATTAGAAGAGATGAAGACAACAAAGATTACAAAGATAAATGCAAGAAGTCTTGTTACATTGCTAAAGAGGAAACAAGATATGATTCTGATGAACATGATGATGAAGTGGTGTATGTTGTAATGAAGGATGAATCTAACAAAGATGAGAAAATTGCACCTGTGTCTTGTGTGAACAAGAATGACAAATGGATCATTAATAGTGGGTGTTCACATCACATGACTGGAGATAAAAGTAAGTTTATTACCTTGAATTGTTATGATGGAAACAGTGTAAGATTTGGTAATGATGCAGCATGCTTAATAAAAGGAAAAGGTTCTATCAAACTCACATAAAAGATTTTATGTGATAATGCATACTATGTTGAAAGAATTAACTATAACTTGTTGAGTGTGTCACAATTGAATAATTTAGGATGTAAGGTTGAGTTTGAAAACAAGATTGCTAAGATATATATGACACTGATAGAAAATTGATTGGAAAGGGTGATCAAACTAGGAGTAATCTATTCTAGCTTGATATAGGGGATGCTACTTGTCTAATTGTAAAATTTGATGATGTATGGCTATGGTACAAGAGGTTATGTCATGATAATTTTGATAACTTGGTCAGTGGTGTAGGAGCACATAAAATATAAGAACAATTGAAGTTTAAGATTCTTCATTTTATATATTCAAATAAATTTGAGTCATTAATTTTGTATTTGAGTCAAGATGTAAAGGCTATGAAACCATTTTGTCATGAATTGTAAAAGTTGTCAATTTGCCCTAGTTGTCCTAGTAAGATCACGAATTGGTCAAGAGGTCAAAATGTGTTTGTAAACCCAAGGAAGGATAAAAATATTTTAAATGGTAATTAATATTCCATCATGACATGTTTTTAAGGTTGGAACAAATTTTTGAGGTCAAAATTTCTAAAATGTAAAAGTTGCTTAAATGTTGCAACTTTAAAACTTTGTAAAAAGTGCAAAAAAGGTTAAAGAATGTAACAAGTTGGTTGGGAAGTTCTAAAATATCAAAATTAATATAAAATATTTTTAATGGTTGTTAAAAATAAATTAATGATAATAAGGAGAAGAAAGAATCATTTTGGAGAATTTTGGTGTCTTCAACTATTGCTATTTTGATTGGTTTTTTTGGATTTGTGTTGGTTCTAGCCTTGTACAGCAATGTAAAATCTATAAACCTTATATAATATGTATATTTGGATAGTGGTATGAGTTATATTTATTATCTCTTTGTTTTGGAGTAATTTCATTTAGTTTTGAGGAAGTTATGATCATTTTGGTGAAAGTTACTATTTTCAGATTTGAGAATTAAGGCAAATAATCATGTTGCAGCATTTGGTATGAACAAATATGGATGTATCAGGAAGTATAAATGTATTAATTGGAAATATATGTAAATTAACTTCCATTTCCTTTTTTTTTGAGACATTTTTATAAATATTTGTGAAAGTTATGAATATTTGAGTGAAAACTAGTTTTTAAATGTCTTCAATGGTGTTCCGGGCAAAGATTTGTGCTTGTACAATGATTTATGTATTGGAAAAACTAATGGATTAAATATTTGGAAACTAGACTCACAAATGGATAATTTGGAATTGTTTTGGGTTATTTGGATTCGTTTTAAGAAAGTTATTTGATGCCTTAGGAAGGGTTACCAGTTTTATTTCTGGTTTATGACAGAGAAAATGGGTCTAAGTACAGAGACTATAACTTGAAATGAATTTATTATTTTTTGATAATATTTGGATATGTTTTAGTATTCATAATTTTAAACAATTCCTCCAAATGGTTTGAAAATAAAACCTGAATATTGAAAGTTATGAACAATGGAATCAGATATAGAAATCAAGATATGTAAATGGAGGAGGGTTGATATTTTTGTGTTGAAAAATATTTTGTTTTACTTCATGAGATGCCTCTAATTAATGTAATGGATTTGGATGGATCAGCATGGATCCTACTAATCATTTTATTCTCTATGATGCTCTACATTAGTTAGTATTAGTAACATGAGAAAAGTTAGAGGTTTGGCTAAGTTGAAGAAGCCTGATAACATAATGTGCAAACAATGTCAGTTAGACAAAATGACAAAGTCAAGTTTTAAGAGTAAAATTCATACCTCTAAAGAAACACTAGAGATTTTTAATACTAACTTGTGTAGACCAATTGAAGTGAAAATATACAAAGGGGATAAGTATATTATGCTACTTGTTGGTGATTATTCTAGAATGATAACAATTATTTTCCTAAAATAGAAATATGATGCTTTCTAGATGTTTAAGTGAAACTTAGTAAAAGAGTTGAAAAGGAAATAGGTAAAAGTATAAAATGTTTGAGATCTAACAGAGGAGGAGAATTTATATCTAAGGAGTGTGAGATGTTTTATAATGATAAAGGAATCAAAAGATAGACATCTACTCCTAGAACCCCTCCACAAAATGGAATTGTTGAAAGGAGGAACATGTCTGTAATGGACTATGCTAGGACACTCATGATGGCAAAAAATATTGCTTTGAAATACTGGAGAGAAGCTATAAGTATAGTTTTCTATACCTTGAACCTTGTACAAGTCAAGAAAGGTACTCATTCAACACCTTTTGAACTATGATATGGACACTCACCCAATGTAAAATATTTTAAGGTATTTGGAAGCAAATGCTTTATTCTTAAAGATTTCAAGAATGGTAAACTATATGCAAAAAATTGAAGAAGGTATATTCCTAGGTTATTCCACAATAAGTAAATCTTATAAGTGTTTAAATACTAACACTAACAAAGATGTGAAAAGTACAAATGTGAAATTTGATAAATATACAGAAGTATATGAGGTTGAACCTATGAAAGAACCAGAAGAATATAAATCAATTGTATATTTTTATGAAGGAATGCCTACTAAAGAAGATTCTGCAAAACAAGCTATAAAACAACAAGAATTTTTAGTGACTGCCGAGTCACATACTATAAATGTTGAGTTGCATTCAAGAACTAAGCCACATTCAGATGACGAGTTACAGAATGAAGTTGAGGCACATTCTAATTCTAAGATTAGTGTACATGAGAGAGATGTTGAACTACCTAACAGAGATGTACATAGTGACTTCAAAGTTGAAAGACCAAATGAAGAAACCAGAGCTGAACAAAGATTGTCCAAATATGTCAAGAAATATCATCCTACTACACAAACCATTGGAGATAAAGATGCTAGACCAATGAAAAGGAAAAAATTAAGAAATGATACATGCTTTATGAGCATGAAAGAACCTAAAACAATGAAAGATTCCATAGAAGATGTGGACTAGAGTAAAGCCATGGAAGAAGAGATTGAACAAATTGAGAAAAACAAGACATGGACTCTAGTTCCTAGACTAGAAGACAAAAATGTGATTGGCACCAAGTGGGTATTCAGAAATAAGCTAGATGAAAATTGTGAAGTCACAAGGAACAAGGTAAGATTAGTCTACAAAGGATATGAAAAAGAAGAAGGAATTGACTATGGAGAAATATTCTCATGTTTCTAGATTGGAAGGAGTAAGAACTCTGCTTACTTATTTTGCATACAAAGGTTTCAAAGTTTATCAAATTGATTTTAAATTTGCATTTTTGAATGTCATATTAGAGGAAGAAGTTTACATAGAAAAACCATAAGGATTTGTTGATGTTAACAATAAGAATATGATATGTAGATTATACAAAGCCTTATATGGTTTGAAACAAGCACCAAGGGAATGGTATGATAGACTTCATAATTATCTTGTGAAGATTGGATTTGAAAGGACTGATGATAACAACAATCTATACATGAAGATAGAGAAAGCAAAAGGTATTTTGTTATCTAAAATTTTGGTTGATGATATCATATTTGAAGGTCAAGATGTTTTATGTAAAGTTTTTGCAAATGAAATGAAGAAAGAATTTGAGATGTCTATGTTTGGAGAGATCAAGTTCTTTGTGAGTTTGCAAGTAAATCAAATGAAATATGGTATATACATCACTCTATCAAAGTATGTCAAGGAGATACTAAAATTTGGATTAGAGGATTCCAAACTAGTAAGTACACCTATGGTGATAGGACATAAATTGTCAAAGAATGATGATTTAGTTGAGGTGAATCAAACATTATATAGGTCTATGATTGGTAAATTAAAATATGTAGTACATAGTAGACCTAATATTGCATTATCTATAGGGATAGTTGCAAGATTCTCTGCTAATCCCAGGGAGAATCATTTGATGGCTGTAAAGAAAATAATGAGAGATCTAAAAGTAACAAAGGAATATGGTCTATACTATAAGAAAAATAAGAAATTTGAATTAAGAGCCTATACTGATGCTGATTGGCCTAGAAACATTGATGAAACAAAGATTGCCATTGGAGGAGCATTTTTCTTAGGCAAGAGGCTAGTTACATGGACTAGCAAGAAACAAAACTGAACCTCACAATCTACTACTGAAGCTGAATATGTTGTTGCTGCTGTAAATTGTACAAACATTGTATGGTTCAAACAACTACTCAAATGTATGAAGGAACAAATCACAAAACTAGTGATACTTTATTATGATAATACAAGTGCTATAAATATATCGAAGAACCCTATGATGCACATAAAGACTAAGAACATTGAAATCAAGTATCATTGCTTGAGAGAATTAGTTCAAGAGAAAGAGGTGAAGATGGAATATGTTAACACAAAAGAGAAAATTGCTGATATCTTAAAAATGCATTACTTAAGGATGCTCATGAGCATCTAAGTGGTAAACTAGGGGTGATACCCCTATCAAAGGCTATCTAAGTAACAAAAGGAGTGCCCTACATCAAACAAGTTGATTGCCATATGTTACAAATTGATGCAATGGATTTTATTTTAGTAGCTACCTAAAGTAATCAAAGAACTAAAACTATAAATTAGTCACAAGCAAGGTGACATAGGAGAAACTGAAGAAGTTCATATCTGTATATTAAGATGACATGTCTTTGACATTTTTGTCAAAGAGGGAGAAATAAGAGATTAAAGTGATCCTGATCCTATAGGAAGAAATGCAACTAAATAAGAGAGTAAACTGATCCTAAAGGGAGAAATACAAGTGATGGGAAATTGAACAAAGAGGGAGAAATCCTAACACACGGTATGAAGGAAGGAATTGCTAACTGCTAAGAAAGAAAGTGTATCTGCTGATAACATCTACCTAGTAAGAGGGAGTTACTATAGAAGGGAGATATAAGAAGTAATTTAGAGGGAGTCATAAGGATGAATTGATTGTTGATTGTCTATTGATCAGAACACAAAATAATTTTGTAACCTATTCAGAAGATGAAAGTTGTTGATAGAGGGAGAGATTTCAATACAAGGAATTATTTTCTTTTTGGTATTTTGTTGGTCTTACTATTTTAATCAAGTCAGTTTGGTTGATTAGTTTTTTTTTCCATCAATGCCAAAGAGGGAAATTGTTGGAAATAAATTGACACAAGTATGATAAATGTGTTTCAATCATTGTCTTGTCACTAATGTCAAACTTGCTATTTTGTTGGTAAGACAACTGCTTATAAGATTTAAGTACTATTACCTATTTTATTAATGAAGAGGATTTGATCAAAAGATATAGCAATAGTACCTAGATGAAAGGTTGAGTTATGATATGAAAAGGAGTACAAGAATCAACTAAGATAGTGATATTCTAGTGCATTGATAAACTACTTAAGGTTGCAAAGGTTGGTTACACTAAGCAAGTTCAGAAGAACAAGTTAAACTAAGTTTTTCTACCAAGCTTGACCGAATGAATAATAAGTGCTGAGAAAAGTTAGTGCAACCTAAGAAAAAAATTAGTGGAGCTGAGTAAAAGTTCATTTTAGTGTATGCCAAGAAAACCAGTGGATGCCGAGTAAAGTTTTGTTGATGTCGAGCACCAGTAAACTTTAGTTCATGTTGAGTGATCTTTTAGTGGATGTCAAGCAATGTAGTATGTACCATGCATTAGAAGCAAGTTAATACTGAGTGCCAACATTATTAGAAAGATCATGAATTCGATGTATTTGAGCTAACAAGTTTATTTTCTTAGATTGTGTGAACCATGTAGAAGATAAGATTGATGAGCTAGTGGCACATAATGCATGGTAAACCATTAAGAGATGAATTCAAAGAGGATTGAAGGAGAAGTTTCTAGAAGTGATATGGAATGAGGGGTAGATTAATTGAATCCTACCTAATCTATCCTAAGCCTAAATTTGATGATGGAGAATGAATGCCAAAAGATCTTAACTCTCTATTTATAGGGATAGCTAGTCAGAAGCAAGGATTGTCATGAGTGAAAACCTAAGGAAGACAAGGAGTTAAGGGTATTGCTTCATCAAGTGACCTAAGTGAAGAGTTTGCATTGGCATGTTAAGAAAGAAGGCTTAAGGGTATGAATTCTTGAAGGGTGAACAAGCTACTAGAGCTGAAATGTGTGAAATCCAAATAGAATGGAGGACCAAAACAAAGATCTATAATTTGTAAATGGAGTTGTAAGTTGTTTTTAGATCAAGCCTTATTGTTACTCTCTAATAATTGTATCAGTCTAGGGTAAATCCTTTGGATTAAGGTTGACCTAACAGTCATTTGTAAATCCTATAACCAGGTGACATTCTAAGTGAATGGTTTAAAGTCCTCAAACAAGGCTCAGTCCTAATAGCGTGATTTAAATCCTTTAACATGATCACATTTAACAGTGTGTATTGTAACCTTTAATAGGGTTGGCCTTTCACAGGGCATCACTTCAAAAGAGAGAAAAAGAGTAGCATGTTATTGGTGGTTTTTGCCAAATTGGATTTCAATGCTTACATTTTTGCAAATTGATTTGGAATTAACCTACAGTTTTTAAGTGATTGCATAATCTTATGGATGCATGCATGATGATAAATGTTTTATGGGTTCACTAAGTTGAGAAAAGTTTTATTTATACATCTAGACCTTAGATAATTGATTCACCCTCTCTTAGTTATTCTAAAGAATTCCAACATGAAATTCATCATACATGATACCGTTCTCTTGAGATAATACTAGAAATTTGTACCTCCTTTTCATTCAATACATCCTCAACAACTTTCTTTAAACTTCTACAGTTTTTGTTGCTTCCTCAGCTACACATCCTCATAGAATGAATTTCAAGTTTTCTTTACATATTTTCATTTTTTTCTTTAATCTTCTAGTTATTTTCCATGAATTTCACAATTGCATCCTTAAATTCTTTAGACAACTCTTCTTTAAATACTTGATCAATGTAGTCTTTACTTTCATTTATCTTTTTAGTGAGTTATCTTCTTATAAAAAATTGTTTCCTCATATTTTATTGCATCTTATTGATCATTTGGTTTTCAATTTCAAGTTCCTTCTCATACCTATGACTCTCCATGATTATGGATCTTTCCCTCAAGTTGTTAGACTTATTACCAAGAGGAGTAGAGCTCTAATATTGATTGTTAGGATACTAAGGTACTGGGGGTGGAGGTGAATCAACATAAGTAAAACTATTTTAGAATAGGCCAACCTAGGTTAACTCATTCCTTGGGGATTTTGAATCTTTGGGCCAATTTTGTCACAAGGTTGTAAATTGTAAAATCAGATGACCTTGCTAACTTTCTTTGTTTTTGTACCAAAAAAATAGTATAAAAGGAAGACTGGGCACCTCATTTTCACATCCATTAATATCTACAATCTATCAATCAATAAGAAGGCATGAAGATTAAAAATACTCAAGCATTCAAGGCCTTCAATTCAAGGATCCTTTGTAAATATGATGTGGTTTTGGTAGATCCATTGCATTTGTGGAGATTTCCAATATACTTCATTGTAAATTCAACATTTACAACACACAATAATTACAAATACTTATTGACAAGGGTTTTATATAGGAGAGGTGAATACTTAGATTATATTTCTTTCCTTACATATTTTACATTTCAATTTTGAAGTTTATTCCTTAATTTGGGGCTTGACCAAGGCACAATCTCATCCACCCAAAACAAAAATAATGTTTTACTCTATACAAGAGAAGGATAGCCAAATTTTGACCTCAAATCTAGAAACTAATCACTAAAACACTTACAAATAAGTTGGGTCAACTTTTTTGATGTATCCTTGGAACATGTGCATCTTCCTATAAAGTGTCTACACACTTTTCCACTAGGTTGACTCCTTCTTGGAGTTATAAGAATTTCTTTTTGGGGTTTTCTATTGTGATCATGAATTTTCAGTTGGAAGTTCTATCAGAAGTATAGATTTACACATTTTAAGGTAATTAATTTATCATTCATATCACTTTTTAGTCTAGACCTATTCTCATATCTTAATTGGGCTAATTACACATATTTAGTACCAAAATCTATCTTACACTTCTCATTTAATCAATTATCTCAATTGCATATTTACATTTGCACATCTTTAATCTAATTTTATATTGCATGAAAGAAGAAATTCTTGTGTACTTCCTTGATACAAGTTGGATGTAGCATTGACATCCCTTTATCTCATTGGGGTTTCCAATATAAATTGATTTAAATTGAGAGTTATATTTAGAATCCCCTCTTTCTCTTGTATTTTAATCTTAGTGTTGAAGTTTCTAGTTAATGAATTCATCTCACATATTCTATATTGTTAAATTAATTAGCCTCCATTTCACCCCTAAATTTCTTGGTGTACCTAGTGTTTAACATTAAATATGCACATAATCATCAAATAAAGATGTCAAAATTAGGGATGTATGTTTTTCTATAGAATGTTGGTGTGAAATATAGACTTGCACATTCTTGAAGAGTTGATGAGCCACCCATAGGGCCAATGTGATTATGATCTTTATGATCTAAGGTTATATATAAAAATGAGGTCATAATGATTAAATTTTTGAACAAGATCTAATTTGAATTGAGAGGTGTCTTGAATGGAACAAGAAGAAGCATCAAAGGTGTAATCCTCCACTTCTAAGGTACTCTTAGGATAAGGATAGAAAGCTCATAAATGCCTCATAAATAGAAGGAATATCAATAAAATGAATAGAAATTCATTAATCATTAGGAAAAATAATAATTCTATCATCTAATTATATAAAGGTGGCCTCACGAGGAATCAAGTAATTTGTATCCTTATCTAAGGTTTTATCCCAAATAGTAGGATTTTAATAACTTATTTGAGCTTGATCAACATCATATTTGAAAAGATGAGCCTCAATGAAAGAACATAATGAAGCATCATCATATTCGTGGAATGAAACATCTTGAAGATCATGAAGAAATATTGAAAATAAAGACATCCGCCCAATTGAAATGAAATGCAATGAGTATGAAATAAATGCAATATAAGTTTGAATTAGATGCATTTTAAAATTATTTTTCACAATTAAAATATATGAAATGAAATCTATATGGAAATAATGCAAATGAAAAAGGAGATCTAAATGATACAAATGCAAAAAGTAACATACAAAGTAGATCTAGATACATCAAGAAGCAACCTAAATATAAAAATGAAAGGGGAACTAGTAGGGTTCACCAAAAAAGAAGGTCAATAGCTAATGCACAGAAGAAAATAAGGGAGGTCAAGGGATATAACTCTAAACTCAAAAATAAGAGACATGTTAGGTTCACCAAAATATTTAGTGGTGAAACCGATGAATACTAAGGATGGTATCAAGAGAGAAATATCTAACTCAAAGATGAAAGAAAGAGGTGTAGGACATTGGGTTCACCAAAATGTTCAGTGGTGAAATGGAAGCACTCAATAGGGTAGGGCCTCAACTTCAAATTAACATTCAATATAAGAGAAAGAGGGGCTTACAAACATAACTCTCCATATAATCCAAGTTAGATTGGCAAAAACCAAAAGGGATAAATGGATGACAATGTTAAACCCAAATTATACAAGGAAGTATGAAAGAAAGTTCTTTTTCATGCAATCTAAATTTGATTAAGGTTTGTAAATGCAAATGTGAAATTGGACTAATTGATTTAGTGATAAGAGTAAGATAGATCGAGTTTCTAAATATATGAAATCAACCCAATCAAGCTATGGAAATAGGTCTAGACCAAAATGTTAAATGAATGATAAATTACCCATCTCATAATGTCAAGGTAATATACTTTTTACTTCAAACATTATGAATCTAAACATGTGATTGAACTTTTGATTGCAAATTCACAATCACAATAGAAAAACCAAAAAATGTTATTTTTCTCAAGCCTCTAGGAAGAAATCAACCTGGTGGTAAAGTGTATGGACACTTTATGGGAAGATGGGAATGTTTCTAGGACATGATAGAACATTTGACCCAACTTCTTTGGAAATTTTTTGATAAATAGTTTCTAGATCTATGGTTAGAATTTGACTACCAAACATCCAAAAAACCATCACACATAACATAGATATTTGGGTATCATGGGAACCCTTGGTAGACGGTGAAAATTTTGGTGGGTATGATACTCACAAGCTCACTACTATAGTAAATGAGTTGTTCTGTTAAGAGATACACTAACCCTTTTTGAGGGTTTAACCTATTAGAATATTTTCACCTTGTTAAAAATACAAATAGATTTGTAAAGATCTACCTTGCAAGAGGATTTCAAAACTCATTCTAAGAGTTCAACAGTTAAGGAATTTACAATAAGAACCTATTAAAATTCACCCTATTTTGACATTTTCCTATTGCAATTGTTAGGGAACAAAAAGATCACTTTTGGATTTGGAACTTCTTACCTATTAGATCTAATCCATTGTATCCACTACTATAGTTGTTCTCTTCTCTACTCTACTTAGAGTATTGTTCATAATCTTAGCTCTTCACTATTGGACTAAGCAACATAAACTACCAGGTGGTGAGAAAGTAACTCAAGCATCGAGTTAGTAGCCATTGATTGGTAGCTAGTTAACAAGAAGTTACAAATCATTGCAAGTGCAACCACTAGTAGACTAGCATATTGGTCAACACAAAAGAATGAAAGAAAAGTGTGAAAGAAGAATGGTCATATTCTAGTCACCATTGATGTGATGATACAAGAGTAGGTCTCAAAGTGGCATGCCATGTAGTAGAGAAAAGTAGTAGAATATGCCTAGAGCACACAAGGTCCTAGGTTTATCTATAGACCCATAGAAAAACCACCTATTATAAATAGATAATACTAAGAGGGAGGGGGGTGCATTAGTATTCTACAAACTTTTTCCCACAACTGAATATTGTTAATTACTTTACAACATGCATATGAAATTAAACCAACAATTCTGGATAGTAAATAAATCCATACACAAACATAACTAATAACACCATATTTTGTTAACTAGGGAAACCCTGGCCAAGAGAAAACTCCAGTGCGAATGGTACCCATAGAATGATCCACTAGAAAAAAATCATGTCAAGGATATTGACCTTGTTATGAGTCTATGAATTACATATAGTGTCTTAGTCCTTGTTAGAGGACTAGGCCTTGTTAAAATCCTCAACCCTATTAGGAGTTGATAATACAATTACAAATGTATACAAGAAGATCCCACTACCCAAACATGTGCATTATACAATATAGTGCCTTTATTCAAAAGAGGTAGATACAAAAGCCTCTTTACTATCGACTATTGTACTTTGCATATCACTGATCTTTCATCAAAATTTGCATCACATAACCTTCACATAAGTTTGCATATCATATACATAGTTCACAATCCCATCACATAGTTTGCATACTTGCACACTACTTTATAAGTAATGATTTATTACCTATACTTTTCCTTTTTATAAAACTCTATCCAATTGACTTTGATGCTTTCACATATTTGGCTAAATACAAAATTATCTCATGCTAACTTAGGGTTAACATCTAGGATGTCGTCCCTAATTAGTCAAGTAAATATTTTATTACCAAAATAATTCCCAATTTGTAATTAACTCTTTCCTACTGTACTCTGTTCATGACCTATACTACTAATTAACTTGTAACTTGTACCATTTTGATCTACCCACTCAACCAAGTTATCATGATTGTCCATACTATTCATACCTAACTATGCACTTGCCAAATGTCTTTGTAGGCTTCACAATATAAAAAACTGTCTCTACATTATTATTTAAACTATCTAACACTTAGATAATTTTTTGTCTCTAACCATAGAATCTTCAATTGTACATTCTTCCTTCCATTCCAAAATTATATGTTGCCATAAATGATAGCTCTTACTTATCCTACATAGCCATATTTCCAACAATCTCCCCCTTTGGCATTGATGACAATGTATGGGAATATTGGCTAAGTCCAAAGATGTTATACAAAAACTTCTTCAAAATTTGGCCTTCAAAACTTTACAAAATTTCAAAATTACAAAAATTGTGGATCATTACATTTATAACCATCTTTCCTTATATCTCCTAATACACTATAATAATAACATTTCTCCCGCTTAGTATATACTTGTTACTTCATACAATTTTTCTATGTACTTATCCCCCTTTGACATCAATGACAAAGGTATCAAATTTTATATACATTTCAAAATTGTGATTCATTACCTCTTCATAGGCTATGAAGTGAGAAATATAGTCTACAAAATGAACTCTTAGATTCTTCGTTCTCTTCTCCCATGTGTCTTTTACTCCCTCTAAAATTATGAGAGGAGCAAACAACCCATAAGATGCAATCTCCACTGCATTAAAGTTTGAGTAGATGAACTTGTCAAATGTTGTCTTTATTGTTATGAAATCCTCTAATTGCTTCTCAATTGTGCTTATCTTCACAAATATATGTTCTTTCAAAAGTGCAAACCTATTTATAATCCTTTCCTTGCTAACTTCTAATAGACTTATTTCATCATAAGTCTTACTAACCTATGTTTCAATACCTGTTATCTTCACAGTAGGTTGGATTAGCTAATCTGTTAATGCTTTCACTTCATCATTCTTTTACTTAGTTCCTCTTCAATTTCATTTGTGAAGTTAAAGGACATGGCACATTTTGTATAAAATGTCTTTCCTTCAAGTTCAAATCTTCTCAATTCCTTGATGCAAGTATCAAGAGATTCCAAATCCTTTATGATATTTTGATACATAGTGTCAGACATCAATGCATCATGTTTATCTTGTTCTTGAGTTACTACTATATCTGATAAAATTGTGAATTCGACATCAAATTCTTGAATCAGAGCCTTGGATCTATCCTTTGGATTAGGATATAGTGATTTCACTATCAAGGTTCCTTGTAACTTTTCTATTACATCCATCAGAATTTTTCGTAAACTCTTCACTTGCTTATTCTTATTGATGATCTTGCTTAGGCATGATACTAACTCAATTTGATCATCATCATCTAATCCTATTAGTGCAACTTGAGTGAGAGATGTTCTCCTCCTCTTCCTTCTTCTTCTCTTTTATTTTCCTCATACTCTTTCTTCTTCTCATCTTCTTTTCTTTTGATTTCTTCATCCTTTTTCCTTCTCCCCTCTTCTTCCATCTTCTTTTTCTTCTCTTTTTCTTCTTTCTTCTTCTTTCCTCTTCTTTTCCTCTTCTTCCTTCTTTTTCTTCTCTTCCTACTTATTTTTCTCATCTTCTTTTGATATCCCCTTGCTTTGTTCTTCTTTCTCCTTTTTCTTTTTCTTTCTTTCTTCTTTTTTCTATTTCTTTTTATTTTATGCTCTTTGATTTTTCTTCCTCTCTTCTTCTTTCTTCTCATCTTCTTTCCTCTTTTTCTCTTTTTCTTCATTCTTTCTCTTCTCTTCTTCTTCTTCATCTGAGCTAGAGTAATCAATGATATTTCCAACAATGTTTGGCCCAAGATCCTCGAAAGGGTCTTCTGTGATGTTTACTATCACCTTTGTAGCACCAACTTGCATGGTGTCTGTCCCAATAGAGAATTAAAGAGATAGATCTATCATTTGAGTATCCTTGACTTCCATTGTTTCTGCTGTTGGTGTACTCTTCTAAAAAAAATAGGGATTTCTCCCCCTAAATTTGCACTCTATTCTTTGACTTTGGGTACAAAAGTCATGTATTATGGTAATGGATTCTTCTATCTCTTTTTCTACTTCTTCATAATTGCCTCCCATCAAGAGAATAACTCTTCTTTTATTTCTTAGTAAGGGCTTAGTACCCTTCATTATATCTTGCATGTCTTCATCACTATTGGCTTTGAAAGACTTCTTGATCATATTTTCTCTAATACTTTTTTCCTCATTGATAACTCTTCTTCTCCTATATACCAGCTTATTATATAGATCCTCTAGTATCTTTCTCTAAATATATTCAAATATTTTGTTCTTCAAAATCATATTCCTAACTACAACATTTTCTAGTTGTAGTCTATCCATGTTGTTATACAAATTATAATATTTATTTAATTGAAAATAATTGTCATCATTAATGATTTGCATATCTTTTGCTTCCAAGGCTTCTTCCCAGTGGCTATCCTTACTTCTCTAGCTACTTTCTCTATTGTTCTATCCTCTATTTCCTCTTCCTATTCATCTTTTTCTTCTAACTCAATCATTTTCAAGGTCTTTCTTCTCTTGGTTGGTCCACTTGATAGTTTCTTGGTTCTTTTCTTGCTGGGTGACTCAACCTCTTGTTTCACCTTAGTGAGTCTGTTTGATTTACTTTTGGCTAGAGGAGTGGATGATTTACCTTCTACTATCTATACTTCCTCTTCATCAGTGGATGTACAATAGTGGGTTGCACTTGTGCTACTACAACATAAGATATAGTAGGTATATGTGAAGTAGATCCTACTACTATCACTCCCTCTAAGGGTCCTACTATGAAAATGGGTGTTGCTACCGATACTTCTATTTTCCCTCTAGCCTTCATTTCCAAGGCTATACCCTTTACCTCATTAAATTCTTCTCTAGTCATACTATATTTCTTCAAGATAGCTTCTATCTTCTTATCTAACTTTTTCTTAATATCTTTGCTATAAATTTCAATATGAACTTCTTTCATATTGTCCTCATAAGTCACCCATTTAGGCCATTCCTTATCCTTATTAGACTCTAAGATGATCTTTGCATAGTTTTCTACAATATCTTCATTCATTTCATAGCCTATAGGGTCCATGAACTTGACTCTAGGTTCAACTACTTCCATTCATGTGACATCAGTTTCAACTATGAAACATATGTCATCCTTGTAGTTCTCCACCAATAATGGAGTGATCCTAAATATTTTCTTTATTTTAGATTGGAAGTGCTTCATCATCTTAGTTATATTAGTTGTTACCTTATCTTCTGACCGCTTCTTATAGCAATGTGTCACCAACCTCATAGTACACTAACTATTGTCCCATTCCCTATTAGGTATGTGAGGGAATTATCTGACTGCATAGAAGAATATATGTGTCAATAGGGCTTCAAACTTGAACACCACATTCTTAGTTTTCTTCAATTTCTCAATGTTATCCAACAGTTGTTGCTTAACTATCTCACACATATTCACATTTTTTCTCCTTGTTTTCATTAGGTAAGCTTCATGGATAAATCCAACATGCACATAATTTAATCTTAAACTATGGTTCATCTTCTATCCAATTATCTTTTTAATTACCCTTACATCAGTCTCAACTTTGTCTCAGTCTCAGTCTCAGTCTCATATTTGTCTCCACCAATTTTTTTACATTCTTTACATTTACTGGGTTGCAACCTTCATTACATAGACCAATGATCTTTTGAATCAAGTTATTGTCAATCATCACAAGAATGTCTCCTACCTAGAACATGCCTTCATGTACTCTTCTTAGGATAATTCTTCTCCATTTGTGATTATCAAAGTTCATGCGTAACATACAACTCACGATATTCAAATCCTTCAAATGTGCAAAGTCTTGCTTCAAGGATAGGTCTTCATTGCACACAATTTCTAGGTCTTTGTCAATGTTACTATCACCAATACTTTCAAACTTTTAGTGCATGTATGACCTAACATCTTCCACATGCAATACATTTTCTAGAACTTGTGAAAATGCTCCTAAAGGGTCATCCATTTAAGATACAAATGGGTTCTTCTTGAATTTTTACATTGGCTTCTCATTCGCATCACACACAGTGGGATTTTGTCATGTCCCCTATTCAAATAATTTAAAAAAAATAAACTTTGCTAAGGCAGGCAGGCTCCAAAAAGGTGAAGTCGAAAAAAAGGGGCTAATCTTTGGAAACCAATGGACTAATAAATAAAAATTATTATTAAATTATATTTTATTAACCCCTCTTGGATGTGAGTTAGGGTTATGCCCTCTTTAAAAGGGGTTTGAAGGCATTTTGGACTCATTCCAGAACTTGATTTTTGCTAATTTTCTCGTTGTTCTTCAGAGGCTACCAAACCTGTGGAGAAGGAGACTAAAGAATGGGAGTTTGCAGGTTTCCAGGAAGGCTAAGGATGGGAGTTTGAAGCCATTCCATGTGCATGCTCATACAGAGTTTTCCTTTGTGCTGAATAGTGCCGATTTGTGGGTTTTCTAGGTTGTTTTTGGTTTGAGTTTGGTGTTTTCAATTGAATGTTTCATATCAGTTTGGGTTGCTGCTGTATTTTAGAATTTAAGATGTTAAAATAGAGCTGAATATATCTATTGGGTCATGATTAAACTTTTGAGATAGTTTATGAGTGTTTTTGTGGTGTTTCCGAGCATTGTTTGTTAATTTCGGGAGCCCGATTGAGCATAGTTTTGTCCTGCATTTGTGAGCTATTGTGTAAAGGCTATACAAATATGGAAATGTAATTTTGTAGGCTATTATGCTGCTGAAATTTCTGTAAAAATGTCCATTCTCAGATTTATTAGTAATTTGTGAAGTTGTGAAGTTTTTTGGCACTAATTTGGACATACCTGATTTGGGTTTTATTGGGAAATTGGTTGATCTTTGTAATATTGGTTGTTTGATTTTAAAGATCTGATTTGAGGCTGGAAATACCATGTAAAATTAGTAAAGGGACATTTCAGTGGTATCAGAGCCGTGATCTTGCCAGCCTGAGGGTTTGTAGAAGTTGCATGTCAGTTTTAATAACTACTCAGATCTTGCATGTCAGTTTTGACAACTACCCAGATCTTGCATGTCATATTTTATGGTTGCATGTTGCTTCTAATTAGTTGCATGTCAAAATTTATGATCACATGCAATTAAGTGAAAGAGAAAAAAGATATTTGCAGCGAGAAAAGAATAAAGAAATTTTGATCAAACCCCCAATTGAAAGCAAAAGTACAAAATCCAAGGAAGAAAAAAGTATGGCTGATCCAGATGAGATGGCAAAGAAATTCTTCCAAGACATCCAAAATACTCAGAAGAAAATAGTGGATGGTTTGGCGGGAACTAGAGAGGCTTTGCGAATATTGACAGAAAAATTACAAGGAGTTGCATCTATTAATGAGAAAGGGAGCACTTCAGAGGAGCCAAGAAATGGGAGATCCACACCATCTAAATCAACCAAAGCTATTTTCTTGCCTGCAGATGAGCCACCAGTACCAAATCTAACCATTAATCTAGTGGAAGAGGTTACAGGTAACTTGATTACATTAAGAGCTACTTATAATGGCTTAGATGATGACTTTCGTAATTCAGTTCCTTTTAGAGAATATGTGGATATAATGAACACTTTGATGCCCAAGAAAGAGCATATGAGGGAGCATGAAACAAGTGGACGAGAGCTCAAAAATAAAATAAGCAAGTTTACAGCACCTACTTTTGATGGAACAAATAAAATTTCAGCTAGAGCATGGCTACAAAAATTACAAACTTTCTTCACACTTAACCCCATGAAAGAGAGTGATGCTGTTCAATTTGCAAGTCTACACTTGGAAGATGCAGCCTATGATTGGTGGTATCATGGAATGACTACTCAAGGTCATGATCAGGTAACTACATTTGAAGATTTTAGTCAAAGAGTGATAGATAGATTTGACCTCAAGGATGATGAAGAGTACTTTAAAGAATTGTCAAAGTTGAAGCAAACCAAATCAGTTAATGAGTATATAGAAGAATTTCAAAAAGTGGCTGTTATGGTACCTAATATGAGTGAAAAGAGGATCGTTTATCTTTTTCTTGATGGTTTAGAAGATTTTGTTACGGGTTTGGTTAAGGCTTTCTCACCCTCAACCTTACAGGAAGCTATCAAAAGAAGCTTGCAACTTGAAACTTGCGTGCCTATGAAATCAATCACTAATCAAAAACCCCCAAATCTTTGGCAACATAAGGGAAATTTTTAGAAAAAGACTTTTCCAACACTACCACCAAAAGATGTGACAAATGTGGCAAAAAAGAAGGTAGATGAAGAGACTAGGAGTGAATTACGAAGGAAAAAGCTTTGTTTTACTTGTAGAGAACCATGGGTTCCAGGACACAGATGTTTGGGGAAAGGTCAAGTGTACTATATTGAAGTTGCTTCAAAATTTGATTCAGATGAGCATGAGGAATTTCATGATACTAAGGAGGAGGTAGAAGAAGAGAAAGGAAAAGAAATCAGCAAGGATGGCACTTTAGTAGCATTATCAGGAGTCCCAAGATACCATCCCTTCTGAATTTGAGGGGTACTAGCAGGGCAAAGGTTGACCGTTCTTCTTGATAGTGGGGCAACTCACAATTTTATTGATGAGGGATTTGTCATGAAAAGAGGGCTTAAAGCAGAAGATTTTGAGGGATTCAATGTTATTGTAGTTGATGGATTCACTATGCCTTGCACACGGGTGGTGAAACAACTCAAGATGACCTTAGGAGATTATGAGTTATGTGATGACTTCTATGTGGTTGGTATTGGGGAGACAGATCTTGTATTCGGTGTTCAATGGTTGCACTCTATCGGAGGCTATTACATGAACCATCAAACTATGGAGTTTAAATTTCATTCCAATGGGAAAGAAGTCATATTGAGAGGGTTATCGAATGGAGCACCTAAGGCGGTCTCTGCAAAGAGGATGGAGAGGACTTTTCAAAGAGGACAAGTAACATGGGCAGCAGGAGTCATAATCCAACCAACAAGCTCTCCAAAGAATCAAGGTAATTTCCATTTTGAAATTCAAAATATTCTTGATAAGCATAGTATAGTTTTCAATGATTTTCCTCCAGGATTACCACCAGATAAAGGTTTTGAGCATGTTATAGAGTTAGAACAGGGTGCCAAACCAGTTATAACAACCCCATACCACCATCCAAGAGGTTATAAGGAAGAAATTGAAAAAACTATTAAAGAACTCCTGGACATGGGATTCATAAGGCCTAGCTCTAGTCCATTTGCATCATCTGTGGTACTTGTCAAGAAAAAGGATGGTACAATGAGAATGTGTATAGACTACAAGGCTCTAAACAAGAAGACCATAAAAAATAGGTATCCCATACCACGCATAGATGAACTCATTGATGAGTTACATGGTGCTGTATACTTCTCAAAAATTGACTTAAGATCAGGCTACCATCAAATTCGAATGAGGAGTGAAGATGTGGAAAAGACTGCTTTCAGATGTCACTATGGGCACTTTGAATTTCTTGTTATGCCATTCGGACTCATTAATGCACCTGCAACATTCCAATCTTGTATGAATAAGGTATTCAGTCAGCATCTTCAAAAATTTGTTTTGGTATTTTTCGATGATATCTTGATATACACTAAAACATGGGAAGAGCATCTAAAGCACATAGACACTATTTTGGGAATCTTGGAGCAGCAATCCTTCTATGCTAAGCTATCTAAATGTGAGTTTGGTTTGACAGAGATCCTATATTTGGGACATATTATAAGCTCTAAAGGAGTACAGGTTGATCAACAAAAAATTCAGGCTATTTTGGATTGGCCTCCACCCACTAATCTTACACAGTTGAGAGGTTTCTTCGGGTTGTGTAGCTACTATAGGAGATTTTCCAAGGGATTTTCTCAGCTTGCTGCCCCCTTGACTGATTTGAAAAAGAAAGGAGCTTTTGTTTGGATAGAAGAGGCACAAAAAACATTTGATAAGCTTAAGGAGGTATTGAGTTCATGCCCTGTGCTTGCAATTCCAGATTTCTCTTTACCTTTTGTTGTTGAATGTGATGCTTCTGGAGAAGGTATAGGGGCTGTCCTAACTCAAAGGGGACATCCAATAGCATTTGAGAGTAGAAAATTAAATCAATCAGAGAAAGGTTACTCCATCTATGATAAGGAAATGTTGGCAATCATGCATGCACTTCATAAGTTTAGACAATATTTGGTATGTGGGAGATTCATTGTAAAGACATACCATAATAGCCTCAGGTTCTTCTTGAACCAAAGGGATTTGAATGATCATCAACAAAAATGGGTAAGCAAATTGCAAGCTTATGATTTTGATATTGAATACATGAAAGGAAAGAATAATGTGGTTGCTGATGCTCTCTCAAGAAAGCCCACTTTGTGTTTCTTATCATCTATCTCTGCTGATTGGAAAGTCTCCATAATTTTAGAGTATGCTAAAGATTCATTTGCCACCAAGATTTTGGATAAGTTAGTGGATGATAATAGGTACAAGGTTGTTGATGAATTGATTTATTACAAGAACAGGATCTTCTTAGTGCCAGGGTCAAAAACTAAGGAGAGGATATTGAGGGCCTTTCATGACACACCTTTGGCTGGTCATCAGGGATACTTCAAGACATATAGGCAAATTTGAGAGCAGTTTTCATGGAAGGGTATGAAGGAGGATGTCCTTAAACACATTAAGGAATGTATGGTATGCCAACAAAGCAAGAGTGAGCAAAATTTTCCTGCAGGGTTGTTGCAGCCACTTCCTATTGCCGAACAAAAATGGGAAAGTATTTTCATGGATTTCATCACTGGGTTGCCCAAGGTTCAAGGTAAGGATTGCATATATGTGGTGGTAGATAGACTAACTAAGTATACACATTTCTTTCCTATCACATTTGATTTCAAGGCATCACAAGTGGCCGAATTGTTCTTCAAGGAAATTTTTAGATTACATGGTTTGCCTAGAAACATTGTTAGTGACCGGGACAGTAGATTCCTCAGCTCTTTTTGGAAGGAGCTCTTTCATTTGGCAGGAACTGAATTCACTCCCAGTACTAGCTATCACCCTCAAAAAGATGGACAAACAGAGATAGTTAATAAATGGATAGAGGGATATTTGAGGAACTATGTTTCCAATCAACAACATGCTTGGGTGAAATGGTTACACCTAGGGGAGTATTGTTACAATACATCTTATCACATGTCTATTGGTATGCCTCCTTTTTGTGCTCTTTATGGTTATGATTCCCTTTCCTTTGTTGATCTAATACTTTCCAATAGCAGAGTACCTGCAACAAGTGATTTCATCAAGCAAAGCCAAGACATAATAAGGTCCCTCAAGGATAATCTACAACATGCACAGAACCAACAAAAGATATATGCTGACAGGAAAAGGATTGAAAGATCTTTTGAGGTGGGAGATTTGGTATTTGTTAGGTTGCAGCCATATAAGAAAAGCACCTTGAAGAGGAGTGGGGCAGAGAAACTCAAGCCAAGGTTCTATGGGCCTTATAAAATCATCAAGAAGGTAGGAGAGGTAGCTTATGAATTGGAGCTCCCACCAAACAGCAAAATACATAATATTTTTCATGTATCTTGCTTAAAGAAGGTTCTAGGCCAGCAAACCATAGTATCTATAGAATTACCACCTCTTGATGATGAAGGGAAATTAGTTTTGATACCAGAAGAGATTTTGGATACAAGAGAGAAAAGGTTGAGAAATAGGAGCGTCATAGAGCATTTGGTCAAATGGAAAGGATTACCACTAGAGGATGCAACTTGGGAAGGAGCACATATTCTTGAGAATTCCAACCTTCATTGCTTGAGGACAAGCAATATTTGGGAGGGGAGGACTTGTCATGTCCCCTATTCAAATAATTAAAATAAAAAAAACTTTGCTAAGGCAGGAAGGCTCCAAAAAGGTGAAGTCGGAAAAAAGGGGCTAATATTTGGAAACCAATGGACTAATAAATAAAAATTATTATTAAATTATATTTTATTAACCCCTCTTGGATGTGAGTTAGGGTTATGCCCTCTTTAAAAGGGGTTTGGAGGCATTTTGGACTCATTCCAGAACTTGATTTTTGCTAATTTTCTCGTTGTTCTTCAGAGGCTGCCAAACCTATGGAGAAGGAGACCCAAGAATGAGAGTTTGCAGGTTTTTAGGAAGGCTAAGGATGAGATTTTGAAGCCATTCCATGTGCATGCTCATACAGAGTTTTCCTTTGTGCTGAATAGTGCCGATTTGTGGGTTTTCTGGGTTGTTTTTGGTTTGAGTTTGGTGTTTTCAGTTGAGTGTTTCATATCAGTTTGGGTTGTTGCTGTATTTCAGACTTTAAGATGTTAAAATAGAGCTAAATATATGTGTTGCGTCATGATTAAACTTCTGAGATAGTTTATGAGTGTTTTTGTGGTGTTTCCGGGCATTGTTTGTTAATTTTGGGAGCCCGATTGAGCATAGTTTTGTCCTGCATTTGTGAGCTGTTGTGTAAAGGCTATACAAATCTGAAAATGTCATTTTGTAGGCTGTTATTCTGCTAAAATTTTTATAAAAATTTCCATTCTTAGATTTATTAGTAATTTGTGAAGTTGTGAAGTTTTTTGGCACTAATTTGGACATACCCGATTTGCGTTTTATTGGGAAATTGGTTGATCTTTGTAATATTGGTTGTTTGATTTTAAAGATCTGATTTGAAGCTGAAAATACCATGTAAAATCAGTAAAGGGACATTTCAGATTTTCCATCTTAAATTAATTCAAATTACTTTGAAATACTCTATAAAATACTTGATAATCACGTAACTAGGGCTTTCTTACTTAGCACTATAAATACTTTGAATTTTCCTTTATTTCATTGTTAAATCACTCTCAATTTATTCTTAATTCTTTGCATGATCGAATGGTACTCAAAATATTATTTGCATCCTTTAAATCTTTACAATTTTATCTTCACATTGATTGCACAACTACTTAATTCATAAAAGTTGTCATCTGTTATTCTGTAAACTTGTTTTTGTTAGTGTAATTTTTTATTTTTCCTATTTTGATAGGTTTTTCCTACACTTTTAATAATCTCGCTTAGGTTAATAAAGCATGTCTTATTAGGTGAATGGTTGTGAGGTGTCACCTTCCTACATGTGAGCATCCATTAGCTATCTTGGGAAGATACTTTGCTATCTTTAGTCCAATAGATGGTTGCTCCTCATTGGTTGGTGTTGCCACCTCCTCCCTCTTCCTAGCCTATATAAGCATGCTACCTGACTTGTATTTGCATCTCTTATTTTTGCATCCTCTTAATGCTATTTTGCTTCTAGCATTTGCATTACTCTCTTGGAGACTAACTCTATGATGCTATTTTGATTTTGTATCATTTGCATTCATAGTTTAGATATTTACTCTTTGCACTAGTTTTCTGGGTTATTAATCTTTTCAGATTCTAACATGGTATCAGAGCTTTTCTATGTGCAAGAGTAGATTTTAGTTTCCTTATTTGAGAGATTTGGGGGGGGCAAATAAACTTTATTGTAGTTTTTTGAAAAACAAAGTATGCTCTTCTCTTGCATCTTTGGATGATCCTGAGAATCAGAAAAGTTTTGACAGAAACAGTTTTTTTCTGGGGTTTCAATCTCAAATCTGACAACCAACTTGCATATTTGGAGTTTTTAATCAATTTTGCAGGTTTCAGCATGCCATTGATGGACTTAAGAAGCTGATCCAGCATTTGCATGTCAAATTTTGGTTGCTGGGGTCGTTTTCTGATTTTTGGAGCCGTTTTTTACTATTAAAGACGTCTGATTTACACTACAGCAACATCTTCTGTTCATCAGCAAGAAAAACGCTTTCTGGGTTTTGTTTGCAACCCTGAAAAACCATCTGGGTATCTTTTAGATTTTGCATGCAAGCTGTATATTTTTCAGGATCGAGCATGCAAAGCTACAGCCATACCCCTCTCCGTTGGCAGTTGCAGATTTGAATGCAGTTTTCAAATGTCTCGTTCTTGCTCATACGGACTCCGATTTTGATGATTCTTGTTATGAACTTGGCTATTTTTTTGTGCTCTATCCACTAGTGGAGTTGTTTTTTGATTTTCATGCATGAATTCTTCAGAAATTGCAGATTCTCAGCCGTGACTGTGCATAGTTCTCGTTTTGGAAACTTCGGAGGATCATAACTTTCTCATACGACCTCGTATCGAGGTGATTCTTTTTTTGAAAGTGCATGATTTTTTGAGTAGATCACATTGGTGCTATTTCTTTCCTTGATTATTGTGCTCAAGTTTCACTTCTAGCATATGCTCTTCATGAGGGTTTTTAATGCATTGAAATCAAGACCACTAAGTAATTCTTTCTAGTAGTAGTTGTAAATGCACTAAAATAAAGTGCCAAATCATATTTATTTGAGGGGGGGTTCTTTGAGTGAGTAAAGAGGGGGGGGGCATTGTTTTGGCTGGGTTCTCTTCTTTTTAGCATTTCTTCATCATGGATCAGACAAATATACCCATCCTAACTCCATACAATTACTTTGAGTGGAAATCATGCATGAGAATTCACTTAAAGAAAGCTGGACTAAATAGGATAACTATGGGACTTGAAACTGAACCTGCTAAAGATGAAGACAAGCCTAAGTGGTTTAACAAATGTGATGAGGCATATGGAACATTGTGTTTATCTGTTTCTCCTGACTTGCTATTTCACATTGAGTCTTTGGATACACCAAATGAAGTATGGACAAAGCTAGAGACACTATTTGGCACACAAGATTCAATGAGGGGTCATATGTTGGAAAATGAATTAATTAGTTTGAGTCCAGGAAATTTCAACACAATCCAAGATTTCTTCACCAAATTGAAATCACTAAGGCTGCAGTTAAAACAATGTGGAATTGAAAAGAAAGATGAACAACTGATTCTTAGTATTCTCTCTAAGCTAAGTTCAGAATATTCTGTGTTTGTTTCTACCTTCTATGCTACTAAGGGTGCACTTGGTACTCAATTCACCATGCCATCTTTAGATGATTTTGCTGTCAATCTCACTCGAGAACAGGACAAGCTAATCCAGATGGGCATTCTTAAGTCCTTTAAGTCACATGCCTTGGCTGCTAACCAAGGCACAAAAGAACAACAAGGACAAAGTAGTAACAACAATAGTAAGGACAAGAAACAAAAGAATAGCGAGGAGAAGAAGGATCAGATGCCGATTTCTTCAAAAGCAACTATTGATACACCATCTTCCAAGGGTGATAAGCCTAAGAAAGAAAAGGTCAAATGTGCCTATTGTAAAAGACTTGGTCATGATGAACATAAATGTTTGCAAAAACAACTTGATCACTTGACATACATTCTTGAGAAGAATAATATCAGTGTTCCTGAGTCTATCAAACAAAGTTCTAATGAAGGGACTAACAAAGAAAAAGAAAATAGCAAGGGGAAAGGAAAGGGCAAGGCCCTTTTTGCAGTTGCTTCCTCACCATCCACTTGGGTTCTTGATTCGGGTGCTTCACACCACATGGCTTCGTCTAAGGAAGAAATTGCATCCTTGGAGCAATGTACTATGCCTTCTATGTTGATGGGTGACAACACTCCTATTGAGGTGTGTGGGAGAGGGTCTATTGATGTGGGGGATGGCACATTCCATGATGTTCCTTATGTACCCTCATTGTCAACTAATCTCCTATCGGTACACCAGATCACTCACACAGGTTTAGGCAAGCGGATTGAGTTCACTCCTGATTCAGTGGAGATACGTGAGTTGCACAATGATTCTACAATTGCAGTTGGGAGAGCAGATCATCAGTCAAGACTCTATATGTTTTCTCACCTTGTTCCTGATCCTCCTTTGACTATTTTTCTCACTCACTCTAATGATGTGAGCAGATTATGGCATGAGCAGTTTGGCCATCTTAACTTCCACTACTTGCATCAGCTTAACCAGCAGAGCATGGTCACAGGGTTGCCTTCTACTTTGACATTGGAGTCACTTGGAATACATGATAGATCTTCTGATGTGTCAGATTCACTTGAGCAGTCTTCTACCTCCACTTTTGATGCAGAGAGTGATTCAGAGGACTCACCTCCTTCCTCTCCTAGTCATCATTCACAGGTTGATGATTCTCCTCTAGATTCTCCATCTTCTAGTCCACTTTGGGCTAGACAGACCTTGCAATTTGCAGGTGATTGGGTTGGGGATCCATCAGACACCAAGCAGACTCGTTTACAATTCCAGGATGCTCTACATATCTTCATTGCTACTGCCTCAAATCCACAGTCCTTTCATGAGGCTTCTGGTATTTTTGAGTGGGATACAGCTATGCAGGAAGAGTATAGTTCCTTGATGAGGAACCACACTTGGGATCTTGTCCTTTTTCCTAAGGGAAGAAAACTTGTTCGATGCAAGTGGATCTACCGGACAAAATTTGCAAGCTTTGCTGGAGGTGCGAGATGCTACATCTTTTGGGGGGGCCTCTTCCTCTCACTTGGAGTCCTAATTTTCTTTGGGGAGTCTCTTTTCTCTCTCTTTTGGGGGAATTTTATGTACATGGGTACCTCATCAGGCTTGACTTGCCGGGACCCATTTCTACATCCACCTAAGCTTCGCTTATGGGGGGGTGTTAGTGTAGTTTTTTATTTTTCCTATTTTGATAGGTTTTTCCTACACTTTTAATAATCTCGCTTAGGTTAATAAAGCATGTCTTATTAGGTGAATGGTTGTGAGGTGTCACCTTCCTACATGTGAGCATCCATTAGCTATCTTGGGAAGATACTTTGCTATCTTTAGTCCAATAGATGGTTGCTCCTCATTGGTTGGTGTTGCCACCTCCTCCCTCTTCCTAGCCTATATAAGCATGCTACCTGACTTGTATTTGCATCTCTTATTTTTGCATCCTCTTAATGCTATTTTGCTTCTAGCATTTGCATTACTCTCTTGGAGACTAACTCTATGATGCTATTTTGATTTTGTATCATTTGCATTCATAGTTTAGATATTTACTCTTTGCACTAGTTTTCTGGGTTATTAATCTTTTCAGATTCTAACAGTTTTCTCTCTTGTGGCTTTATATAATTTCAAATTAATTGCACTCTTAACCTGAGCATCCTTGTCATCTTCCTTTCCTTCCATAACTTGATCTCTAACGACTATTCCATCTTTTTGATATTTTGTCTTTGATAGAAAAGTGCTTAATTAAAATAAGATGAATCACACACAATGGTTGATTTCAATCTCTCATTAGGTGCATCAAAATTACGTTCTTCTAAAACCACATGTGATTTTAATGGATAATTTTCTTTTAGAAATACTTTCTCGAATTTTTCAACATGCTCTTTAATTGCTTCTTTCTGACTACTATTGTCATTGGAATTCCTTCTGTTGTTGTTTCTTATGAAGTTTGGATTCTTGTTGATGTTCCTCATATCCACTCTACAAAATCTTGCAATGTGTCCAAATTTATTGCATAGCTAACATAGATGTGTACTCCTTCTCTAATTAGGTCCATTCTAATTGACTAGTGCTCTATAATTCCTTGCAATGTGCCCAAAATTGTTACACTTATAACATATATTAACACAAAATTCTACACCCTTGCTTGAGGTATGACCCTCAAGCGACCTTGTGTAACATGGAAACAATCTCCAAGTTGCAAGACTTGAACTATGAGATTGAGTCTCTAGAGGAGGCCAACTTCCTTACTATCAAGATGCACCTAAACTACCACTTAAGAGGAAAAGGGAGAAGGAATGCATAAAATTAAATTACTAAAAGGAAATGGGGGTGATGCACCAAGATAGAAATGGTTACAACTCTTCTTTTATATGCACAACACATCAATGAAAAGTCCAACTACATAGTCTTAACTCTATTCCATTTTCAAAAAATCCACATGCAAGTTTAGAACTGATCAAGTGTTGAATGGAAAGACATCTTCACAATACAACAATCATCAAGGATTTGAATACAACATACAAACCTTAAAAACTAGAAAAAAATATTCAAAACAAGACAGATACATGCACAAGTAATGAATGGAAAAAAGAGGTAAAGAAGAGAGCTATTTCATTAATGGAAAACAAGAAATACAGTTGCAGAGCATAAGGCTTTTATACGTAAACATGACAGAACTTGGAAGAACCCTTAAAACATATTTACAACTACCTTTTATAGAGTTTAGGCATAACTCTGATATTACATTGAGTTCAAACTCCAACCAAGTAGAGTTGATATTGTAGAGGAGAGAAATAATTGAGGATCATAAAGAAATATGATTAGATGCATGTCTAAATACAGAAAATCTAATTTTTGCATACAAGTTGAGCCCCGAAGAGACAAAAACAATGACCATAAATACCCTGATTAAGTAGATGGATAAACAAGGTGAGAAAAGGATAAAAATTGCATTTACCAGGCATGGGGAATGCCAAAGAGTGGTTGCAAGAGATCAAAAGGCATGTTCATGATTAAAGGTGTTGCTTGATTTCATGTTTGCCACCATGCTAGGTCAGTGATGTCATCATTCAATAGAAAATAATAGTCAACTCGCCATGTGGCCCTATAATCTTCAAGCATTCTACCACCCTACCTAACCTTTTTTCTTTATGTTGACCCACTAAACTACCTTGTTCATGGCTTCACGGCTTATTTTATTATTTAACTATTTGGTCTCCTGAAACCATGATGTCTTCATTCTGTGCCTTTATCATTTCTTCACATCTCAAAAACACTTTAGCCCTCTGACTATTGTGACCTTGCAAACATCATAGAATTGAACACTCCACATCTTCACAACTACTAGGACTTAACATCCCTCTAACCATGTGATGTTGCGATACCTCTATCTTTAACTGAGTCACCCCATCTGAATCGATAAATACAAAACATATTTGGAACATGTGATGTTGCACCAATGGCTAACTTAACTATTTTAACCATGTATCACAACTTCACAACCTTAAAGATCTTTGATGCTTACTGACCTGTGACATTGTGCATGACCACTTAATTGACTACCTCATATCATCACAATCTTGCAACCTTAATCTTGGGTTTCCTTTAACTCCATGCGATGCTAGAACAAAAGGAATTCACTGCTTCACAACCCAAACCATGGGTTAGCCTTAACAATGCACGATGAAGCAAAAACTAGATTTGACTACAGCTGTTTGACTTCACAACTTTGCAACTTGAAGCTTTGAAATTGATCAACATTAAACTACCTCCTGACCCATGTGATGATGCAATAAAGAGGCTCACATGTACCTGGTCCCACCACATCCACATGGTGAATGCTTGCTTCCCCACTTTAGTTAAACACCACGCAACTCCAAAAAGTGGGAATATGCCAATCATCAATCTACCAAGATCTGACGATAGAGGAAAATGACTATAGATGCCTTATAACCTAATCAATCACACAACATGAATGCCACCATTAGTGCTAACCACTGTGAAACCATGCCAACTGTGAACTTGACCATGTTGCACTTTCACAACCTAATTGATGGTTAAGTGAAAAACTAGAGTGACAAAGTGATGAAAAGTTATCACATGATCACAACTTGAAACATTCATAAGAACATAACATGAAATATGAAGAATTAAGCCTCAGGGATATAAAAGAAAGGAAAAAGATTTTTATGTATCCCTATCATGCTTACATGGCAATAAATGAATAATTCAAAGAATGTAGACATGGCTACCACCCTGGATTTTCATGATACATGAAACATGTGGGAAAAAATGGGGGGTGGGGAATTGCTAACAATCTACAACATTTATTCTTGTTCCATTAGCTCCTTCTCTATCATTGGATCTGCTTGAGGATCTCCTTCTTTCATTACCTACAGGGTTAGTATCCCTAAACATTCTACTATTGTCATTTTTACTATCAAACTTAGGTTTCCTACAATCTACTACTTTATGTCCAAAACCATGACAATTATAACAAAAGAAATTAGTAATAGGTTTGAAAGACTTACTTGTACAATATGTCTTCATGTGACCAACTTCATTACACAAAAAACATCTACCTTTGAATTCATGTCTCACTTCTTTAGGTGGTTCAACTTACTCTATTTGTTTGGGTTTATCACATTTCTTAGGTTGACCTACCTGTTTAACTTCTTTAGATACTTCTATAGATTTTCTTAGTTCAATTCTATTCTAATTATTCTCCTTAGGTTCAAGGCTTTTAATAACTATATTTGGTTCCTTTCTAGCTTCAACTTTCTTAGAAGATTTTTCTTTGATAAGATATCCTAGATTTGTCTTATCATAAGAAGATCTTTGATAAAATAGTTGTTTATCAATTTTCTTACTACTAGAATATAACTTCTCTAGCTATTACTTAGCCTGAGTTAGTTCTCCTTTCACAATAGTGTTGTATTTATCTAATTATATATGTTCTACTTCGATATAATCTAATTAGGACGTTGCTTGTGTCACATGCGATCTTAGATCTATATTATCAGATTTTAGATTTGAGTCAATTTTTCTATCATCTTTCTTCAAGCTCAACTTTAGTTCAACAATCTTCAGCTATTGTTTCAAAATCTCATTTTCTTTCTTTAGGGTTTCTTATCACTATCACTAGTATGCTCTCTAGGTTCTTTTCTTGATTTGAGATGATTGATCTCATCTTTCAATTTCCCAATGCAATCTTTTGCATCTTCATACCTTTCTTTAGGTTGTCTCTTTCTTCTATAAGAAGACCAATTTGCTCAAGGGATTCTTCAAGATTCCTCTTTAATTATTCCATATGCATAGGGATCTTACTCAAGCTATTAAGCCTCTTCTGAGTAATTGAGCTCTAATACCAATTGTTAGAAATAGATAATACTGAGGAGGGGGGATGGGGTGAATCAGTATTCTACAAATTTTTTCCACAACTAAATATTGTTAATTACTTTACAACATGCATATGAAAGCAAACTAGCAATGCTAAACAATAAATAAATCCATACACAGAGAAATCATAACACCATATTTCGTTAACTAGGGGAACCTTGGCTAAGGGAAAACCCTAGTGGGAATGGTACCAACAAAATGATCCACTAAATAGAAGAATCTTGTTAAGGATATTGACCTTGTTAGGATTCTATGAATTAAATATTGTGTCTCGGTCCTTGTTAGAGGACTAGGCCTTGTTGAAAGCCTCAATCCTATTAGGAGTTGCTTCAACCCTATTAGGAGTTTCTTCAACCCTATTAGGATTTGGTAATATTGTTAGAAATAGGAATTACTAAGAAGGAGGGCAAATAAGTAATTTATAAACTTTAGTCACCAATTGAATATTATTTATTACTTTGAACCATACATAAGAAAGTAATAAAGTAATGCTGAATAGTAATAATAACCATGCACAACGATAACTCATAACACCATATTTTGTTAACTAGGGAAACCCTAGCCAAGGGAAATCCCAAGTGCGGATGATACCCACTAGATAATATACTGATATATATGTTCCTTGTTAGAGGATGGACCCTATTAGGAGTCACTGAGAAAATTCAGTATAGAGAGTCCCTATTAGGAGACTTTGAATCTATTTTAAGATATTCCAACCCTGTTAGGAGTTGTAGTACAATAGATGCAAGATGAGCCCACTACCCAAACAAGTAATTAGAATTCTAGTATATAGGTTTTGTAACTTCTTTCTTGAGTGATCTCTAATCTTTGTCTCGATCTTAGATCACAAAAATAGCTTTACAAAACTTCACATGTATCACTTTCACAGAAAGTTCACATATCACAATACATCACTTCCTTGCACAACTTGCACACTTGAATTTGCAAGATGTCCTTTGCATAAATACCATGATTTTTCATAAATTTCTAATAGGTTAACTAAGACCATAATATACTTTTCCAACTTAGAGTAAACATCTAGGATGTCGGCCCTAATTGGTCAAGTAATTATTTTGTAAACAAAATAATTCCTTTCCTTTAATTCTGTTGTCTTGTTTCACTAGTAAAACACAAATATCTCTTTTATGTAAAATCCATACTGATGTCCAAGGTTATAAACATCATCATCAACATGTATACTATCTCCATCTAAATTTGCTACTCATAATATGATGTCAGTAACAAGTTATATACAAAACAATACACTGTTGTAAACCAAATTCATACTTAGACACAATTTTCTGAGTATCAAAAGCTAAGTATCTTTATTTCTAAGGTTTCATGTAAGCACGTACATCATGTGTTTCCATAAATGAAAACAATTACATATCTTCATTATCCAATAGTCATCAATCTCCCCCTTTGGCATTGATGACAACAAAATAGGGAAAATTGGCTAAGTATCAAAAACTTGTCAAAAAGAATATAGTAACATTACATTAATCATCTATTACAACTTATCCATCTTACATATGCTCCCCCTTACAATATGATTTCATACCTTAAAATTTTATCTTCTCCCCTTTACCAGATTTACAATTTTCTTATGCATCTTCTCCCCCTTTGACATCAATGACAAAGGTATGTCAAACACTTACTTCCACAACTTACACACTTGAATTTGCAAGATGTCCTTTGAAAAATACCATGCCTTGTCATAAATTTCTGCTAGGTCAAATAAGACCATAATATACTTTTCAAACTTAGAGTAAACATCTAGGATGTTAGCCCTGATTGGTCAAGTAATTATTTTGTAAACAAAATAATTTCTTTCCTTTAATTCTGTTGTCCTATTTCATTGGTAAAACACAAATATCTCTTTTTTGTATAGTCTATACTAATGTTTAAGGTTATACATGTCATCATCAACATGTATATAATCTCCATCTAACTTCACTAGTTATAATATGATGTTAGTAACAAGTTATATACAAAACAATACACTGTTGTAAACCAAATTCATACTTAGACACAATTTTTTGAGTATCAAAAGCTAAGTATCTTTATTTCTGAGGTTTCCTATAAGAATATACATCATGTGTTTCCATAAATGAAAACAATTACATATCCTCATTATCCAATAGCCATCAATCTCCCCTTTTGGCATTGATGGCAACAAAATAGGGAAAATTGGCTAAGTATCAAAAAATTGTCAAAAAAAATATAGTAACATTACATTAATAATCTATTATAACTTATCCATCTTACATATACTCCCCCTTACAATATGATTTCATACCTTGCAATTTTATCTTCTCCCCTTTACCTGATTTACAATTTTCTTATGCATCTTCTCCCCTTTTGACATCAATGACAAAGGTATGTCAAACAATTGTCAAAAACTTTGTTCTTCTGCCTTAAATTGATAGTATCCTCATGCAATCATCAAAACTTTCCTTAAGATTGGTTACACCTTTTATCCATGTATCCTTGGCTGATTTAGTAGAGGTTAGAATTACACATAAGGCATATGATGCAATCTCAACTACATTACGATCAAAGTGTAAAAAGTTCGAGTAGGTGTCCTTGTCTTTCACTTGCTCCTCCAACTGTCTCTTAATAATAGATATTTTTAGAGCAATAGTCTCTCTAAAATTTGATAATCTCTTCAAAATTTGTTCTTTCCAAAGTTACAGTTTCTTGATATCACTATGAATAATGGCCACTTGTCCTTCAAAGTAATCAATTTTACTAGAAGGTTGCTGCATCTTTCTTGATAGAGCCTTTAGCTCACTCAACCTACCTTCAATCTTACTATCAAGATTGTTGGTCAACTTGTGAGATAAGGTACACTGAATGTACAATACCTTTCCATCTTACTGATATTTTTGAAGTTCCTTCATACAAGTATCAAGACATAGCAAATTGTTCTTGATATTTTGACAAATAGTGCTAAATAAGTTAGCATCATAAGAAATCTGGGCCTTTGATTCTACAACATTCAAAAAATTTGTAAATTCTTCATCAAAAGGTTTCAATACTGCTTGTGCCCTTTGTTTAGGATCTACCTCTATGTGCTAGACTGCCAGAGTATTGTGTAATCTGTCAATAACCTTCATTAAGGTTCTTTGTAGGCTCTTCACTTTCCTGTTCTTTTCAATAAGCTTTGTCAGAGATGAGATCAAGTTAGTCTGATCATCATCATCACTTGTTAGGCTAGCAAGAAAAAGTGGAGTAGATGAACTAGATGGTTTAGATTCATCTTCCCTTTTCTTCTTTTTAGCTACCTCTTTGACTCTCTTTCTCTTCTTTTTCTTTTCTTTCTTTTTCTCTCTTTTCTTTCTCCTCTATTTTCTTCTTCTTATCTTCCTCTATTTTCTTTTTCTCTTCTTCCTCAACTCTTCTCTTCATCTCTTCTTCAAGAAATTTCTACTTGGCTTCTTCTATTTTCCTCTTTTCTTCCTCTAATAGCCTCTTCTCCTCTTCAATTTGTTTCAATTGATCTTGTATATCTTCGATATGAGATTTGGGTTGTTTGGAACTCTCAAAAGGGTTAGTATCATCAATGTTAATAGTAACATTGGTCTAATCAATTTTCATTGTGTCGCCACTTACTAACACTTCCAAGGTTCTAGTTGTTGGTGAAGGTGTTGCCTTAGATTTTTTCATCATCTGGCTGATGGTCATAGCTCTTTCACTCCTTATTTTGTCCTTTCTCACCCACCATAAAAGGAAATGGTCTCACCTTGTTTCTCAAGTAAGGTGCTAGATTGTTCAACAATCTCTTGACTTCTTCTTTATCATCAGTCTTGCATATTTTCCTTATCATAGACTTTCGAAGTTCTATGTCTTCTTCTCAAGCTAGTGCCTTCTTCTCAATAAGTTTGTCATAGGCTATCTGATTTACCATGCCTTCAATATCCTTAAGTTTCAAATTGTTAGCTATTGTGTATCTCATAGTAGAGATATCAATATGATCTTTCTCAATATTATTAGACAAATCATAAAATTTGTTCATTTGAGCAAAGTTCCCTTCATTAGCAATGGCTGAATTTATCTTCTCTATCTTCGACTTCCAAGGTTACTAAGCTTTTCCTGTTGACTATTTAGAAGTAGTTACTTTCTCTACCTATTTTGCTTCTTGTTCTTCTTCTTCATCATCACTGGATTCAACAATATTTAACAATTTCTTTTGTCTATTTCTTGGTCTAGTGGCTTGTTGCTTGACCCTTTTTGTTTCCACTAATCTCTCTGATTTCCTCTTCAGCTCACTTGGTTGTACATTTGAGACTACTGCATAAGGAATGCTTTGTTCTGAAGATGTCTCTACAATAGACACTGATAAAGGTTGCACATACATTATACCTTGTTTCATGATCTGTCTAACTACCTGTGACTCACTTTTTATCACATTGAACTCTGTTAAAGCTTTCTTCACTATTATCTTATCTTCTTGTGAGATGCCTTCTCTAAGGATGCCTGATGAGCTAATTGGTTAATTTTTTCATAAGTCCCAAATCTATACTCATCTTGGTCCTTCTTAGATTTGAACAATAAATCATTGTATCCAACTACTACTTCATCACTCAATTCATGACTTAAGGGATCAAGGAATGTCTCCCGAGGTTCTACTGCTTGAATATAAGTAAAATTTGTATCAACCATAACACATATATCTTCTTTAAATCTGTCTACAATTATAGGTGCAATTCTAAATCTTTGTCTCATCTCATTCAAAAATGTTTCCATTATCAAATTCCCACTATCCAAGATTTTATTTGTTGGATGTCTTCTACATACATCTGTGATCTTCTCCATTGTACACCTCTCACTGCTCATAATTTCTATGAATGACAAATATGGAAATCTCTTAAGTGCATCAAAGAATATATGATTGTTTAGTGACTGAAATCTAAACACACCATTCTTGGTCCTCTTGATTTTCTCCTATTTTTCAAGAACTTGCATTCATAGAATTTCACCAAGGTTAACTTGTTCCTTCTCAACACAAATCTTATAGGTTGCATAGATGAATCTGACTGACAATTCATCAATCTTATAACTTGCACATATAGAGTAGGAAATGATTCTACTTAGGAATCTTACATCATCTTGTTTAATGGTGCTGATCACCATGGCCTTCCCATTATAAATTGCTTTTGTGTAGCTCTCAACCTTCTTCTTAACTAGTTTCTCACCTATAGGTACATTTCCTTGTTTTCTAAGACTAGTTACCTCATGAATAAGGTTGGCTTAAATGTTAATTACATTTTCTTCCATCCATAGTTTTCCATCATGAATTCTACTTAGTATGATTTGAGTCCATTCATCGGTGTCCAATTCTTGGTAGTAATGATATTTGAATAGGTGTAGTTCTCTCAAATGTTCAAATCTAGGCTTCACAGTCATATCATGGTTAAAGACTAATTCCATATCTTTGTTCATATACTCACTCCCAATAGACTCAAACTTACTATTAAGATAACTTCCTACATCTTCCAAATATACTACATTGTTTAGAGTAATGGATAATGTTGAATTAGGGTTTCCTTCTACGGGTTTCATAGAAACAACCTTCAATTTTGGTCTCTACTAATCTTCAATATTATGAACTACTAACATATCCATGATTTTAACAAATATAAACTTTATCAAATAGATTTTGTGAATAAGCGATAAAATACTTTTTCTCTAAAAAGAGGGTTTACTTCGAAATTGCCTTGTCAAGTCACTTCTGATGTAATCACAATGAAGTGGTAATTAAGCCTATACTCCATTTTATTCCTCCAATTTGAAATTTCATTAATTTCATACTTTGCAAACATGAAAAAGATGTGAATTAAATTTTGAAATCAAATATCTACTCAAGATCTTCTATGTGATCCTCAGATGTTACCCAAGGTTTACCATAGCTTCCTTCCATCATGACAATGCTCCAAAAAACTTTGCTTATTGAAATTCTCCATAAAATCATATCTTTTCATCTTCTACTACAAAATTAACTTTCTTTGTAATAACAATAACTCTTAATTCCTTTGTAACAAGTTTAGATAAGCTCCAAATTTCAAGCGATCTTAGATACAATCTAAACTTATCTTGATACACCTTTTCCCAACTTCTCTACCTCTAGTTCAATCTCTAGATGAAGTTTCAATATTTGGTGCTATGAACAAGCTTAATTCAACTTAATTGAATCAAGCTTGATTGCTGACTTTGATCTTCATGTCTCATCATCTTCTAACTTTTCTTTTGATATTTCTAATCCTTTTATAAATGCCTCATTGAGTTATTCTCGAAGTTCATTAGCTACATATCTTTGATCCTCATTGTCTTTCTTAGTTCCAGAGTTCCTTTCATGGTTCCTTCTATCATTTATGACATTTCTTCCATCCTATTTCTAAAGTTTCTTCCATTGTTCCTTCTATCTCCAAAGTTTTTGTCCATTCTACAATACTTTGTTGTATGTCTGAAGTTGTTGCATAACTGACATACTAAATTTCCACTTCTAGGATTCTACTGATCATCAGGTGCATGAAAATTTCAAGCTATGTGTCCAAAGCTATTACACTTATAACACATAATCTATCTTCTTTCTTCATAAGGTCTTCCTTCTCTCAATGTCATTTCATTTGATCTTCTTTCATCTGCAGGGTTAGTATTTCTAGACATTCTACTATTCCTTCTATCATTATCATATTTAGGTTTCCTACAATCAATTTCTTTATGACCCGTACCATGACAATTATGACAATAAAAATCCTTAACATGATTAAATGACTTATTTGTACAATCTCTTTTCATTTGACCTGTTTCATTACATGAAAAATACTTACCTCTAAATTCATACTTGGTTTCTTTAGGAGATTCCACTTTCTTTGGTTCATCCAATACCTCAACTTCCTTGTCTTGTTGAACTTCTTTAGGTTTATCAGAAGATTGACTAGAATCAATCTTATCATCAGATTTATCTTTTTCTTTTAGATTTGATATAATCTCAGGTTTCTTTGTAGACATGTTAAATAGATAACCAAGACTAGTCTTATCATAAGTAGGTCTCTGTATTGACATTGAATCATCAAGCTTTTCTCTTCTATAATAAAGCTTCTTAAGTTGATGCTTGCATTGAGTTAGTTCACCTTTCAGAATAGTGTTGTACTTATGAAGTTTTTCATGATCTTCTTTCAATGTTTCAAACTCAGATGTCTTTTTTGCTAGACTTGCTCTAAGATTTGTATTCTCAGTCTTCAAATCAGATTCAACTTTTCTAGGATCACTCTTCAAAGTCAACTTTAGATTCATAATCTTCAATTCATGCTTCAAGATCTTGTACTCTATCTTCACTTTAGAATAATCATCACCACTAGTGTTAGATTTAGGCTTGGATTTGAGATGTTCAATCTTATCCTTCAATTGTCCAATATATACTTTGGAGTCTTCATATCTATCCTTCAGCTTATCTCTTTCTTTAGTAAGGAGATCAATTTGTTTAAGTGCCTCTTCAAGGTTCTTCATCAACTATTCCATATCCATAGGGGTCTTACTCAAGCTGTTAAGCCTCTTTTGAGTAACTGTGCTCAGATACCAATTGTTAGAAATAAGAATTACTAAGAGGGGGGGTGACTTAGTAATTTAAAAACTTTAGTCACCAATTGAATATTATTTATTGCAGTCTTCATATCTATCCTTTCACTTATCTCTTCCTTAGTAAGGAGATCAATTTTTTCAAGTGTCTCTTCAAGGTTCTTCATCAACTATTCCATATCCATAAGGGTCTTACTCAAGCTATTAAGCCTCTTTTGTGTAACTGTGCTCTGATACCAATTGTTAGAAATAAGAATTACTAGGAGGGGGGGTGAATCAGTAATTTAAAAACTTTAGTCACCAATTGAATATTATTTATTACTTTGAACCATACATAAGAAAGTAATAAAGCAATGCTAAATAGCGACCATAACCATACACAAAGATAACTCATAACACCATATTTTGTTAACTAGGGAAACCCTAGCCAAGGGAAAACCCTAGTGGAGATGATACCCACTAGATAATATACTGATATATATGTTCCTTGTTAGAGGATGGACCCTCTTAGGAGTCAATGAGAAAATCCAATATAGAGAGTACCTATTAGGATACTTTGAATCCTGGTTATGAGATTCCAACCCTATTAGGAGTTGTAGTATAGTAGATGCAAGATGAAGCCACTACCCAAACATACACTTCCAATTATAAGAAGATCTCACTTCCCAAAAAAGTAATTAGACTTCTACTATATAGGTGATGTAACTTCTTTCTTGACTGATCTTTGATCTTCAACTTGATCTCAAATCACAAAAATAGCTTTACAAAACTTCACATATATCACTTCCACATAAAATTTGCATATCATAGTAGATCACTTGCTTGTACAACTTGCACACTTGAATTTTCAAGATGTCTTTTGTATAAATACCATGACTTTTCACAAATTGCTGCTAGGTTAGATAAGACCATAATATACCTTTCCTTTAATTCTACTTTCCTATTTCACTAGTAAAACACAAATATCTCTTTTTCGTACAATCCATACTAATGTCCAAGGTTATACACATCATCATCAACATGTATACTATCTCCATCTAACTTTTCTAGTCATAATATGACATTAGTAACAAGTTATATACAAAACAATACTCTATTATAAACCAAATTCATACTTAGACAATTTTCTGAGTACCAAAAGCTAACTATCTTTATTTCTGAGGTTTCCTGTAAGCATGTACATCATGTGTTGCCATAAATGAAAACTATTACATATCTCCACTAGCCAATAGTCAAATAATACAATTAAAAATGTATGGAAGAAGAGCCCACTACCCAAACATGCAATTATACTATATAGTGCATTTATACAAAAGAGATAGATACACAAACCTCTTTACTATTGACTATTGTACTTTGCATATCTTTGTTATTTCATCAGAATTTTCATCATATAGTCTTCACATAAGTTTTCATATCATATAAATAGTTCACAGTCTCATCACATAGTTTGCATACTTGCACACTACTTCACAAGTAATGATTTCTTAATCATATCTTTCCTTTTTACAAAAAATTGTCCAATCGGCTTTGATGATGTCACACATTTGGATAACTACAAAATTATCTTATGCTAAATTAGGATTAACGTATAGGATGTCATCCCTAATTAGTTAAGTAATTATTTTTTCCCAAAATAATTCCTCAATTTGTAATTAACTCTTTCTTGTCATACTCTATTCTACCCTGATCACTGCTTTACTACTAATTAACTTGTAACTTGTTCCATACTAATCTACACACTTGAACATGTCATCATGATTATCTATACTATTTATACCTAATTTTGCACATGCCAAATATCTATGTAGGCTTTGCAATATAAAAAAAAAATGTCTCTACACTGTTATTAAAACTATCTAACACTTAATTTTCTGTCTCTAACCATATGATCTTCAACTATACATCCCGCCTTCCATTCTAGAATTATATGTTTCCATAAATGAAAACCCTTACTCATCCTACTTAGCCCTATCTCCAATGTCACCTGGCCTATACACCTAGACATCTATATATAGGTAGTCACCTGTGTTGTGTGACTAGGATCACTATGCATTTCAAAATTAAAATTATAGTTTTAGCAAGATAACTTTAGGTTTTCCATCTATAATTAGAGAGTGTGATTTTGAGATCACATGCCACTCATTGAGTAAGAAGTTTGCTTAAAAAGAGAGGAGAAGACTATCATCCATAGGAAAATCCAAGGAGGTTGTTGTCATTGCAACAATGTGAATCATAGAACTGAAAAAGAGAAGGTCAGTTGAGAATAAAGGGAAAACACTCTAGTGCCTCTCATGTTTGCAATATGTACCTTGTTTATTTTGATTCGTGAGATACTCATTACTCTTATTATTTTTACCTTGGGATGACTTGAGGGTTAGATGTTATAGTTTGATTTCAGTATCATAGATGGTATACTACTATGATGTTCAGTTTATCATATTTGCATGTTGATGCCCTTTTGAGATGATAGATGTGTTATGATGATATCTGGTTATTTAGTAGTTTGGACATATCTCTGATTCTGTTATGTGATGGATTTTATGCTATAGATATTTACTTCATTCTTGCTTCATTATGTTTTATGTGAATGTGAGTGATGTAAATAGATTATTTTGGTATAGTTGAATAAATGGTTAAATTAGTTATTTAATGCATTTATTGCTTTGGCTATGTTATGATATGCAATTACACTTGATCTTGTGTTTTAGTGTGTAGGATTTATATCTCTGGTAGTGGCATGTGGAGTTAGTGATTCAGCCATTCATATTTTACCAATGTCATCCCTGTATGGTCGATGTATCCTTAATTAATTATTTAATGAAACCTTTTAGTGATTATTAAATCTAAATTGTTTTGCATTAGTTGACTAGACTAATGAGCATATTTGTGCATTTAGAGATTCCCATTGTTGCAAAAGTTGTTAAGGAAATTTCTATGATTTTGGGTTTTTGGGCTTTAAATTTTATTGAATTTAAGTTCTAGTAGTTTTGTCATAGATGAATTCCTATTACTAGGAATAACTTGTTTATGTTTGGATCAATTCAAGGTTTAACTATGTTGGCTAGTTATCTACCCTAATTGATTATTCACTCAAAAAGTCAATAGGTATTGAAAGAGGAATTTAATTCCTCACTTCTCACTTTTGCAAAATACAAAATTGAGAGATCTTTTGTAAATCCTATTCTAGAGGATCATGTTTCTATTTGTTGTGAGAGTTGTGGGTGTGGAACTTTATGAGGTCAATCTCATTGGATCTGGCTCGAGGAGACCTTGTTGTGTTGTGATTTTTGGCAATTGCTATGGGTTATTTATTTTACTCAATTGTTTCCTATGTCAACCCCTTTTGTTGTCAGGTAGGTCTCTCTCATTTTTCATGTTTTACCTTTGTTTCTATTATTGTTTCTGGCAGCTATTGGTTTGGAGGTTGAGAACTAGGTTCTGCTTTGTTTATGTTTGCTAGTTTTTCCTAGTTGGTCAAGTATGAACATTTTCCCAGTGTTTGGGATGATGGTTTGGTGTTTTGCACCATTATGTTGGCCATTTTTGTATACGGTGTCTGACCCAAATTTTATTGGATTTTTGAGGCTTTTGTGCCCAAAGACCAAATGAGTTTTAATTTTGAAGTTTTCCAATTTTTGGGGTTTTTACCTCATTTAGTGTGTCACCCTATTTTCTTGGGTTTTCTTGGCATGATGTTGGTCATGGACTTGGATCATCCATTGGGATTCTAGTTAGATCATTGTTGCACTTTTATGTTGCATCAGGATGCACACCACATCCATCCTCCTGAGCTTGGTTTCAATTGAGAGATATTTTCCTTGAGTTCTCATCAAGTCCTTGTGTTATGATCTTCGTGATGGTGGTACACCACACATGAGCATGTAGACATGCATTTTTTGTGTGACTTGTGAGGCCCGATCTTCCATGGTCTTGTAGGAAATTATGATCATTCAGGGTTGGGTTGGGAATGTGCATGCCTATAGGCACTCATTGTTGGATGAGCATGGGTAGGGTAGGGTAGCATATGGAGGGGGCTTCTATTTTCCCAGCCTGGTGTCCAAGCCTAGTGTGTTGTGTGCAAAATTTTTAAATAAGTGATAACTAATTAAAATACTAGGTGGTAGTAAACTTAAGATAATTAAAGTGGATTATGCACCTTCCATTGGGGAGAGTAGCTACCAATACTAGCTTGGGATTTTTGATGCCAAGAAACTCTCCATTATGTCAACCCCTACATAGTAGCCCATTGAGAGTCTAACAAGGACCTGTAGTTCTTTCATTGTCTCATGTTCTTGGCTTTAGTCATCATTACTGTATGGTGTGAGTGTTAGCCATGGATGTTGTGATTTATGTGTGTTTGTGGTGTGATCATTACCTCTATTAGCATGGTGGGAGTGGACCTACAGGTTCCACATGGTGCATAGCTACCTTTACCACTGCTAGGGACCGGTGTACATAGATGGTCTATTATTCCAGTGCAACCAGTGTTGGATGTTTTCACTTAGTACTTTGAGTTCAAGAGTATGCTTTCTTGTGATTTATGTTTTCATTAGAATGCTTGTATATCATGTTTAGATGATGTTAGTATTGATGCATTTCCTTGTTATGATGTTATGATGTTATCTTCTTAGTTGGAGTATCTATTGCTTTTGGTTTATCATGTTAGATTTCCTGTTCTTATGTTGTTATTACGCTTTGGTACTGACATCCTTATAAGAAAACTCTAATTACCTAGTGGAAATTTGGATCTTATGCATGGGGGATGGATGGGGCCTTTGAGATCTCATGATGCTAGTATGGTTGGGAGGAAATGTACACTGAGCTGGTTGTTTTAGTTCATTGTGATGTCGCTTCTATAGACTGCAATGTTACTTTCAGTATGTTCTTTTACTACTTATTTTAGATGGTTGTTGTAGTTCCATCTTGCAGTTCAGTGTTTGAGTGCCTATGCATTGATTTGTGGATCTAGTACTCCCTAGTGTGGAGGAACTTCATTTCATATCTTTTTAACTTTAGGTTTTCTAGATTGTTATTTTGGATCATCACACAAAATTTATTTTCTCGTGTGAAAGTGTAAAAGTTAGCATGGTGTGCTGGGTTTTCTTGCATCACTTTTAGCACTTCCTCGTGTGAAACCTAACACAAATTTTTAGGTATTTTGGTTGCTGAGACAAGTATTTCCTCATGCCATTTGGTGCATTACAAAGCCCATGTTGCAACATTGGAATCTCTGTGTTATGCTTCCACTTAGATTGTTTTCCATTTCTATATTGTATCTTATGTTTACATATCTTGATATCTCTTTGTGGTTCATGCTTATGACTCTATACTTGTGACATTTGTTCTGACCCTTATCTTGTGACTCCATAGTGATGCCTCCTATATGTAGACCTAGTGGTTGGGGTTGTAATTGAAGGAATAACCATGAAGAAGGACACTAGGAAGAGGAACAACAAGAAGGGGAGGAAGAACATGATAATAATAATAATCATAATGACATTGGGGAATTAATGTTAGTGCTTTAGGAGATTCTTGCTTGGTTGGGCCCTCATGTAGAGGAATGTTGACAAGATTAGGATTGGGAAGAGGAATGTCATCATGGAGATTCCCACAGGTCTTAGCATACAGAAGAGGAACATGACTATGATCGTGAACATCCTCATACACCACCTAATGGAAGAAGGTACCATGGAGGGGCCATGATTGAGCTGATGATGATTTCACTTAGGTTGGAATGATGTGGGAACTTCAGAGATCCAAACCACCATTGTTTGATGGCTAGAGGATAACACTCAAGGCTAAGACCTAGTTATTGGATATTGGGCATTGCTTCTCCTTACTACCTTATGGGAGAAACATGAAGGTCCATTGTGTTATTATGCACTTGAGTGAACATGATTCCATCTAGTGGGATATGAAGTGTGAGAAGCTTCATATTGATTTGGAAAATCTCACTAGGGAGATCTTCAAGGAGAGGTTCAGGGAGAAATTCCTTTCTCCATAGTACCAAGAGGCTTGTACTAATGAGTTTCATGAACTTAAGCAAGGTAACATGATAGTAGATTAGTATGAGAAGTATTTCCTTGGGTTGAGATAGCACTAGAGTTACCAGCATGATGAGGTACTTCTCACTCAATATTTTGTTAGAGGGCTTCAGGGCTCTATCATTGAGGATGTCTATGTTCAGCAACTTAGGACACTTTCCCTTGCCATAGAGAAGGCAAGAATTCTAGAGAGTAATGTGATTAGGGGGTTTAACAACAAATCTAGTTCTCAAAACTAGAGTGCACATAACTTAGTTTACCCAAGCCTTAGGAAAGTGCCAAGCCCAATTAGCCCCCTCACAAGGTGGTAATAGTCATCATTTTCCATAGAGGGGAAAATGGTCTAAAGGTAGAAAAAATGCAAGTGACTCAAGAAAGAAGGGAGATGACCAAAGTTGTGGGCATAAATCTCAATAGGATTACCCTCTTTAGATTGGTTAGCAAAACTCTAGTAGGGGTAGTGCACCTTATCCTAGTGCTACTTAGGGTAATTGTGGAATAGGTTCCAGCTTTGCGAGAACTAGCTATTCGAATGGCCAACCCAATTATAAATATTTTGGATGTCTTATCAAACCATCTACAGGACCTCATAAGAGTGTAGCTAGATTGGAGTCTACTATGGGAGATGCACAAAGGAGTCATCGAGTCTTTGCGGTGGTTGATAACCATCAAGCTAAGCATCAATGTATGATAGTTGAGGCTAGAAGTACATTGCATGGTATTTTAGCTTTAGTTTTGTTTGACTTAGGTGGTTCAAATTCTTTTATTTCACCATCTCTTGTTCAACAATGTTGGCTAGTGGCAGTACGTCAAGTCTATAGGTGGCAAGTTGAGTTAGCCACAAGTTCCAAAGTGGTTGTAGATTCTTTGGTTAGCAGTTGTAGTTTGAATTTGGGAACATTTACCACCATAATAGATCTTTGAATCCTACTTCTGGGATTCTAAAACATTGTGTTAGGCATGGATTGGTTAACTAACCATTAGGAAAACATAGATCACCACTACAAGTTAGTATAGTGTGTTGATGAAACAAGTGGGTAGGTGGAACATTTGGGAGTTTAGAGGCCAGTCTCACTTCATATGATCTTAGCTAATCAATTGAAGCAGAGTGTGTAGAAGGTTTGTTAGATGTTTCTAGTTTTTGTTAGTGATCTTGAGGAAGCCAAGAGCCATACGATGACATTGGATAATCAACCACTCCTTCATGAGTATGTAGAAATGCTTCTTGATGAGATACCCAGTATGCCACCATAAGGTGATATTGATTTTTGGATTGATCTTGTATGAGGAGTGGAGCCGATTTCATGAGCTCCTTTCTACATGACTACTTAGGAGTTGAGTGAGCTTAGATTGTAGTTGGAGGGATTTTTTTCCAAGGGCCATATTCATCCTAGTGTATCACCATGGGGTGTGCCAGTCATCTTCTTGAAGAAGAAGGATGGCTCATTATGTTTATGCATTAACTACCAACAGTTGAATAAGGTGATAGTGAAGAACTGATATCCCTTTCCGAGGATAGATGACTTGTTTGATCAGATGAAGGAAGCACAAGTGTTCTCAAAGATTGATATGAAGTCAGGATACCATCAGCTTCGTATATAGGTGGCTAACATTCATCAAATAGCTTTTCATGCATGGTATGGATATTATGAGTTCATAGTTATACCCTTTGGGTTAACCAATGAGCCATCAGTGTTTTTGAGTTTGATGAATGGAGTATTTTGAACATACCTTGATCAGTGTCTCATTGTATTCTTGGATAACATATTGATCTATTCAAAGACTATTGAGGAGCATGAAGTCCATTTACATTAGGTGTTGCAGTGCTTGAGAGACCATCAGTTGTACGACAACTTGAGTAAATGCAGATTCTTCTAGTTGGAGGTCAAGTATTTGGGGCATGTCATCATTGGTGATGGTATTGTGGTGGATCTAGAGAAAATTTGTGCTATCATGGATTGGCCAATACCCACTAATGTTTCAGAGGTTCATAGTTTCATGGGATTGGTGGGTTACTACTGTCGCTTCATGAAGGATTTCTCACAAGTGGCTCATCCCATCACTTCTCTTCAATGGAAAGGGAAGAAATATGTTTGGTCAGACTATTTCAAGGTAGCACTTAATGATATTAAGGAGTATTTAACCAATGCACCACTCCTTGTAGTGCCTAATCCTATAGGTGATTTCATGGTTTGCACATATGCTTCATTGGAAGGTGTGGGTGTAGTGTTGATGTAAGATGGTTGTGTAATTGAATATGAGTCTAGAAAATAAAAGGATTGAGCTTAACTATCCCACTCATGATTTGGAATTGGTGGTAGTAGTGTATACTCTATTTCATTGGAGACATTTCCTTTTGGGACACAAGTGTGAGTTGCATAGTGATCATTGGAGCTTGCAGTATATCTTTACTCAACCAAACCTAAATGCATGATGTCACTAGATGGAATTCTTGTGTGAATATGACTTTGATGTTCACTACATTAAAAGGATGAAAAATTTCATCACAGATGCCTTGATAGGATGCGACATAAGATATCAATGTTGTCATTGGGAGTGGATTTGTGAGGCCATATCTTGGATGCTTTTCCTAGTAACACTTGGTATTAGGAGGTGAGGGCAAAGATCAAGCCTAGACGTACCCTTAATAGGATATTTTTAGATTATTTTTATGAGTCTGATGGACTACTATGACACTTGGAGCATATCTATGTACCCATGTCAGGTGATCTTTGTACTTTGGTTTTGTTAGAAGTGCATTGTGCACCACATTCTGCACATCCTAGTGTCAAGAAGATGCATGTTGATATTAAGAAATTGTACTTTTGGCTAGGGATGAGGCATGATGTTGCTGACTTTGTTGCTCAATCTCTCAAGTGCCAAAGAGTGAAGGCAAAGCATCAACATCTGGTGGATCTTTTGTAACTGCACACTTTTCTAGAGTGGAAATGGGATATGATATCCATTGATTTTATCATAGGGTTTCCTATTTCATCATGGTGACATGATTGTATCATGGTGATAGTGGACAAGTTGTCCAAGGTAACACATTTCTCACTCACATGAGCATCCTACACAACTTCTTCTATAGTGCATGTTTTCTTGGAGGATATTGTTCTTTTGCATACAATCCCTCATTGGATTATTTCAGATAGAGATCTAGTATTTACTTCTGCATTATGGATGTCTCTCCAGCATGCTTTGGGTGTGCAACTCAATTTGGGTTTGGCTTATCACCCAAAAATTGATGGTCAGACTAAGAGAGTGAACCAGGTTCTAGAAGATATGCTTCACATGTATGTGATAGACATACAGGTGAAGTGGGAGGAGTATATATGCCTTGTTGAATTTTCATACAACAATAGGTATCATAGTTCTCTTGGCATGTCACTTTTTTAGGCCATGTACGATAGACCATGTCGTACCCATATGAGTTGGGATCATTTAGAGATTCAAGTTCTTTTGGGTCTAGAGATGCTTTAAGATTTGGAGTAATAGGTTATTTTTATTAGAGAGCATTTGGTTATTGCTCAGGATAGGCAGAAGAAGTATGTTGATTCCCATAGGTTGGATTGTCACTTTTTTATTGGTGACAGGGTGTTTTTGAGAGTGCAACCAAGGAAGAGTCCCATCCATTAATGGGAAAGGCTCTAAGTTGATGCCATGTTTGTCAAACCATTTGAGATCCTTGAGAGGATTGGTCTTGATGCTTATTGACTAGCATTTCCACCTCGCCTATTGTACATCCATGACATTTTTCATGTTTATGTTTTGAGACAGTATATTCCCAATGTGACCCATGTTCTTTATTTGGATGCTTGTAGGTGGAGGACAGGAAACTTACTTTAGAGCCCATATGTATCCTTCAAATTGGAGGTTGATTTTGAGAGGTTGAGTCATCGAATAGGTAAGGGTCTAGTGGGACCCAAGAAATGAGACCTCTGTGACTTGGGAAGATGCTATACGAGTGAGAGGATTGTGCCCCTATCTATTTGTTGGCTTGTAGGAGTAAGCCTATGCTAGTGAGGGAGGATGTAGTGCCTCTCCTATTTGCAATCTGTACCTTGTTTGTTTTGATTCATGAGATACTTGATACTCTTATTATTTGTACCTTGAGATGACATGAGGGTTAGATGTTATACTTTGATTTTAGTATAGTAGATGGTATACTAGTATGCTATTTAGTTTATCATATTTTCATATTGATGCCATTTTGAGATGACAATATGTGTTATGATGAAATTTGGTTATCTAGTATTTTGGACATATCTCTGATTCTGTTATGTGATGGATTTTATGCTATGGATATTTACTTCATTCTTTATTCATTATTTTTTATGTGAACATGACTGATGTAAATGGATTATTTTAGTGTAGCTGAATAAATGGTTAAATTAGTTATTTAATGTATTTATTGGTTCAACTATGTTATTATATACAATTGCACTTGATCATGTGTTTTAGTCTGCAGGATTTATATCCATGGTAGTGGCACATGGAGTTAGTGATTTATTCATTCATATTTTACCAATGTCATCCCTGTATGGTCAATGTATCCTTAACTAATTGTTTAATTAAACCTGTTGGTGATTATTTGATCCAAAATCATTTGCATTAGGTGACTAAACCAATGAGCATGTCTGTGCATTTAGAGGTTCGCATTGTCACGAAAATTGTTAAGGAAATTTCTATGATTTTGGGTTTTCAAGCATTAAATTTTATTGAATTTAATTTTTTCTAGCTTTTCTATAGATGAATTCCTATTACTAGGAATAGCCTATTTTTGGTTGGGTCGATTTAAGGTTTACCTAGGTTGGCTAGTTATCTGCCCTAATTCATTATTCACTCAAAAAGTGAATAAGTATTGAAAGAGGAATTTAATTCCTAACTTCTCATTTTTTCAAAATACAAAATTGAGAGCTCTTTTGTGAATCCCCTTTTGCAGGATCATGTTTCTATTCATTGTGGGAGCAATGAGCATGGGATCTTCATGAGGTTAGTCTTATTGGATCCAGCTCGAGGAGGCCTTGTTGTGCCATGATTTATGGTAGTTGTTGCGGGTTATTTATTTTATTGTGTTGTTACCTATTTCATCCTCTTTTGTTGTTAGATAGGGCTCTCCCATTTCCATGTTTTAGCTTTGTTTCTATAATTAGTTCTGGTAGCTATTGGTTTGGAGGGTGAGAACTAGTGTTCCCCTCTATTTCTATTTGTTGGTTCTACCCGGTTAGTTGGGTATGAATATTCTCCCAATTTTTGGGATGAGGGTTTGGGGTTTTACACTATTATGTTGACCATTTTTGCATACGGTGTTCAAACCCAATTTTTATTGGATTTTCGAGGCTTTTGTGCCCAAAAACCAAATGGGTTTTACTTTCAAAAATTTTCAATTTTTGGGATTTTTACCTCATTTTGTGCACCACCTTATTTTCTCAGGTTTTCTTGGCATGATGTTGGTCATGGACCTAGATCATCTATTGGGATGCCAGTTAGATCATTGTTGCACTTTTATGTTTCATTGGGATGTGTGTCACATCTATCCTCCTAAGCTTGTTTCTAGTTAAGTGATATTTTGCTTGTGTTCTCATCTAGTCCTTGTGTTATGATCTTTGTGATGGTGGTGTGCTAGACACAAGCATGTATGCATGCATTTGTTGGGTGACTCGTGAGGCCCGATATTTTGTGGTCTTATCAGAAGTTATGATTATTTGGGGTTGGGTTGGGAATGTGCATGCCTACAGTCACTCATCATTGGATGAGCATGGGTAGGGTAGGTTAACATATGGAGAGGGTTTCTATTTTTGTAGCCCAATGTCCGAGCCTAGTCTATTGCATGTAGAAGTTTTAAATAAGTGATAACTAAATAAAATACTAGGTGGTAATAAACTTAATATATTTAAAGTGGATTGCGTGCCTTCCATTGGGGAGAGAAGTTGCTAATACTAGCTTGGGCTTTTCGATGCCATGTGACTCTCCATTATGTCAACCCCTACATAGTAGCCCATTAAGAGTCTGACCAAGACCTATAGTTCTTGCATTGTCTCATGTTCTTGGTTTCATTCATCATTACTATCTGGCATGAGTGTTAGCTATGGATGTCTTGCTTTATGTGTATTTGTGGTTAGATCATTACCTCCATCAGCACGATGGGAGTGAACCTATGGGTTTGATGTAGTTGGGAGGTGTAGCTACCTTCACCACTGCTAGGGACTAATGTATAGAGACAATCTATTATTCCAGTGTGACCATTGTTGGATGTTTTCACTTGGTACTTTGGGTTTTGGAGTATGCTTTTTTGCGAGTTATGATTTCATTAGAATGCTTTTATATCATGTTTAGATGATGTTAATATTGACGCATTTCCTTGTTATGATGTTTAGCATATGATGTTATGATATTATCTTCTTAGTTGGAGTATCCATTGCTTTTGTGTAGCATGTTAGATTTCATGTTCTTACAATGTTATTATGCTTTAGTAGTGATGTCCTTATAAGACAAATCTAAGTATCTAGTTAGCAATTTGGGATGTTACATGCAAGAGATGGTTGTTGTAGTTTTGTCTTATAGTTCAATGTTTGAGTGCCTATACATCAATTTGTGGATCTAGTACTCTTGGTGTGGAGGAACTTCATTTCATATTTTTTAAAGTTTATGTTTTCTAGATTTCTATTTTGGATCCTAGTGCAAAATTTCACTTTCTCACGCAAAAGTGCAAAAGTTTGCATGGTGTGCTAGGTATTCTCGTGCAGCTTTTAGCACTTCCTCATGTGAAACCCTATACCATTTTTAAGGTGTTTTGGATACTGAGCCAAGTACTTCCTTGTTCCATTTAGTGCATTAGCTCATGTGAAAGATAGTTTCTCACGTGGCATTCAATACTTCCTCATGCAAGATTTTTGTTTGTTGTTGGTCCTCACATGAAAAATAGGGGGCATCTCCACTAGTTTTTAGGGATCAATTTTTGGTGTTTTAAGTACCCTTTGGCTTTACTTAATTTTCCATGATTTGATAGATTTTAATTTCTTCATTCTATTTTCATCTTTGGACTTCTTTTTTCTATTAGTGTGTGTTAGTTTGATAGTGGCATTTGGAGATTTGTTGGTTGCCTAGATTGTGGTTAAGTCTTCAGTTTCAATCTTTGTGATCCTCATATGTTGAGTGTCATGTACATCCATACTTGTTTTAAAAAAACTAAATTATCTTGGCTTTTATTGAATCATTGTTCCAAAGTTCTCTAGGTGAGGCATTATAAAAACAAACCAGTGTGAAGTGTATGAGAGGAAGGAGGGTAGTGTACAAGGAAAGATCACACAAGCTAGAACAATAATGGAAGATCAAAGAATCTTCAAGTAGTAGAAATAGAGGATCTATCAAGAAAGGTGTGCCATACATTTAGATCACATGCATAAGTTTTTTTTTTCTAACCATAGCATCTATAGTAAGCCTTTAAAAGGTCAGACTTTTAATAATTCTTAGAAATCCTTTAACAAGGTATCTCTTAGAAAGATGTCTAAATCCTCTAACAAGGTATTGGCTTTAAAATGCTATTATAATCCTAATAGGTTACTCACATTACTAACATGATGCATTCTTAGAAGGAACATATATAATCCTTTAATAGAGAAACCTTTTTTGTGAAAGGAAAGGCCAGTGGGTATATTAATCCCACCATGGTTTTCAATCCCACATTAAGGGTTTCCACATAAAAATATCTGTGTCATTAATGTATGCTTTTGTGTTGTATATTGTATGGTTTTACTGCATAGCCTTTATCATTTCTTTAATAGTTAGAAATATAAAAACTAAGTGTGTGATAAAGCTGAGTGCATTAACTGATAGATTTAGTAAATGTGTGCATATTGATTCACCCCCCAACCCCCCCATGCCCCCCCTCTTACTACTAGTTGGGACCAATAATTGATATTAGAGCCCAAGCTGTGATAGCAACAAGTCTAATGACTTAGGGGAAGATCCAATGACATTACTTAGGAGACAACTAGAAGAAGAATTAGATACTATTGAGGATTTTAAATAAAGATAGAGAGGATATCTATCCAAGTGAAAGAGGCTAATGAGAAAGCTGGGGGAAAGAAAAGAGGTGATAGAGAAGCTCAAAGAATAAAGTTCTTTCAAAGAATAAGAGAAAGCTATATCATAACTCATGGCTGAAAATGTTAATATAAAGAAAAGGATTAAGGTCCTAAAGAAGGAACAAGAACATTTTGTATTAAGATTAGGTGAAGCTATGGATGAGAAAGGGAGTGCCATCCTGGCAAGAGAACAAGCCTATGAAGAACTAAGACTAGCTTAAGAAGAAAGAAAATGAGCTGAAGATCTGGTGGAAGAAAAGGAGAACGAGATAGCTCTCATGGAGGAGGAGCACATATACATATTACAAAAACAACTTACTATAGGAATATGATCATGAAATGATGGAATGATTGAATGCTCTGACAGAGGAAGCTATACAAATGGAAGAGTAAGTTTGTCAACTCATGGAAACTCAAGATAGTAAAGGAAGAATGCAACAAACTTGCAAAGAATAGTGAAACAGGAGGTGGAGAAATAGTTGGCTTAACTAGTCAAAGATTCCAAGGAATCAATACATCAGAAAGAGGAGAGTATTCAAAGGAAAAAGACTCATAGACCATAAAGAAAAAAGGGAATGAAAAATGAGATATATCATCAAAGAAATCTACTTGTCTTTACTATAATAAAATAGGACATAATTTGAATTTATGTTGGCATAGGAAAGCCACAACCAATAGAAATAATCCCAATAGAGAACTATGTTATAGTTATTACCAGTATGGACATAACACTCATGAATGCAAAGATCTTAAAAATGGAGCTAGAGAAGAGAGATACTACTAATATAGTGACAAGTATGGTCACACTAATAGAGACTATGGATCAAGTATTAGATCTCAACATTTATCTCTTAGGAATAGGAGAAAGGTTTGCTTCATCCATGGAAATGATAGATAAATCACATCACAGTGCAAGTGGTGGATGAAATTAAAAAATCAAGCGAGACCATAGAACAACACAAGGAAAAAATGCTACATATAGCATAAGATAGGTAATAGTAAAGAAAAAGAAGAAACCAAAGAAAAACCACAATGAAAACAAAGGAAAAGGAAAGACTATTAATACTGAGAAAGTCAATAAGGAATTCTCTAAAATGTGGATTAAAAAAGATCAAAGAATTTTGGAATATAGATTAGAGAAGAAAAATGCTCATTGATAAATATAAATTTATCCCAATCAAGTTAAGCCAAGGAAAGTTTAATAGGGTTTAGGCAAGTGAGGTAAGCCTTGTACTAGTCCCCTTAGATAAATTGGTAAGTTGTGACTAGTGACTCAAAAGGAAGTGGTTGGATCATACCAAAAAGTGGAAGATATGTTATCTTCAAAATATGATCATTGTGCTAACCATTAGAAGATGTTAATTGCATAAAGGTAGAGGTAGGCATGAGACAAGGCTATCATTTGAAGCTCAAAGTCACTTTTTTTTCAATAGATCTATAAATAGAAACATTAACAAGTAAAAATCACTTTTTACAATCTTGAGATCATTAAGATATTTTGTTTGCAAAATCCTAAACGAGAAATCCTTTTTTAAAACTTGAACAAGAAGCTACCAATTTCTTTGAAACCTTAGGATCCACTTAAAGTGACTAATCAAGAGATGGCACAATAAAACATTTTGTGTAATGTCAAACTAGTTAATAGATAAGATTTTGAGCCAGCTATCTATGTGCCAATCTTGTTGAGCATTGACAAGAAGGACATGAAGGAGTCCTATCCTCACTCCTAAGAAATGTATTACTACTAGAAGATATCAATAACTATCTTAGAAAAAAGATAGTAGAAATGGGAGATGCAGAGATTAGAGAAATATATGAGGAAATCCATGCAAAAGAAAAAGGGGAGGATGATTTCAAAGAGCTTGAAAACACAACACTAGCTTGCACAATAGATATCCCTACTTTCTTTAGAGAAAAATGGGTGATATTTGTGCTCAACCAAGTGCAAAATGAATACATGTAGTTGGATAAGACATAAAAAATCATGAAACAAGTGATTAGGAGGATGACAAGGTTCAGTGGAACCAGAAAACAAAATTGAATACTAAAAAGAACACAACAATTGAAGTGGCAAGAATGTTTGGATGTCATCATAATGGAAAGATGTGTGCCCTAAAGGATATTCTAGATCAAAAGGTTCAATTTACATCACGGGTGATTATGCACAAACTCTACCAGTCTAGTTGAAAAAATAGTGTATCTATTAGAGTAGTGTATGAAGCATACTAGATAATGGTGAAGAAAACCAAGATGGATCTTAGTAGCTAGTTACATGGGTAGATGATACAAGGTCTTAAGGAGATTAAGACATACAATTTTGTGCACATATTGAAGTTTAGAACAATATTGGTAAGTACATTTATTTATTTATTTTAGGGGTGAGTACCCTAGTTACAAATAATTCTAATGGAAGTCAAAGAGCAATATCACCTCTTAGATAATGAGATGCAAAACAAGCCAGACAAAAAGGTCCTAGAGAATCCTTTAAACTAGTCTAATAAATTCAAAGTGGAAATGTAGAAAAGGATGAGAATACCTATCAACTTGATAAATGACTATAGAGGAAGCATTTTCTTCTTGGCCAACACAGACAACTGCCTAGTATAGCAAGTCTAATCGAGAACTCACTAATTGATTGAGTTTCCTTATGAGGTTGAAGAAGGACCAAAAAGAAGCCTCATCACAAAGATAATAGAGAAACTTGTTGAAAAATTGAGGAAATGAAGAAAAAGAAAATAGAACAGGAAGAAAAAGATTCAAAAAAATGAAGAAAAAGAAGAAGAAGAAAGACACAAGATGAGTTGGAAAAAAAACATAAGAAGTGACAATCCAAGAAAGTGAAGAAAGTTCACAATCTGAAATAGAAAAAATCTTCTCATTGGAACCTAAGATAGAAGAATAAGAGGCAAGAAGAAAGAAGAAACTAGAAACAACTAAGCATTCAACTATAGAAACTACAAGAGGAAAGGTACAATGAAAGGGAAGAAGAAACCTCCTAATTAGCCAGAGGAAGAGAAACAAGAAGAAGAATAAAAAATAGAAAGTAAAAAATCTAAAAAGATGGTATGAAAATTTCACTTCAAAATGTTATTGATGATATTGAATATAATGAAAAATTATAATACTATTAAAGATATATTTTTGAATTTCAATGAGCCAAATATGAGTAAGATTGTACACAATGCATTAATGAGCCTAAGAGCATTCAAAAGAATACTGTCAGAGCTAGTATCACAAGTTTGAGAGGAATTATTTGAGATAATAAAGGATAAATGGTCAAAGGCCATAGTGGAACCAACCCACTAAAAAATTGACTCTAATAACTACAAGATTGAAGAGAGATGCATTTGCAAATGCAAAGAAGTTCTAGTCTCAACTATATGAACAAGAGAAGGAAATTCTTGATAAAGGAGAAGACCAAGGACATGAAGTTAAAGGAACTCATGAGGAAAAGAAGAAACTAAGGATAACATGTCCAAGAAGTGAAAAGAAGAAGACAAAAAAATAGTCAGTTACAAATGTCGAACAAAAGACTTAGATTAGTCAAGAATTGAAGAAGGAGCCAAAGGAAAGTGGAGAAATGAAATAGGCCTCTACAACACCATCCAATATAATAGAGAAACACAAAACTAATACATAAAAAATTGAAGAATGGGAAAATGTCAATTATGTGACTAAGGGGAGAGAGGAAGAAAGACATAGAACAACCAATCAACAATGAAGCAATCAAACAACTAGAGAAAGGAGAAGTAGGATAGAAACAAGGAATAGGAAATGAGATGGATGATACTTAGTTACTTGCAATGGAAAATCATGATGGTGCAAGAGAAGGACAGGAAGAGGAAATAGATGGATTACAAAGGAAGAAAACCTTACAATCCATACAACTATAAGAGACACCAATAATTGAGCCATCCTTGAAACCTTCTAAGGGACAAAGGAGTGTCAAGAAGCCTAAGAAAATAAAAAGAGATTCAAAAGAATCAGGAGGCAAGAAGAAGAGCAAAGGGATAGAGGAATCCCAAGAACTAGTAGAGTCTACTAGAATTGAAGATGAGGGAGCACTCTATGATGCAGATGTAGCCAAAGATTCCAAAATGAAAGAACTCAACGAAATATTTAATGAGATGAGTAAGAAAACAAAAGGGATGAAATCGAAAGAGCTAAGAAAATATACTTGACTCATCAAGAAATAAAAAAGACGAAGCAAAACAAAAAGAGATAAGAAAAAGAAACCATATTGGTTAACACTCATGATATCTTGAAAGGACTTGCTAAAGGGACATCTTATAATAAGGATGATGTTTTGATTAGTCAAATATAACATGTTATAGGATGCCTTCATGTCAAGTCATTCAAGCTTCTAAGGTTAGCAAAACAATAAGTTCCAATGAGACTTCTCGAAGAAGATAAAAAATTTATCACATTAAAGAAATGGGAACTAATGACACTCAAAGATGAGATTCTAGAAGCCTTAAAAGACATTACCCTGGCAATTTAGAAAATAGGTATGACATACACCCTAATAGATGATCTTGAGTAGAAAAAGGCTCAACAAGAACTTGATGAAGTTGCGTAGGTATATGATCCACTCTCTAGATCAATATTAGAGTACATAAAAAAAATTCAAGATACAATGTATTAGGTATACCAATTGCAAGAAAAAGAAGATAAAATAGCTATTATTCTGATGAAGCTCCAATTCTTCTTAGCTCCATGATTGGAGCACTCAATGTAGAGCTGAAGGGAGTGAACGATCTAATTTCCATGACACCAATAGAGATAGATGAAGTAATTTATAGGCAATTGTTAAAACTCAGGAGTGTAGTTCTCACACTCAAATAGTTGAAGGAGTCATGGGAGACTCTTTAGAATTTAGCTAGAGAAAAATACAAGGATATTTTTAACAAGCTATAGCAAATATGGTACCCACTAATTTCCATCACAAAAAAAAGAGAGAAACTATAAAAAAACACCAAATGATGCTCCAAACCTTCCCATTATCATTGATGACAAAAAGGGGAGTATATATGAGATAAATAGGGTGGGTATACATGAGACATATATAGATGAAAAAAGGGGAGTATACCTGAGATGAATAAGTTGAAGAAAATAGATAAATACACTCCAACAAAAAGAAGAAGGAGAGCCTAGGAGAATAAAGAATAAATAAGCAATCTGATAGGGAGAGTAGACTTCAGAAAGTCTAATGCCATAGAAGGGCACTATGAACAGGAAAGCATGGAGATAGGTCAATGTCTCACCCTAAAGAATATTTTTAACCTATGAGAGTTACAAAATGTTTTTCCATCAATGAAAAAGGGGGAGATTTTTGGACTAAGAGCTACATAAATTGGGCAAGTGGTGAGAAAATAATTCAAGCATCAAGTTAGTAGATTGTATTTTCATTGATTGGCAACCATTTAACAAGAGGTTACTAAGAAATGTGAGTGTAACTATTAGTAGACTGGCATATTGTTCAAGACATAAGAATGAAACAAAAGTGTGAAAGAAGAATGGTCATATTCCATTCACCATTGACATGACAATATGAGAGAATGTATGAATGTGACATGACATGCAATAAAGAAAAGAAACATAATGTGGCTAGTGCACGCAAGGTCCCATGTCTAGATGTAGATTTTTAGATGGACTAGATGACCTATAAGCCCAGAAATCTAGGGATAGGTAGTCATGGTTATTGTGTGACTATGCTCACTATGCATTTTGAAATTAAAATTACATTTTGAGTGGGAAAACTTTAGTGTTTCCATTAGTAATTAGAGAGTGTGATTTAAAGACCAATTTTCACCTAATGAGTAAGAAATTAGATAAAAAAGAGAAGAGAAGACTACCATCCAAAGGAAAAGTCAAGGAGATTGTTGTCATTACAATAGTATAAATCATAGAACTCAAATAGAAAAGGTCAGTTGTAAACAAAGGGAAACATCAAACAAGTGTGAAGTGTATGAGAAGAAGGGTAGCGTGTAGATAAAGCTCACCCAAGCTAGAACATTAGTGGAAGATCATAGCATCTTCAAGGAGTAGCAATGAAGGATCTATCAAGAAAGGTGTGCCATATATTTAGATTACACACATTAGTTTACTTTCTAACCATAGAATTTATAGTAAGCCTCCAATAGGGTAGACTTGTAATAAGTCTTTGAAATCCTCTAACAAGGATTCTCTTAGAAAGAGATCTAAAGCCTCTAACAAGGTAGCCTTAACAGGTTGTTGTAATCCTAAAAAGTTATTGGCATTCCTAACATGATGGGTTTTCAGAAGAAAAATATGTAAACCTTTGATAGGGAAACCTTTTTCTTGCAAGGAAAGGCTAGTGAATATATTACTCCCACCATGGTTTTCACCCTCATAGTAAGGGGTTTCCATGTAAAAATATATATGTCATTAATATATGCTTTTGTGTGGGATATTGTATGGTTTTACTACATAGCCTTTATCATTTCATTAATAGTTAAAGAGGTAATAAATAAGTGTGTAATAAATTTTAGTGCATTAAATGGTAGATTTAGTAAAAGTGTGTGTATTGATTCACCCCCCCTCTTAGTATGGGTTAGGACTAACATTCAAAATCATACTTCTCTTTTTCCACCATACTCCTTCTTAAGAATAGTTTTGATAGAGACATCAATTTTATTTCTTAGTCCATTCCATTCATTCAAACTTCAATCTTTCCACACAAATACCATAATAAATTGACATATCTCGACACCATAATACATATTTTCATGATCACACCAACCTATAATTAGATGTGTTTGTCATATTTCCAAGGTATTCAAACACATTTTGACTATTCCAATGTACCACCTCAATATATTCCTTATACTTATCCCAATGATCCTAAAACTGAAAACTCATCATACCATGACCTTTAGTCTTCACAATCATGTCACCAAATGTAATCATACTTTCTATATTGCTCATCAATTTTGAATCTTCTAATTGTCTTCAAGAAATCAATTGTTCTTATTTGTCTTAACAATTGTGACACCCCAAACTCTATTTGCAATCAACCAATTAATTTGTGGTCATGAGAATATTGAGTGATAGCCATTTTTATGTTGTACATGTGATCACACTACACAACTCTTGTAGACTTTGATTTTGTCCATAGTGTTATCCTCACTACATACTGATCTTATGTACTTAAACACTTTATTGCATCACTGATTACAAAACCTTCTCATTGGTTATCTTTTGACTTTATCTTGACATCACCTTTCAAATTACTTATTTTTTTGAATTAGTTGTCATTAATGACAACCAAACAAGAAATTTTTTATGAATGTCACCAATCTATACATAATAATCCCAATAGGTCATTCCATGATTCATATGATTATTGAATATCATACTTAAGCATTTTGGGTGTAATCCTTCATGAAAATAGTTGTTTGTACAAAACAATTTAAAGTTCTTTAGAGCTTAATTTTTGTGCTAATAGTAGTTTACAGCCTTCAAGAAGGTAAGTTTTAGCACATAGAAAATCTAATTCTTGTGGTTTCTACATATTCAATGTTTGCAACATATGAGAGAGGTACAAACTAGGAAAAGTAGAGACATATTTAATTATGAAGAAATTTAATTAGTGAGAATAGGAGGTAGGAAATCAACAAGAGATACTATTGCCAAATAATTCAAGAAGGCCAACTCCTTGTTCAAGTCATATAATTAATTTTTTAGAAACTCTCTTTTTTCTAGTTTTGAAGATATTATAGACTAGGTACTTGAATATTTGACATTTCTTAGTGATTATTCATCTCCTATTAGTTCTAATATTTTGTTTTATAGTAGTTGTGAATTCTATACCAATCATAAATAAAGCACAACTAGTTATTGTAAATTGAATAGTACCCATTCCACCTCCAACGACTCAACCTACACATTTCATATCTTTCAATCAAGAGATTCCCTTGAATCTTGCACAACATAAGGATATTTTAAGAGGACATATAATGAACCTATATCTTCATTGGTGAGGATCACACTATAGGTCAAAAACATAAATGAGATGTGGATTTTTTGTGTGGTTTACTAGGTGACTGAAAAATATTGAAGAGAGGCCTTAGATGCCTCTTTCAAGGGAAAAGTCCTTCAATGGTTCATAAGTCTTTTGATCAATTAAGTGCACAAGATTAGCTAGGAGAGTGAGTCAATAATTCAAAAATTAGTCTAATAATCTTTCATTAGTAAAGAAGTTAACAAATACCAAAATGAATCCACATGAACATATTTTATATTTCAATTATCACTTCTAGAAGACATGGAAGAGAATTCTCACATCACTAAATCCACCTAACGATTATTCTTTTTAATTTTACCTTAAGGATTTGAATAGTGATATTTTAGTGTAGATTCAATAAATAGAAGGTAATATATTACATGTTGCATTTGATATTACAATAAGGTCAATGAATAGTTTGATTCATGCAGGTGAGTTTACACCTACACCCTATATTCCACATTTTGTTAAAATTCAGTATGCTACACATGTTGTACCACCTATTATAGTCATGGTTTTAACATTTTCAACATTTAACAGTTATGTAAAACTCAAGAACATGTTTCCATAACCCCATTTCAAGAACGTAAATACATTAAGAAAAAAATGAGAGTATGATGAAGATTTTTTCATGTCCCCCCATTTAGGAACCCTTATTATGATATTATTTTTTAAAATAAAGATTTAATAATGAGAAATCAATTGATCCCACAAGTCTCATTTGCATGAAGAATGTGAAAATTTTTGAATATAAAAGGGTGTCGTCATTGCTTATAAATTGGTCAAAGAAAGAAGGTGTTACAAAGAAACATGGTCACCGATAGAAGAGCAAAATTGGTCTGCACACATACACTATGCCACTATTGGAAAAGCAAGTGAAAAGGTTAGTTAATCACAGATCATCTATGTAATGAGTCATTACAGACATGGCAGGCCACCAAGATAACCAGAGTTGATGTGGTAGGAGGTAAGGTTGAAAAAAAATAGTTGTCAAGGACAAATGATACACATAGGCTTAAAGATGGAGCTACAAATCTAGACTCTAGTAGTAGGGTCACAATTTTTAGTGAGAAAACCAAACATGGAATTCAAATTTCAAATTTGAATTGGAGAAGAAAAATTTCATTGTGGGTAACTATGCCCTAAAATCAAATGATGGATATAAGCACTCAAAATAAAAATAAGGAAGTTGTTTCTATTTTTGATTGAGTGTGAAGAAAAGAATAAAAGGAGACTGAAAGAGAGAAGATTGTGTAAAACAAAACACAATTTTTTTCAAAGTATAAACTATAAAAGAAGAAGTTGCAGAGAAAGAAGATACAATGATAGGTTGTATAATGATAGGCTATTGGGAATAACCAAGAAAAAAGGTGAGACTAAAGAAATCACTAAGTTAACAAGGATATCAATGCATCTTTGAGGATACACAACAAAGATCTGCAAGGCAAGCCAATGCCACATTTTAGGTCTTATACATTAGATTGATTTCTCACCATTGGATCTAGTTATAGCTCTTAACAGGGAAACCCTCATTAGTAATAATATTACAAAATCCTCTAACAAGGTGTCTCTTAGAAGGTGATTTGTAAATCCTTTAAAAAGGTAGCTTTTATAGGCTTGTGCAACCTTGACAATTTATAGACATTCCTAATAGGATATGTTTCTAAAAGAAATAATTGTAGTTTTTAATAAGAAAACCCTTTACATACATTATAATGGAAAATGAGCATATTATTCACACTATGGTTTTCATCTTTCAATCTAGGGTTTTGACATAAAAATCACAATGTTATCTTGATAAGTGCTTTTGTGTACTTATTTCTACTTCACTTTATTTATCTTTGTTTTAGCTATTAAGTGGTTTGTATTTAGTTTATTTAGAATGGTTAAGGAAGTAACTAATTTTAGAGTCAATATTGATTCATCCCCCTCTTGGCACTAGTTTGGGACCAATAATTGATATTAGAGCTCATACCCCTAGTGCAACAAGTCCAACAACTTGAGGGAATATCCAATGGTATCATTTAGAACATAGCTAGAGGAAGCACTTGACACTATTAAAGATACATAGGAAAAACTCAGCAAGTCACTAATCGAAAGGAAGAAGCTGATGAAGAATTTTAGTGAAAGTCAAGAGGTTATTGAAAAACTAGAAGAGCATATCACTTTGGAAGAGTTAGAAGAATCTATATCTAACTTAATGACTGAGAATGACCACCTGAAGGAAATTCTTTCTCAGATGAACAAGGATAAAGAAGAGTTAACTAGAGAGATTATAAGAGCCCAAGATAAATGAGATATTTTCATCTCAACAAGAGATGAATATGAAGTAATAATCAAAATAAAGGATGCATAGAAGGCTAAGGAGAAGGATGACGAGAGTGACCATCCTAATATGGAATAGTTTATGCAAATGATACAAAAAGTTCACAAACTAACAAAAGAGATGAGGAGCACAAATGAGTGTAATGAAAATGTAAGAAATTTGAATGAGAGCTCAGAGAAACTAGATGAGTAACTAAAAGCTCAAAGAAGAAACAAAAGAACAATTGATCTTGGTTATGAAGGTGACAACAAGACTAAGGAGAGACCTCTAGAGAAAAGAACATGAAAAATAGAAGATCACAAAGCACATCTTCAAAAGGTAAGGGTACTAATTAAATCACTTTTCATTACTATGGTAAGAGAGGAAACATATATATCATGTGTTTGTTTAAGCAGATAACACCTATCAAGTAGTGTACCTTTGGAAAGGATTGCAATAACCACCATACTTATGTCCATACTACACAAAAATATATATCTCATTTTAATGATAAAATAATAGATGGGCATTTCTACTATTATAAAAAGTATGAATATAGAGTTTAGGACTCTAGAACAAGAGCCAAAGATAACCAATGGTATCATAAGGAGATTAGTCCCACTAGAGGGATAGATTTTTCACACTAGTCAACATGGATTGTGTAAATGATGGTCATCCTGCAACATAGTGTAGATTGAGGATGAAACTAATGAACAACACTAGACCATGAAAAGGTACTAGAATGACCATTTTGATAGAAATTGCAAAAGTAGTAGAAGACTACTTAGTAATTTCCCGATCAAGAAAGAACAATATAATTCCACGAAGAAGATAGAAAAGGACTTCACTAAAAAATGGAAAAAAGAAGAATGAAATGGAAGAGGCAATAAATCTTGATGAGGTCACCAACTCATCAGTCATTGGTGAGACGTCATAGAAAAACTAAGCTTGGAATATCTTAGAGGGGTTGGATGAAAAATAATCATAAAATTGTCCCCTAGTCTAAAATGGTAGAACATGCAAGTAAAGAGAAAAGATGTTGATGTTGAAAAGAAAGTGCAACTTGTTGATCATGAAAAGAAGGGTGAAAAGTAGCCATTGAAAGACATATTGAGAGAATTAATGATAAATTTCTAGTGGTAGGTAAATATTTTATTGATAGTTGCAATCCTAACGTTATAATTTCATGACATAAATAGGTGGATTGAAAATCATTTGATACTTTGAAAGATCTAAATTATTCATATGGTGAAACCCTAAAAGCTCAAAGTAAGCTCGTGAAAGAGTGAAAAAAAGAAGGAATTTTGCATAACACAACCCATCAACAATCTAGAGCTAAGAAAGAACATAGTGGAAGAAGAAATCAACAAGGTTAGTTTGATTGACAACAAACAAAGTGACCATTTAGATTATGAGACATCATAGAAAAAAGGAAGGACATGGAAGATGAAATAATATTGTCATCACTCCATGATGATGTTTTGATTATAGAGAATATAAGCTCATATATGGAAGTTGAAATACATGATATCGACGACAAGGAGATACAAGAGCTTTACATCTCATTCTACTCTAAAGGAGTATTGAATTATGAACATAAGGATCTAGAAAGTTCCATGCTAAGTAGTGTGGTGGTATACCCAATTTTTTCAGTGAAAAATGGGTAAGTATTGTTTTGAGTTTAATTCATGAACAATATATATGGATGGACAAACCCTATAATATTACTAAGGCCCTAATAAAAAAAGGTAACCAATTTTGATGTGATTGGCATCAACTTATCCATAAATGTCATATCAATAAAGCAAGTAGCCACAATCAATGGAGGGAAGTCAAACTAGGATGGAATGTGATGCTTAATTAATGAGATCCTAGACCCAAAGATAAGATTTGAAGCTATGTTTATTGGGTACAAGATGTGCTAGACAAGTAGGGAGAATCAAATTCTTAGTAACACAACTTATGGAGCAGTTCTAGCTATTCACAAATTTTTTTCCAATTGATATATGTGGATATCTACACAGACAAATAATGGAGAATCTAGGTAAGGTTATGAATTATACCAAGGAGAAAAACCTAAGCTTTGGATCAGTACTTGTATACATAATTTTCTATCTTAGAGGATAATTTATAGGATCTCCGCTCTACAAATGGAGTGAAGACCAACCAATCACCACACATATTTTTGAACTTTACAAAAAGTTGGAAGGTAGGAAAGGCCATGCTATCGGATTATTTCCAAGGTTTCCAAAAGGAAATTAATCAATGAGAAAGGATACCCACTAGTCTAGTGGAATGTTTCAAAGACAATATTTTATTTATTGCCAACATAGACAAGTGCATTGCATGTGCAGTTTAAACAATAAATCATTGGTTGACACTATTTGAATATGAGGTGAAGGAGGAAGAGGAAAATTCCTACATAAAGTGGCTACTAGTAATGGAGGAAAGGTCAATCCTAAACATATTTGAAATTTGTATAGAGATAAGAAACAAACTTCTCACATAAAAGAAGAAAGCTTAGGAGACAACCCCACAGAGGGTAAGAAGGAGTGATGCCTCAAGACCATTCAATAAGGAAACATTTAAAGTGATGAACACTACATAAATGGAAGTATAACTAGTTATGAGTCCCCATAACATGCATGAAACCCAGGAGGAGGAAAGGGAGTCACTACTGATTCAACCAGAAAAAAAAAAAACCATCAAAGATGAAGTCTAATGGTGAAGCAATTGGAACAACTATAATTGGAGAGAAAACTGAGGAAGTAGAAGATGAAACATCAAGGGCACAAAAGAAAGGTAATAAGAAATAAAAACCTATTCCCATTGAAGATATTATAGAGACAATTGTTAAAAAGCACAATTTCTCATTTTTTGAAGAATGGATTATCAAGATTTTTAAAGGATGAAAAATAGATTACAGGTATGAAAAATTATGAGAAAATGGTACGATATTGTTTGATTAAAATGAGACCAAAATTATTTGAGTCTCATAAGAAAATGTGTATAAAAGTATATAAAGTAAAGTTCAACAACACTAAGGATATGTTAGATATCATAACCAGATAGATCAACCATGCTTAGGAAAACATCAACCAATAATAGAAATAAAAAATCTAGGAAGTAGATGCAAATTTGAAGGGTAGTCACACCTAAGAAAGCACCAAGGAACCATCTAGTTCCAAGAGGAAAGAGGTAGAAAAAGAAAAACATTTAGACAAAGAACAAAGTGCAAGGGTTGAGATAGTAATAGGAACTAAAGAAAAAATACACGAAACACCTATTCCTCAAAGAGAGGATGAATTACAAAAGGAAGAAAATTATGAGTAAAATAATGTGACTCAAGAAGAGCCAACTAAAAATTAGATGGAGGTGAATGAATCTACCACTAGAATTTTGAAGGTTGGAAAATCAATAGATGCCTCACCGATTTCTCATGATGCTACAGAAGCTACTGGAGAGAGAGAGAGAGAGAGAGAGAGAGAGAGAGAGAGAGAGAGAGAGAGAGAGAGAGAGAGAGAGAGAGAGAGAGAGAGAGAGAGAGAGAGAGAGAGAAGTCACTTACAAGTATGACTCAATGAAAAATTGATGAGACCTTCAAAGTTTCTACCATCACTATTGATTCATCATTCTTCATAGGTGTGATGAAAAGATGTTCTCAATAGCTAGAATAATATCTTTCAAGATTCAATAGATAAACCTTGAACTGGACCTTCACATACCTACCCTAAAAATTATCAACTTGTACACTCTTTCCTTTATTCTACTTCAGCAAATCTTCTCCTACAAAAAACAATTGCTTACTATACTTTTTCACATCTATTTTTGGTGTGCCACATGTGTATTTCCTACAATAATCTCTAACCCTTTGAGAATCCTTCAAATAAACTTGGCTACCAAAACTCAAGTTTGTCCTACCAATTTTTGCATTCTACAAAGGAATCAAGGAATTCTTCCTCCACCCTTCTCAATATTAAACACATTCTTGACACAATCATGTACATCCTTGCAATCATACTACCAAGGTCTACCAAGAAATATATGAAAACTACTCATGTCCACAATATTACACAAAATGAGATCATCATACTACCCAATTTAAAAATTAACAAGATATTTCTCTGTCACTTCCAAAGCATCTTCATCTTGCAACCAATTAATCCTACAAGGAAAAGGATGTCTCATTCTTTTCAAACCAAGTACTAGAATATCAGTACTACCACCATCCACAATCAAATTCCAACATTTACCTCTAGACTTACAATGAGTCCTAAATAAATTCCTCCTTTGAAAAGGATCCAAAAACTTCTTACCAAGCAATACTCACCAAACCAACAAGTTATCCTCTTCCTTCTTAGGTTCATTCCAAATTCTCATTTAACACATCAACTCTTCTATCACCAACCTTAAGAGAATATTCAAAATATCTATGAACTTGTTCTCCACATTTGAAACAAGTACCCTTAAATGCACCTCTATCTATTCTCTTCCTATGTTCAAGAGGTTTTGTTTCATCCTCAACAATCTATTTTTTCTTCACCAAGTGATCTTGCTTCTCCATACCTTGAGAATTACTTTGATGCATTCTCTTTAACTTATCTTCTACCCTTAGAGTATACCAATAAGCATCCCCAACTGAATCAATCTTGTGCATATCAATATTATCTTGAATATTTAATCTCAGGTGATTAATGTACTCATTCACATTCTCCTTAGATAGTTCTCTATGTCTAGACTGAATTGTTAACTTGTAGAACTCTTCAGTGTAATCCTTCACAAAACTTTCCTTCTATTTCAGATTCTGCAACCTCTTAAAAAATTCAAGTTCATAATCAATAGGAATGAACTTAGCATTCAATTTTATCACCACCAATCTCCACCTAGTGATCTTCATTTCACCTTTTCCTTCTCTATCTCTTTCCAATTCTTTCCATCATAAGATAATATGTCTTTTCAACTTAGTCTATGCCAACCTCACTTTGAGTAGATCTCCAACACCCTCTAAATCAAAGTAGTCTTCCAATTGACCAATTCAATCAATCAGGTCTTCATGATTCAAAGTACCTGAGAAATTAGAAACATCCATCTTGTGCTTTAATTTCAATTGAGCTCCAAATCTATCCAACTGAATAGTTCTATCTTCCATAGATCTTTCCATTTGATCAAATATGTCTTCATCACTAAATCCAGAAAACTCAATGTCTTCAACAACTTCTTCATAGCCATCCTTTGTACACACATTTCTTGGTACTGTAGACACTTAAAAATCTTTTAGAAAATAAAATATTTTTTATTTTTCTGAAAAGTCCCTGATGACATCATCATTTATTAATTAATTAATTTTTATGCCATTAAATCCCCTTGTCTTAATTAAAAATATTTAATTAAGGAATCCCTCCCAAAAATGTTTAAATCTTATTTAAACATTATTTCCTTATTTATTAATTATTTAATTAATAAATTGACCAAAAATCCCAAAATAAATATTTAATTTATTTTTTGCCCAAAACTTGGTCAATTTTCTTAAGATCACTAACCTCTTCCAAAATCTTCTAATCCTTTTTTTAATTTCGATTAAAGGCTAATCCCATCATTTTCTACCCTTAATCCCAACTCAAAATATTTAACTAAGGTTAAATATTAATTCTCATATTTATTAAAATTTTTTTAATAAATATCTCCTCAAACCAGACCTATAAGATAAATAAACTTTATTTATCCTAGCCCCCAACTTATCTCTAAACCCCTTTTTTAGCTTAATCCACCCCATCCACCCATACTAACCAAGCTTAGCTACTAACTCACCCACCCTCATTAAATGCCATCCACTTGCATATCTCTAACATTCCTAATATAATCCTAAACCAAAGCCTAATCCCCCCCAATCTTGTCACATTCCCTAAGCAAGCTTAAGACTTTCTTAAACCAAGCAAAGTCAACAATCTCAACTCCCTCCAAAATATCTCAACCACTAAGCCTTCAATGCTCTTACAAGGCCATAAAGACTCTTACAAACCCATTCATTGCTTTTACAAGCCATTTATGAGGGTCTTTAAGGCCTTGAGCCTCCTTTGTTGCCTCATCCTTGCCCTTTCCTCCATCCACTCACCCTATGCCATGTGTCACTCCCTGGTTGGTTGTAAAGAAGCACAATCCATGTGCTCTCCTCTCATACAATCTGAGCCCTCCATAAGCTTTAATCCATCCTTTCATCTTAGCCCTCAAACCCTCAAGCCCTTAGTCTATAAATTGGATCCCCTCCCAAATCATTTCATCACAACCTTTAAGCCAAAGTTATAATGCTAGTTTGAGAAACAAAGCCTTTAACCATACCCTTATAATGCCAAATTGAGAGCTCACAATGTTACCAATTTTCCATTTTCCATCTCCATTGAAGCATAGTTTGAGTATCTTGAGCATACATCCCACATCCACATAATAAACTCATCCCAAAATCAAGAGAATAATCTCATTGAGAGAGCCCTTTAATGGCTCACATTCTCATTTGAGTTTGTTTTCTCTTTGTCTCTCTTAAAAGTTATATTAGTGTTGTTAGTTAATGCTTTGTTCTCTTAATAGATTAGTGTTTCTTGCTAACATATTAGTATATACATTTTGGCACATCCGATGGAACCCCATTATGGGTCATTCATTCATCCTTTTCAATCCATGCTTTATTGTTGTAAACTAACAATCTAATGTTTTTGTTGTTTGAGTGGGTTGTAGGGCGTTTCTCTTATTGTGTAGGTTGAAGAACACACTTGAAAAGAAGACATACTCTCTAAAACCCGAAAATAATTTAAAAAAATCAAATTTTTTTGGAAAAACTTGTACATTTCATTTCTGTTTGTGCAGTGTCGTCTCTGCAGTTCAACGTCTCCGTAGATTAGCGTCTGCGCTTGGTGAACTATCGTCTGCACCTGGTAAACTGTCATCTCTACAACCTCAATTGTCATCTCCAAAGTTTGGCATCTATTCCTGGCGAACTATCATCTATGCCTGGTAAATTGTCATCTCTACAACCTCAACTGTCATCTTTGTAGATTGGCATCTACGCCTGCAAACTATCGTCTCTGCCATATACTTTGTCGTCTCTGCCATCGCCAAACTAAACTGTTGTCTTCGCAGTTCAGTGTCTTTTCTTGGTTTCCTATTTTTTGCGCCGTCAAACTAAACTGTTATCTCCGCCTCTTTCTCTGTCATCTTCGCAGATTGGCATCTTCATAGTTCAGCATCTCCATAGATTGGTGTCTCTGTAGTTCAGCGTCTCCACAGTTTGGCATCTCCGCTTGATAAACTATTGTCTTCGCTTGTTATTGTTGCATTTCTATTTTAGCATCTCTGTTCCTAGACTTTTTATTTTAACTTTTGGTGGTTCCATAGAGTAGAGGTTTTTCTAAGCATTTTTACGCCTAAAAAAAAGAACAAAAAAAATTGATTTTATTTTCCCCATAGTTAAGCTTCAAATTTTGAGATTTTTGGGTGACTAATCACATTGAGTTTTGTATCTTTTCATGTTGGAGTGTCTATGAAACCACTAACCATGTTCTTTGCAGGTTCTCCTTACATGGTTTAATGCTCTTTAAAAATGAACTTGAATATTTAAACATTTTTCCTTTGAATAAATGTTGCTCAAACATAATCTTGAATGCCATGGATTAAAATCAATTTTTCTTGGAATGTATGCCTAAAACAAAAAAACTCAATCTTGAATGCAAAGGATCAATTCACCATTGCAATATCTCACACTTCAATTTTTGGGCATAAAAAGAACCTAAATCCACATTTTTGTAATCTTCTAAGTTATAAAAACTAATAAAGATGCTTTGAGTGAGTTTGTAGTTGGACTCACCCTCTTTAATCATCTATCATTTTAACCATTGGTTGCAATCTCAGTGCCATCTATGGGGATGGGTCCACCTAAGAGGGTGTTAAGTGCTCCACAAAAATCAAACTCCACTTACTTGGGTTTTTATTAGTTTTTTTAAGTTAGAAAATTTCTTGAATGCGCATTAGTTTCGCTAACACCTCATTTGGGCATAGAAATTGAACAACTCTTGACGTGGAGGGCCTCTAGGTGCGTGCTTGACAATCGAGTTTCACACATCTTTATTTTGGGTTTAAAATGAACAAACACTCAATCTTGAATTCCTTAAAGGAAATTAATTGATACTTGACGTGGAGGGCCTCCAAGCATGCGGGTTTACTTTCTTGTTGACTCTGATCTTCTTCTTGTTCACATTCTTCGATCGATTTTGCTTTGTTGGCACATTTTAAAGTTGGAATTGAACATTTGCATCTTAAACATGAGTTCTTGCAAAGTCTAGATCAGCACACATAAGAGTCAATTGGTAAAAGAACAAATATGTTTTTTACTCCAAGATCATCCAAGTCTTCTCTCCGCTTGTCATCTTTTGAGGCCATCTTGGGTGCATAAGGTTAGGATCCAAAATCTTGTTTAAGTTTTAGGAGGCCTGCTTGGGGATTTCATCACCCCTTGGGATGACCTCAACTCCAGTGTTCTGACGGAGTATAAATATCAGGAGGTGAATCCAAAGACACCTCTCTTGGAATCAAGATTTTGTCACTCGGGCTAAGCCTCAAGGAACTTTATACCCTTGAGAAGTGAAAGAGGAGAAGTGGGTTACCGCTCCTCTCAACTGTGTGACATTGTTTTGGTTTCATCTACAAATTTGGGCCTCACATACCTTGGGTATATTGAGGACTCCCTAGCTAAACCAACTATCAGCCTTGTAGACAACCATCTAGGATATTAATATTTTTGAAGTGACTGATCGAAACATTTGTAGAACATACACACTCCTTGATGCAAGTATCACATTCTGAGAATCAAAAACTTCTATCTGGTTGTTCCTATCTATTGCTTGATTTTTTATTTGTTGAATGAATGTTTGCCAAACTTGGTCAATCCTAGCTTAGGGCATACTTAGCGTAGTCATTGCCTATTTCAAAAGTTGAACAAGTTGAAGTAAAACAATCGAGATCTCTCAAAGCCAAGAAGATTCAAGAAATTCATGTCAGAACAACCTAAACCCAAATAGAAGTTTCACAAAGCTAAACTCATGCCATCTCAGGTATACCAAGAAATTGTAGCTAAGAAGAAGGAAGCAACACCAAGACCTCAAATTTCCAAACTCCACAAAGCAGAAGAAAAAGCTGCCGACGAAGCCCTTCAAGAAGCCTGGTTAGATTGCACTATCAAATTTAGCAAACATCCAGGAGTTAACCCTACTTATGCCTTACCAACTAGGCATGATTTCTATGATTAGATCCCCTTGTTTTTTCACATCTTCTTGGATAAGCTCCACTTTAGAGTCATCCCTGTAGGTAAGCCATCCATCTTTAGCCCTCCCCTTAAGCATTTTGGCTCATCCATCTCATTTAGAACCAAACCATCTAGCCAGCAATCCAAAAAAATTTGCATCCAAGCCTTCAAAATTGTTGTCACCTTGCCAAGAGTTTTCCATTCCTAACATCTTCCAAATCCACCAATCTCACCAAGGTTATCCCTTTGAGAAAGCTTTGTCTAGGGTAATCTAGCTTTGTCACTCATTATCCCTCATCACCTTGAGCTAAAGGTTGGGATCCACAAGTGGTCAATCTCGTGTTCTTCCTAAAGGATCATCAGTCTATCCTTAAGTTGACACAATCACCACCAAGCTTGCACATAGGAAAGTAGACCTTTCATGCTTTAGCAACATATCTTTGAAGTTAGAATCCCTAACCCAATCTTCCTTAGGTTTTGTCGTATAGCTTTGCCTTAGCCTAGGAAATTGTTTGCATAGAAAAGTCTTCCCCTTTTACATCCATCAGCATCTATTGCATCTCAGCCCTAGGAAACATTCTGCATTTTCATGCCACCCATCACTCGCTTAGGCAAGAAGAAGAAGGAAACAATGGAGCCCTATCATTTGGATCAAATAGCTTCACTCCACTTGAGCAGTCAACCATCCTTCAGCCCAAAGAACACTGTACCATCACCTACTGACATTGAAGCTTTCATGAACCAACCAGAAAATGCAGTATTGGTGAACGCCATTATAGACAAGAACAAAGAAACAATCATGGCTAACTTTCGAAGGGACAACATAGGAGCCTTCAACTTTGGAAGACCTTCTCCCTTATCAGAACCATCTCACCCACTATTTGAGAAACTACCACTCCCAATAGGCTCTTATGATTCAAATTATCCTCAATATGTGCCAAAAGAAGAGCCTCAACCCACCCCATATGATCCAATAGACCCAAACATACCAGCCTCTACTAAAGTTGAAATCTCCCTTCCACAAGCCAATCCAACCACCACCACTCCACCATTGGTCCATACCACTCTATCCCAAGCCCCCTTCACCCAAAACACCTCATCATTCACTCCCTTCACTATTGCTACTACTGCTCTCCAACCCACCCTTCCAAATCCACCCATCTCCCAAATCAGTGCTAGTGCCTTTAGCTAACCTCAGCAATATACAACTGGGATGCCACCCATGGGGCCAAGTAATTAACCTTTCATCACCCCCAGTTTGTTTACCGCAGCTTAGAGCACAATTCTATCATTTCTACTAGGTCCTTGGAGCTCAGTGTCATCAACCACAAATACACAAGCTAATGCCCTCACTCCACAAAGCTATCAAACCCCACAAGCTACTACCAATGTTCTGCCAAGTTCTCAAGTGACCCAAGCTCCTGCCACCACTCTACCAAGCTTTCAAATCTAGCCACCAAGCTATCAAACCCCATCAATTTCATTTCCAAGCTTTCAATTCCCACCACCTCCACCACCAACTAATCCATTACCTCCTATTACCAACTATTTTTCTATGCCACTTCTAGGAGGAAATCCACCACCACCAACCACCAATTACTTGGCCTCTTTTTCCATGTAGATACCTTCCCAAATGGGGGCACAACCCACATATATTGGTCAAACTCCTCAAATCCAAAGTCAAGTTCCATAAGCTCCCCGATCCTTTCCCCAAGCTTCACAACCATCTTATACCTTACCTCCACAAAGCAATCCATTTATCCCACAGCCAGCTTATGTTCCTCAATCCCAACCTCAAATCCAATATCTGCAGCAAGCCTCGCAACACATGCAGCAATATGTGCCACCTCCACCTCAGCAACCCATCATCCACCATTCAGTTGCCCAAGCCATGTACAATCCCTACCAGCCCATACCTCAAAGCCATCCATATTCCATTGCCCGATTTAGCACATACCTACCTCAGGGCACTTCTACATTGGGGGCACCCCAGCCATCACCCATTAATTCAGAATGGGAAGCCATGAAGACAGCTTTGAAAACATCCAGGAGGGAAATGATCCAAAAACCTTCAAGTTTGAGAATGTGTGTCCTTACCCATTTGACAGAGCCATTACCATGAAACCATTTCCCAAGCATTTTGAGACACCCAAATTTGACAAGTTTAGAGAAAAAGGAGACCCTGTCACACATATCAAAGAATTTTACATGCACTACCAAGAAGTGGCATACAATGACGTCTTTCTCTTCCATCTCTTTCCCAAAAGCTTGGCCAGACCAGCTCTTGAATGGTTTTATAGAATCCCCTATGGCACAATTAAAATTTTTGCTAAATTATTTGAGGCATTTGCAGCCCAATATGCCCATCTTGTTGAAACAGAGCTATCAGTAGTTGATCTTGTCCACACTAAGAAAAAAGGTGGAGAAAGCCTTCTCAAATATCTGCAAAGATGGTAAACCCTTACCACCCGCATATCTTGCACCTTACTAGAGCGTCATTTGGTGAAAATGTTTATTGATAATGCCTACCCTAGCTTGGCTCACCACATGACCATAAACTATTTGCAGAACTAAAAAGATATCAAAGAGAAAGGAATGATCCTTGAGCAAGGACTCATTAAAGATGGTGTGGTCAAGATTTACAAGGAAGGCAACCAAAATCAAACACATTCAAATGACAAGTCTAGTTATTGGAACAAAAACAAGCACATTGCAACAAATGGCATTACTGACACCAGACATGTGAATATTGTTGGTCCTTCTCAAAACCAGTCCAACCCACCATATCAACCAAACAATCAACAAGCTATCAACTACCAACAACAGAATAACCAAAGCTATCAAAACCACAATCCAAGACCCAACTTCCAAGGGTCTAGCAATCAAGCTAATGCCATCAATGTAGCTACAGGGCAAAAGCCCAGATTCCAACCTACACCTAGAAATTATACACCTCTTGGTGAGCCATTGGATGTCATTTTTGAGAAATTGACTAAGGAAAACCTCATCAAATTTCCTCCTACCTAGCAAATTGACCTAGGCCAATCCAAAGCTGCATGGTACAAAGATAATGAGTACTACAAATTTCATAGGGTAAAAGGTCACACTACCCTCAGATGCATAAAATTGAATGATTATGTGTAGGACCTCATTGATCAGAAAGAAATCACCGTTGGTGCCCAAACCTCTCCCAATGCAGGCTTACAAATCTATCAAAATGCTTTTCCTCCTCACAACAATTAAAATCTTGGAAAAGCACCTATCCAAACCAACAACAACAACACCAACAACTGCTAGCCAAACCAACAGCATGTGAAGAACAATTACCACACTTCATCCTATATAGACTATGGTAGCCTCATAGGTTGTATATCTGAGAAAGAGCCTTATGTCAATGTTATCAATATCCAAAATACCCCTTGGGATCTAGCTTATAGATATAGGCAGAATCTAGCTTTGTTTTCTTTTGAGGTGTTTTAGCTCCAATGAATCTCAAAAGTGCTTCCTCTGATGTGAACTCATCAATGTGTATGATGCTTGGTTGGTCCCAATCTGAGTTGTGGATGGGCAAGTGGTAGGTCAATGAAATGGATGGATAGTTCTTGGAGAACAGAGTCTCTAAGGAAGATTTGGTCTGGGATATCGTCATAGGCTCTCTTTTCAAGTTCCTCAAGAATGTCTTCAATTTTGACAAGGTCGCGGTGAATGTTCGAAAAAGCGTGACCATCCGTATTGGTGCCCCCAGTTGTTGGTATGCCAAAGCCAAGACTTGACTTTGATTCTCACTTGTGTGCATCAATGGGGCACTACATGCCTCTTTCTTCTGGTCCTAGACCACCACCTTGATAGTTCCATTTGTCAGTGATGATCTTATGTTCTTGGGGATACTTCTGGCTGAAGTGATCAAGGCGTGCTTGATTTCTTAGAGGTGCATCCTTATGTAACCAATTGTTGATATCTAGAGTGAGCTCCTATTGAAGAGGGATTTTTGAGGATACAAAGGTTGTTGGGCCAAATTTTTTGTATCAAGGAGGTGGAATCTCCTTAGCTTTTTGATATGTCAGTCATCCATGGGCATGTGGATCAAGTGGGAGTGCCCCGACAACAAATGCATCTGACAGACTATACTCTCCACAACCTTTGTTATTGATCTTCACGGTAGATAGGGTGGAGGCGAGGATGGTTTTTGGGTGATTACAAGTGTGGGATGAGCTGGCGATGGCTAGGTCGATA